>VZRQ01004873.1:2018800-2092066 GCA_013397975.1 Machaerirhynchus nigripectus | reverse complement strand
AAAAAAAAAAAAAAGGAATTGTAGCATCCCTTATCTTGGGGATAAAAAGAGAGTTATCAAAAATATCATGTCTGTACAGAAAACAGGTAGGCATTACACATCCATGTATCAGATCCAAAAAGATGATTGATGAGTATCAAATTTATTTTCAGGAGCATGGCATAGGTTCTTTGGAGGAAACCAGATATTTCTGCATTGTTAAAACTTGGGTAAAATTGTCAGCTTTTCCTCAAAGTCATGAGGGGAAGAAATGAATGCTGTTACAACCAGAACTCAAGTTTTCTGTTTGAAGTCCCTTGATTCTGGGGCCTAAGGGGTAAGTAATAAGTTTGTAATTTTTCAGTTTTAAGTTGTGCTTGTTCTAGCCAGTCAAGTCTTCTGCTTCTGTTCAGGTTTTGCTGTTTCCTTTCCCAAGAATCAATGTGTGACTGGGAATATTCAGTATTGTTAGATTTTTTGCTAGTTAAGGATAAACTTTAGCTGCTAACTCTTCTCTTTTTGACTACAACATGGGTGGTTCTCAGTGATGTTTTTTCTCAGGTGAGCCTGACAACTTCTAATAGTTCTGAGCAGGTGCTTTTAGCTCTAATATCCGTGCACATGAACTGCTCTGAGAGCCACAGTGTGCTAGGTGGTTACACTCAAAGTCTTGTTCAGAGCGGGGAGGTACACAAACTAGGGTAGAGCTAGGAATGTATTGTTAGACCAATTAATGTTTAATTGGCTATTTTTATATGTTTCCTTATCGTAGGCCACTGCATTGTTACTTCTCCCAAACTAAACACTGAAAATTAAATGCAGCCCTCCCCCAGCTGCTTTACCCCAGAGTGTCCTGCCGTGACTACGTAGGAGGGCCAACCCCAAACCCTCTGCACTCCCAGGCTGAAGCCAGCCTAGGAAGGCAGCAGGCATGTGGCCATCAGGCAACTGGTGCTACAGGTAACACCAGCTAAAATAAAAAAAGGCCTAGCCAGATAAATGCAGAGCCTGTGCTGAGAGGTCAATACAAAGCTTGTGATGCTTTACAGTTAAAGGCTAAAACAGTATTTATGGGGCTACTTACGTTTAGTGCCGTCATGGTCACAGAGGTAGGTGAAGAACAGAAGTAGAGATGATGGTCTACATTCTTACAGATTTTTTCTTCCTGTAAATTGCCTCTATTCCTACAGAGGAGCAAGCTCCTCAGAAGTGTGAATAACCCAAATGTTACTTCTCAAACAATACAAGGTCGAACTTGACAATTTTCAATGTCTAGTTGAGATTATGGCACTTAGTGGAAAGGATCTCTGTGGTCTTTGGTAGTTAGAACAAATGCAAGGGCAAGGGCAGGAGATAAAAAAGTCAATGAAATAAAAAGCAAAATCTGTGTGTAGAAAAACAACTATTGTTGTAATTGTGAAAAGGGAGTCCTTATCGTGCTTTTAAAGTCCTTTTTTCCTATGAGTATTTCAGCCAAAGAGTGAAAAGAGTAAGAAGGGCAAGAATTTGAAATGGGCAGGCCTAGCCCATGCACCTTTCTTAAATACTAGGTGTATCTGAGCCTCTCTGATCAATGCTGAATCAGGTCCACTGAAAGGAAAGGAAGAAATGGGATTCATACCATGGTGACTGTTCTTTCCATGTTCAACGAAAAGGCCAAGGTGCTCTTATGAGAGTGCTCAAATTACAGTGGATTTACGTATCATGAGGACATACACTTGAACAAAGATGAAGGGAAAATCCAAGAAGGTGGTGAAGTCAAAACTGCCATTCAAAAAATTTCTAACCTCAGCATATACAAATCTATTTTTAAAAAGTGTGGCAATTTTTTAATTTCAGAGATGCAGTCTTGAATTAGTGCCCTAAAGTCTTGTAAAGTAGTGGTAAGTTAAAAATGCTCTTGAGTAAAAGTGATACAATACTGGCTTATGAACTCTGGGAGAGGAAGTAAAGACATTTTAAAATGTTCATCTCCAAACCTGTGCTTGAAATGGACTTTAGAAGGTTGTTGGTCATGCAGCTATCTCTAGGCCTTTGTATGTAAAGGGTAAAAAGCACTGATTAACGAAACAAGCTTTTTGAATACTACATGTTGAAAGCCCATATGCAATGTCAGAAAGTTAGTCATCGTCCCTGGAGCATGCAATTAAAGTGACAAGATCAAACTTGATTACAGCAGCATTCTTGGTGCAGAGAAAAATAATGCCATTTTTATAGTAGATTAAATATTCCAAATATGTTTACCTAAACTTCCTCAGGAGGGGGAAGACAGAGGCGCTGGAATGAACAAATGAAAATTGCAAACATGTAGGAAATTTTAAGTAAGGTTTAGTTAGAGACTGAACAGTCTGGTTTCATTTCTTGGGTACTTAAAAGATATGCATATTAGTATAGGTGAAGTAATTTAAAAAAATAAGTATGAGGTGATGCTGGAAAAAACAATTTCATAAGGAGTGATGTGCATTTGTGCATGTAAATATAATATATTTGTGTGTGTGTGCGCACAAAGGCCATCAACCTCATAAATTAATTAAAGTTAATGGAGAATCAGGGGTATGGAAATAAGTAGTATAGCATAAATTAATTCATGAGCTCTGTGTCAACCCTGAACCTTGAAAACTAGAGCAGACTGATGTAATCAATCCCAGTTGCAAAGTAAAAGTTTTATATAAATTAAGGAGATCCAGTAAGAAACCCAGGAAGATTCTAATGGTTCACTGCTGTCCAACAGATGGCATGATGCTCAATTAAAGAGACCCAACTAGGGGCCCAAATGGCTAATGAGAAAAGTTGGCATCACTGAAAACTTCTCCAGCCTGCCTTGCGGGTAGAGCTGCGCACACTCCGACACCGAGTCCTGTGTTCCTAGATCTCACTGTAGGACAGCTGGCTCCAGTGATGTGCCACCTACTCATTATGCACAGGAATGAGGTCGCAGGACCCAGGGAAGTGCTTATGAAGAGGGCATGTGGTATCTTCTCAAGGTGTTAGTTTTGTTCACTGCTGATGGAGTTCCAGCTGTGAGACTTGAATTTGTTCTGAGAGAACCCTAAACGTCTTCCTGAACTGGGAACTTAGGATAAGCAGCACTCTAGCTATCTGCCTCCCTCTGGACCCTTGTAGGACTTCAGCAGGAGCAAGATGCACGAAGACTGTGGGTATGAAACTGTTCTGAGTCCTGAGATTGCCCCACCTCCTTCTGCATTTCTAACTTAGAACTCTGCATGCACAGTGGGACTGTCCAGATATGATTCTTCTCCCGCTTCCCTCAGGAAGAAGCCAGGAAGATTCTCAGATATTTTATTTTCCCTGTGGGATAGCCATGTCCCAAAATACAATAGCATAATTCATCAATTCCAGTACTCTCGGGCCTGCAAAGTACTTGGAATGTTTTCCATTGAAAATGTGATCATGCATAAACATATGGCGCTTGTTAATAACAAGAAGGAAAGTAAAGTAAAATAGGCACTATATTTTGCTGATTTTTAAAGAATATACATTGTTATATTCTAAGATAAAATGTAACTGTTATTTTGAAACCTATTATTGAACAGTGTAACATACAGATTTCTGCTAAAGAATGTTAGGTTTCCAAGGAGCTTATTTAAAAATTATTCATAGTATTCAGATTCCACTGTTATGCTTTATGCAATCTGTAATGCATTCCCATCTCTCAATACTATTAACAACATTTAACTAAGAAAATCTATGGCTATCCTCTTTGAAGGTAACTGACACCTATTCATACCTATTTAAAATTGCATTTTACATGCAATTTCCTCGAGGTTTAATTTTCAGTGTACTGCTAAATAAAATTAGATACTTAGCCCTGCTTCAAAGACTTAATCTGAAAGCAAGTCAAAAAATATTATTAAAACACTGCTTTGGTATTCCCTTATTCTCTCATACATAGACACTTTTTAAATTGAACTAATTAGGCAAAGCTGATAATATAAACACATTTCAGCACCTGGACTTTCATTATTTTTATTTTCTTCCTTTTTTCCCACTTGCTAGCTCTGGGACGTAGAAGCTAAATCATCAGTAAGCAAAGTCTGTGTGTGTTTGGTTTTGCAAGCCTGAATTTTCACACTCTAGGCAGATGAAAGTCTTGGAAATGCTGGTGTGCAATACAAGTAGATATCCTGTCTATTTTGAAATTTGACCCCATAAGGAAGGGAAAGAGCAGGTGGCACAGACTGGAATTAACGATATCACTTATAACAAGAAGCATGAAATAAGATCCCTTGGATACAGTTATTAGCACCTGTCACCTTGTGGGTCTGTGAAAGTGGATCCATTTTCTGTTAGACCTATTAATCATTGTAAACTGCTTTAGGCACAGTTAATATAAGAGAAATGTTAATATCCAGCAATTAAACTGACTCGTCAGTTTGCACTCAACAAGTATTCTTGTAAGATCACAGACTTCGTAGCAGGGGGTTACGGATCTCTGTTGTATGATAACTATTAAGTACACAATAGGAATTTTCTGCTTGGGGTCTTGGAGTTCCAAGTTATGCCCTCAGTCTCTTGGGTCCCTACAAAAGTGACATGGTCTCATATTTTCACTATGTCACGAAACAGCATTCTGCAAAGACAGACAGACTAGGTCTGATTGACTGCTCTGTACGGAGCTATCTGCCAAGTTCTGCACCACCACCACCTTTTTTTCTTTTGCCTACTTCTGCAATGATGATATTGAATTCCTTCCTTTTCCTACTTGTTTAGGAACTTGTTCACATAGTCACAGTACAAAGTCTCTCATTTCATAAGGGATTTCCCGGGCAAAGAAATTAATTTTTATGGTATATGTCAGTAATCCACTTAATTAAATTTAGCAAGATGGAGTTCCAGAGTGGCTCAAAGTCATCAAAACTTAGGTTGTTATAGCACTGTCCTGCCTCAGAAATCGTATCAGTAGGGAGTGATCAGGAAACTAATTTATCTGAGCAGTGATTCTCTTTAGTTTTTTCTTGTGGAGGTTTCTCTGTGGTGGAAAGTAAAGGATGTCATTTCATGTAGAGATTATTTAATGGAAAATGAACTACCTGCTGCAAGTTTCTCATTGATAAACCTCCATGGAGAAAGTCATGCCTGAAGGACTTAATGCTAACATTGGCTGTGCTTGAGCTCAGAAATAATACTTCCTTAAGGAAATGACAGCCTGGATGTTAGCAAAAACTAAGTATTTTTAAGGGAACTGGTAGCTGTTTCAGAGCAGAAACCTGGCTTAGGTGACAGAGGGGCTTCGATGGTGCTGATGGTCAGTTGTATACAAACAAAGTTTGGGAACAAACTGATTTTCTGATACATATGTGATAGATCTGTAACAGGTCAGCGCTAGAGAAAAAAAGGTTGCTAGCCTTGAAACAGGATATTGCATTCTTCAAAAGGTTAAAAAATAGCAAATGTCCTAGGCTATCAATAGCTTTACTCAACAGTTGTTCAAAATGAACAGAAAATTTAATCTCTGCTCTTCTCAATGTGCTTTAACAATGAAATCCAAGAAGACCTCAATTTTTCCTGAATGAAGAAATTACATTACAAGTATCTTCTTTCTTCTATCAGTTTCTTGCCAAGAAGTGGGCTGAGAGAGGTAACACACTTCCTTGAGGACTAGGATATTTGTAGAGTCCCTTTGTTCTGAAAGGATCCTGTCAAACAATTGCTACAGTGGTAGAATATGTTCACAGCTATTCAACAGAATATGTTCTGCTACAAGAAAGCTGAACATGGCTTCTGAGTGTTCCTGCTTCAGCATTACTGTCTGCAAAAATAAACACGTATTGAGTTTTCAGTGTTTTAAACCAAAGGCTTATGACAGACATTAAGAGAGTCAAGTCAGCAGAGAAGAGATGCCAAACAGTCCTGTATTAACTGTACATCATCAGATCTGTGGAGCTCGGTATTGATGGTACTGTGACTGCCTGATTACTTATACACTGTGCTGACTGGCAACAATACACAAAACACCTTCTAGGGCGTAGGAATGTATTTATTTGAGTATTCATACTCTGCTCCCTCAGGTTCAAAAATAGGGCTGGTCCACCACCAGCTTTGCAGAAATTAAACAACCTTGCAGTTTGGCTGGTATGAAACCACTGGAAAGTAGCCCTGATGACAGTCAGAGAGCACTTGCACCATAGTCTTACTGCTAGAATATATATAAAAGATAGCATAATAAGAGCTGCAAAGATAATTCACACACACACACATAAACCAGAATTTAAATAGTTCTTTTTAAGACAGCACTTCATTTAATATGTCATGAGTATATGTTATTTCCTAGGGATTCAAAAAGTTAACTTCAACTGTTTACTTTGCCTAGCAATAAAGGTGATCATACCTCTTACTCAGAATCTCCTGAAATGAACTCAGATTAACATTTTATTACAGCAAATGAAAACTGAGCCAGAAATCAAGATGTCAGCCTGAATAAGCAGGGTGCTCATGAACCTGAGAAGTCATCAAATCTTGTCTGTCATGATCACAGAGAATAAGAACAGGATGAGAAAATCCCAAGGCGAGCCAGTAGTCACAGGCACAATGCTGCACCGGAAACTGAAAACATAAACGCTTTGAGAACAGGGCTTTTTGGAGCTAGAGTGTGATAAAGGATCCATGTAAAAGCAAATGAGTAACCAGAGTATGGGCACCCTGTTTTGGAAGACAGAAAGTTTACAAGCATAGGACTTGTTTAGTTTATAAATCTAGAAACCACTGAAGTTTTGTCTCTCAGCTGATTGGTTTATATCAGTTGGGGGAAAGTTACAATAATATGATTTAGTTTTATATAAAGTCTGTTTCCACTGTGGAATATCATAGAGTCATAAAGTGGTTTGGGTTTGAAGGGCCTTCTAAAAGTCCATCCCCTGCAATGATCAGGGACATCTTTCAACTATCTCAGGCTGCTCAGAGCCCTGTCCAACCTGACCTTGATAGTTTCAGGGATGGAGCATCTACCACTTCTCTGGGCAACCACTTCCAGTGTTTCATCACCTTCATTGTAAAAAAATTTCTTTATTATATGTACTCTGAGTCATCCCTCTTCCAGTTTAAAACCATTATCCGTTTGATTGCTACAGGCACATGCCCCCATCTTCCCTATAAGCTCCCTATAAGTATGGAAAAGAGGAAACAAGGTTTCCCCAGAATGTATGGTTTGCCTTTATGTCTCTATTGACCTAATAAAGTGTGAAGAGATATAGAAATCTCAAGGATCCCACTGATTAAATTTTGCAGGTACCAGTACCTGGGGTTCAACCAGTTGGCAAAACCCATTAAATCAATGCAATCTGTTCTGCAAGGCTGCTGCTCTGGATACTCCTATTGATCTAGTAAGATTTTCATTGTGCAATGCAACAAGTGACAACTGTTTGCCACGGGAGCACAATAAACTCCTCTGTGCAGGCTGGTAATGGTCGTGCTCTAATCCTCCTACTCACGTTACCAGGAATCCCCATGGATATAGGAACTGACTTCCACCAGTCCCTGTCCTGCCTGCCCATGTGACAAGAAACTGAACATTAATCATGCAAAGGCTTATGTCAATTAATAGGAAAGGACTGCCATTGTCACTGAATCATAGAATCATTTGGGTTGTCATGTGATGGAACATGCAGGCAATCCCTGCATTATGATGGGATAATGGTTCTCCTGTGTGAATTCAAATATATCATATTTTTCTGTCGCGCTTTGCAATTTTAATGCTATCATCTTCGGATCTTTTGGAGGAAAAAAATCCCAACAGCCTTTTTCCTCTTCTCTATTCAATGTGTTCCTGCTATCTAATCAGCCTGAGATTATTTCCTCTGATCCACTTCCTCACTCATGCATCTGAGTCTTGTTTGCTTGCTTGCTTCTGCAGCTGCAAATATCAAAGAGGCGTCTTTTCCAATGTAAAGCACAGCTATGGAAAGATGGGGGAAGTATATGCTACTTGTAGTCACTCCTGCATAAATGGTACTAGTGAAATATACGTTCTCAGCATTAAGGAAACTGGATACACTTCTTATATTTGTGTTCAAATCCATCAGCTACTTAATTCTCAGGACTATGAAGGAACAGTGAATATGGATTAAGCTTTTGAGGGAGGAATAACAATTTGCATAAATATAGCATGGGAAAGAGCCACCAAAGTAAACTTTAACAAGGAATATTCTGGATGGAAAAACATCTTATGATAACCACAGTAGTGAAGCAACTGGGATAGCACAAGAACATCTCCATCATTTGAAGCTGGAAGACTGGTCTTCCTTGAGAACAGGCTATAGAAACAGTCTTTAGGAGTGACCTAGATTTAGCTGTTGAACTGTTATGATGAACAGGATGGACTAGAAGATCTGAGATTCCTTTCAGTCCAATGATCCTGTAATCCCTCCTTTCTTAGAATTTAGTAATCAATAAAATCATTACTATTGCTTACTTGACCTTGGAGGCCTCCTTCCACATTTATTTGTTCATGCATGGTCTGGTCACATACATCTCTGTAGCAATTACAAGAGTAATTGTACCTGTAATAGCCTGAAGGGAAGATTGATTGTAACTTGTGTGAGTGGAGGTCAGCAAACTGGCTGAGACTCCACCCCATTCTCCTGCCCTCCAAAGCTTTTTACTTTGATGTATTGTAAGGTGTTTTATAAAAGTCCATTACTCTCATGCTCTAAACCAGGAGCTTTACCTCAGTCCCCTCCTTGATGTGTTACAATACAATTCAAAAGAAAGGATTAAGCAGAGAGTTTAAATATGTGCTTCATCTCCTAACTAAAGGGCATGTGGTCTCCCAAAACCAGACCTAAATCAGCCCTGCAGTAAATTTAGGCCAAGCCTGAAGCAAGCCTTCTGGCTGCAAAAGCTGCCACAGATTGCCTGTATCACCCTCAGCTGTAAGCACAGAGCCTGTTCTCTGCTAGTGCAGCCTGATCCTTGCATGCTGGAGTTTTTCTGTTTGGCTTTTCATTTCGTAAAACAGCAAACTTCAGCTGACACCCCTATTAAAAAAATTGTCTTTTGTGTGCCTGGAGTGAATCATGTTAGATAATCTCTCGTGGGCTACCTGTAACCTCAAATCTCGTTTCGGAGCTGTCAGTTACTCCTTCTCAGAAGCTGGTGATGGGTACCTGATGGTTGTACTTGAGAGCAGGTGCTCTCAGGTTTTGAAGGATTAAGTGACCCTAACTTTCATTATCTGCTCATAATCATGTTCAAAATTTATGAATCTTGAAACAGAGATTCAACAGCTATCATGAATGAAAAGTTGCTCAGAGGAATATTCACTTTGAAAATAAAATTCCTGTGTTGGTTAGCTACATTCCATGCATGAGGAAGGGCGGTCCTTTATAATTTATGGCTGTAATTGTTCTAAGGTGTGGCACTAATTCAAACAATACAATTACACAAAGGATAAGATCGATAATCCTATTTTTATTTCAGACAATTCTTGGTCCCTCTCTGAAAATAACTGATCAGTTTAAAAAAATCCCAACCAAACAATCTCACTTATAATATTTTTAAAACTTAAAGCCTACTTTGTACCTTCTCCCCTGTACCTTCTCTTCTGCAATTTATAGTTTCACTGCCCTTCATTTTATTTTGGCTAGCACACTTTATTTCTTATGCTTTTAAACAGATTGTCATGAGTACAAATATGCAAACTGATTACTGGAAAAGAAACTATGATTTTGCTATGGAAACAAATAGTGTCTTTTTGTTCCATGGAAAAATTATGTAGAATAATTCACCTTTCAGAATAGACTAAGAAACATGCTGAGCATATTGAAAGATTCATCTAAACCTCAGAAGCTGTAGTCCAAAGGCCTTAGAGCAGATGTATTAAATTCTTTTCAAAAATCTACTCTAGAAATACTTTTAAGAAGAATCACCAACCATAGGACCAAATCTTACAAAGATAAAGTATCAGACTAAAACTCCATAAAGCAGGGCATAACAAAACCTCTCTCGATTATTTTTGATCTGTCTTGGGAATGTGGAGAGGTCCCATCTGACTGGAAGCTGGCAAACATTGTCCCAGTTTTCAAGAAGGGCAAGAAGGGGGACCCCAGAAACTACAAGCCTGTCAGTCTCACATCAGTACCTGCTAAAGTTATGCAGAAGATCATTCTGGGACGTATTGAAAAACACCTGAGAGACAATGCAGTCATTGGTCACAGCCAGCACAGCTTCATGAGAAGAAAGTCCTGCATATCAAACCTGATTTTTATTTTATAACAAGGTAACCAGTCTAGTTGATCAAGGAAAGCCAGCTGATGTGATCTTTTTGGATTTCAGTAAAGCTTTCAATACTGTCTCTCACAGGATTCTTCCAGACAAAATATCCAGCACACAGCTGGATAAAGACCTCTTGTGATGGGTGAGCGACTGGCTCACAGGTTGGGCACAAAGAGTTACAGTGAATGGGGTGACATCAGACTGGTGACCTGTCACTAGTGGGATTCTGCAGGGCTCCATCCTCAGCCCTGTGCTCTTCAACATCTTCATAAATAATTTGTACACTGGGCTGGAAGGGATACTAAACAAGTTTGCAGATGATTCAAAAGTGGGAGGAGCTGTTGGCTCCCTCGAAGGCAGAGGCCCTGCAGAGAGACCTTGAGAAATTAGATGGCTGTGGTCAATCATCAACCATATGACGTTCAACAAGGGAAAGTGCCAGATTCTGTGCCTGGGATGGGGCAGCCCTGGATGTACAAACAGACTGGGAAATGAGATGCTGGAAAGCAGCCCTGGGGAAAGGGACCTGGGTGTCCCAATCTGTGGCAAGTTGAACATGAGTCAGCAGTGCCCTGGCAGCCAGGAGGGCCAACCCTGTCCTGGGGTGCATCAGGCACAGCATCGCCAGCTGGGCAAGGGAGGGGATTGTCCCGCTCTGCTCTGCACTGGGGTGGCCTCACCTCGAGTGCTGGGGGCAGTCTTGGGTGCCACAATAGAAAAAGATATTGGACTATTAGACAGTGTCCAGAGGAGGGCAACAAAAATGGTGAAGGGCCTCGAGGGGAAGCAGTGTTAGGAGCAGCTGGGGTCACTTGGTCTGTTCAGCCTGGAGGAGACTGAGCAGAGACCTCATTGCAGCTACAACGTCCTTGTGAGGGGAAGAGGAGAGGCAGGCACTGATCTCTTCTCTGTGGTGACCTGAGGGAATGGCCTGGAGTTGTGCCAAGGGAAGTTTAGGCTGGATTTTAGAGAAAGGTTCTTCACCCAGGGGGTGGTTGGGCCCTGGAACAGGCTCCCCAGGGAAGTGGTCACAGCACCAAACCTGACAGAGTTCAAGAAGCATTTGGATGATGCTATCAGGCACATTGTGTGACTCCTGGGATAGTGTTGTGCAGCGCCAGGAGCTGGACTCAGTGATCCCAGAGGGTCCCTTCCAATTCAGCTTATTCTGTGATTCTGTGAAATAAAGAGTAAGTAGCAGCTATTTATGGCCAAAATTGAAATCCTAAAATTCTTGGGGTTTTGCTCTCTGCTATTGGAAATACAAAAACTCTGTAACTGCTCATGTTTGTTTTTCCTTTAGTACTTCCCAGTTCTCTAAATTTCTGCTTCTTGGCATGTCTAGATATGCCTCAGCATTAACATATCTGAGCAGTCCAGAATGTAGCTAACACAAAAGACTAATGTTCCTCTAAATGTCTTAGGACTTGTTGAAGTAGATGCAATCCGAGATCTGTTAATATGCAAGAGAGGGTTTCTTGCAGTGGATTTTTTTTCCTCATAGGTACAGGAGGAGACAAAAAACCGCTCCCTTCATCCTTTTTATACATATTTAATTTTTTTAAGTTTTCAGAGCAAGTGTGAGAGACCTAGGTCTGTTTTATTCCTGTACATAGCATGATGTTGAAGGGATTCTACTACTCATTGCATGCCCCCCAAAAGATGCCTGAAGCATTAGCCAGAGCAGACTAGAAAACAACCCTTGCTGAAACTATCCTACTTTGTGGAAAAATTCAAAATTTCTTGGCCAAAATGATGAAATCTCTAACATTTAGTACTCATGGGAGAAGAGGATCTGGTCTCTTGTCTGTGTTCCATCGGCAGTATTTTATTCTGTGAAAGGCCATAAGTTACCTCTATTGAAAAGACTGCAACTGATTCCTTTCTTTTCCCAGTGACTTTCCTAAATATGTAATACAAGATGTTCCTGTTGTCTCTGGATTAATTAGAGTTCAGTGTGTGCAAGTTCATGGTGAACTGGTGACAATAGAAAGGGAATACAGCTCTCCTGACCAATCCTGCCTGCTCCTTCACACATCACTGATACACTAAACCCTAGACAGAGATATGAGGGGGAGGTTGCAGGGAGGAAGGAAACTGGATTGGCTTTCCCATATATGAATGATTGAAATGAGAGAGGGTAGGGAAGAGTGGTCAGGACTATAATGACTTGTCATCTTCCAACAAGCACTTTTGAAAATCAAAGTGTTTATTTCAAGCTTGTATGCCCTATTTTAAAGGGGACATGGTACAGTGGTCAAGACTTTTCTAAGACCCTGAGGTAGTCATCAAGGACATGGAGTAGAATTCAAGTAATAACATCATTTTCCAGCTGACTACTACTGGGGTGCAATCTCTGAGACTGGAGCCCACCCTGGGATGGCCATTTCTCCCATGCAGTGCTTAAGCAACGCATGGCTGTGAGTACTGACTGCTCCACTGCCAGCCAGTTGCAATGATGTCCATTGATTGCAGTCTTTAAATCTGAATCAGGAAAGAAGTTCTGTTCAATGATATCCATATTCTTCTGGAGAAGAGTACGACGTCAGTGAAGGTGGGGAAAAAAGCAAACGGGAATTTTTTTGCTATTCCTTCATTCTTGTTTCTTGACTTAGGGATTTAAAAACAAATTCACACACAGAGCTTGCAAATGGATCAGAAATTTCAATTAGCAATTATTTCAGAACTCTAACAGATAAGCTAAACCTCTGGGTGACTGTTGGTATAAGCATGTTGGTGTTCTCTAGAGGTGCACAAAGCTTTGTGCTATTAGGGGCAATCATGGATTGCAGTGGTGTAAATGTAAATATAAAGGAAGATTCTCAAGCGACAATTTATAAAGATGTGTCTCTATGAATGCATACCTGTCATCTAGGATGTACCTCCTGTCTTATTTATGATCACTGGTAGACAAAATTGTGATGTGACACAAGGTTCAAAATCATGTGGCAAAGTTGTTCTACATCACACTGTTGAAGTGAGTACCAAGTGCCATGTTTCCACAGCAGTTCAGTACTAATAGATGGACAAAAAGGCTGTTAAGCAGGGACACGCAGTCAAACAGCCCTGTAGTTACAAGCACTCTTCTATATAATCAAGTTGTCTCACAGCTGAACATCCTACATGTGCCTCTTGGATTTATGTTTAAACCTAAGAGGCAGATGAAATGTGCCACAAGAAGCCTATTTCTAAATTCTTACTAAGATGCCAAAGGCAGAAATCCTTCATCCAGCTCCCAGCATTTTAAAATGGTAATACTAACCATAAGAGGAAAACACATCAAGATGTGACATTCTGGTTCCAGTGGGGATGTTTGAGCAACAGCAACCATCTCTTTTTCCTTAGCTTAAATACTTCAGTTCTTATTGTTTTCACTGGGTCAGAAATCCTTAGGATCATTTCAATAAATCTATCATAGGGAGTGATATTCCATGCGAATTTCTGCTGACAGAACCAAGGAGGTGATAATTTTTGTGAAGGAGCTGGATTGCTCTACTGATACAAAACTTCTCCTTCATTATGCTGAGGCCTGGAGATTACACCTGATTATAATGGGCACAACAGCTAAGGAGCTCCGAAGACTGGGAAAGTGAGAGTGTCATGCCACCATGGAATGCAGAAAGCCAAACAGGCAATTGATGCAACAATTGGTTGGTTACATTATAATAATCCCAAAGGGAAAACAAACATACAAATGAAACCCCTGAAACCAGGGAATACAACAGCAGAGAAATTGAAGTATAGGAATAGCATTAATTCTGATAAACAGGCTGTGAAGGAAGGCAAATCTTTCCAAACGCATCTGATTTATTCTTTAACACAAATGCAACTGTTAATCAATAAAAAGTTGATTTTCAAACACAGCAGGCCGTTCAGTTTGGGGTGGTTATCCAAAGAAACAGATCCTAAAAAAAGTACTGGCCCCATCACTTCTTAAAATTCAACTAGTGTGAACTCCAGTCCTTGAGAATTTGCATTCAGATAACTCTTCTAATTATTTTGATGGCATTCTAGTTATTTTGATTATTTTCTCAGCAACAAGTTTTTCTCATTTTATCATCTGGTATGTGACCTCAAGTTTTTCATTTTCCTCAAAAACTTAAGTATCACACTGGCATGTTAATCTTTCAGCTACTGTAGTGTCTCAAGCATATGGGTATGAGATTGGATAAAAATTGACATTTTGCTAACCTATTCGTTGGGCAGCCACCAAAAAAATTATACTAAATTTTTAATGTTTCTCTGCCTCTCTCTTCCCACTGTTTTTTACCTTTCATTATTCTGGTTTTCTTTGTTACAATATGCATTTCTCTTGTTCCTTCGTGCTAAGTTTTGTAATTTTTTTCCCCTTCTTTTCTCTTGCTCTCCCTTCACCTCTCTGCTGTTGTGCCTCATTTGTCATTGATAATGCTTCCATTACTATAACATTACATAGTCCAAAAATTTGCAACTGGTTAGGAATTTTATGAATATTCCAGTGTTACACCCAAACCTTGAAATATATTACTGGAGAAAAATAAGACAGACTAAAACCAAATGACTTTTATAAAGCACTGCTGTGGAAAATGAAATTGTAGATCAGCGTGAACTCATAATTACCAGTTACAAACAGATAAAATAAGACAGATAGAAAGAGTTCAAACAGAAACTTTTTAAATGTCTTATATAACTGCTGAATTTTTCCGGTGGCTGCACAAGAATTACACCTCACAGCGACTGGGAAAAACAAACCCAGTGGTACTGCTGGGACATAAGGGCGAACGTATAAATTGTGAGTAGTGCAAAGGGCTGATATTCATGCAATCCAAATTAAATAACACTAAAATGCTTTTGTTTTGCTTAAAGATCACGTCAGTGTCATTGTTGTCTGCATGACTCTTAAAAGCGCATCTCTCTGAAAGGGGTGAGCCCTAGAGCACATATTGACGTCACAATTCCCCATTTCATTCCATGAAACAAGGTAACAAGGAGTAGTTTTCCTTGGCTCTTCAAGTTAAGCATAAATTGTCCAAAAAATTCTGGGACTGGTGGAGAACAAGGGAGAGAGTTTTAGGATGAAGGCAGCTCCCAAGGAAAGGATAGCTGGACGTTGAGCGCAGTCAGCTGAACTCCCAAAACAAGGGAAGCCTGCTCTGGGCCCTGACACTTTACTGGAAATTGAGACATCTTTTATAGGCAGATATGAAAGATGCCCCAGTTTACACAGCACACCAGTGCCAAAGAAAGTGTAAGACTTTGTATTGGGAAGCAAAAGAACAGCATTCATGTAGTGACAGAATTTTCATTACCTACAGGCTCTACCAGTTGTGAACTGAACCTGAAAATATAGGACTAGCAATCCCATCCATTCTATCCATTTTGAATAGAAACATATTCTATTCAATAAAATAGAATTTGCAAGCCTATAAATTGTCTTCTTATAAATGTGAGTTGTTAAGCACCCTAAGAGTGATTCCATTCAGCAGTCACTTACAAGGGAACATTTGTATTGATTCCCAGAACAGAAGGGATTTCAGGAGCAGACCACCAGGATGTGCAACCTGTACAGTTTAAAAACAGAATTTATGTCAATGATGCAGTTCTCACATATAACTGTACACTACAAAAATACTTTGGTGGCATTTATCAGCATGGGAAACCAGTGAAAAACATACCCTCATTTAGGAAAACACTCTGACTTTGGGCTTGTGACTCCCATGAATTATCATGTGCATCTAGTAGTTGAAGGAAACCTTGTTCATGCTGTCAAGATTTAGTCTTGAAATCTTTGATTAGCCCAATTATCTATAGAATGTGGGTAGTATCAAAAATTGTGTCGATTGCAGTAGGCTGAGAGTAAGCACACAGAAATGCATTGGGGGAAAAAACCCATCCAGAGTCTTTCAGCAAAAATCAAGCACCAAAAGAATTAAGATGCAAGAAGCTGGGAGATTCCTGCATATGATGGCTGACATTACTGCTTCCCAAGGAAATTCCCAGATTAATTAAGTAGGATCTATTTCTTTATAACTAATTGCATCATCATTGTGAATCATTTTTCATTTTTCCTGCTGCCTCTGGGAAGTGTAGCTTGCAGAGCAAAACGGTGGGCCCCAGAAATGAAACAAGGGTTAAGAATTTCCATGAAAAAGGGGGAACAAAGAGTTTAGGGGTTGATTTTAAGCCTGCAGTTGACACAAAATATGGAGGGGGAGAAGATAAAGAAAAATGGAGAAGAGCCAAGGAGCAGGAGGAAATTGCTTTCTTTCCTGTTTCCCATCAACGTGACTCATTGGAAATGCCCCTAGACTAAGCTACATGCTTGTGCAATGTTTCACAAACAAGAAGTCAGTATCTTGTCCTCGACACAAAGATGTTCAAAAGCACAGTCAGACACCATAAACAGAATGATAACATCTAATCATTGAGATGTCTGCCTAAATTTCAAGGTGGGAAGTGAAAGTAATTATGGCATATGAACAAGGCAAAGGAATCCTAATTTTGCTAATTTGACATAACTGAGGAATCACATTAGGAGCTAGTGAGATAAAACAAGCAGTTAGAGAGTCTGCTGAAGAAGATAGTTTACTTCTGTGGAAGGTTACTCTTTGGTTGTGTTGATTCAGAAAAATCACAGGAAGACTGAGGCTGGAAGTGACCTCCAGAGGCCATCCAGTCTGACCCTGTCACCAAGCAGGCTGACGTCCTAAGTTAAAACAGCTTGTTTGGGGCCTCGCCCTGCTTGGTCTTGAAAACCTCCAAGGGCAGAGATTCCATCAACTCTCTGGTCAGTCTGTTCCAGTGCTTAACCACATTCATCACGACTTTTTTTCCCCTTCCTTTTCATTTCTATACTACGTCTTTTGTCTACACCTACATACAGATTCCCATCTTCTCTATCCTGAAAGGAGTTTCTGCCATGCATTATGCCAAATACAGATATGACGATGCACCTATTCAAGTGCTGAGGAAATTAAAACTGTAGGAGAGGGCTCTCCGAGCGGAGGATATCTCTGCTCCTGTGAGACCCCACCTAGAATACTCTCTCATGCCCCCAACATGTGCAGCTCTCCGGCCCCCAACACAAGAAGGACATGGAACTGGTGGAGCAAGTCCAGAAGAGGGTCATGAAGAAGGGTTGTAGAACCTCTCCTGTTAGCCCAGATTGAGAGAGTTGTGGTTGTTCAGCCCGGAGAAGAGAAGGTGCAAGTGAGACCTTAGAGCATCTTCCAGTACCTAAATGGAGCCAGCGAGAAAGCTGGAGAGGGACTTTTTACAGGGGTATGCAGTGTTAGGAAAAGGGGAAATGGCTTCAAACTGAAAAAGCATAGGTTTAGATTAGTAATTAAGAAGAAATTCGTTACTGTGGGGTAGGTGAGGCACAGAGAATGCCCCTCCCTGGAAGTGTTCAAAGCCAGGATGGATGGGGCTCTGAGTAACCTGGTCCAGTGGAAGGTGTCCCTGTGAATTTAAAGGTACATTCCCACCCAAACCATGCTATGAAGTTATGATTCTGTGATATCTTCTTATCATTTATTGCTCTTGCAGGTTCTAAAATAGAACCCTTTCTTCTCCGTGCAGAAGTATATTGCAGGCCATGTAAAGCTGATTGTTTAAAGTATCACTGAATGTATTAAGAACAGCCGAGCTGAATTACAAAAATCACCACATTAGATCAGGTCTGTAGCAGCCATATTTATTGCAATTCATGCATTTTAACATTTAAAGAGTGGCAAAATTATGATTTCTCTACCATTTCAATATGACAACACTGCTTTTTTTACAAGAAGAAAGAATTTAATCAATATGAAAGCTTTACAATTATAAAGGGAAATTACCTTCTAATTTTTTAAGGGGAATAGCCAAAATTGTTCAGAAAGGCAGGATAATATATAGCCTGTTTCCTTACTTTATCTAAAAATTGAAGTTATTATACTCTGAAATAATTGCCTGTTTGTCACCCATCTGTAGCTAATGAAGGGACAACTACATGAATTTAGCCCACACTTCTCAAACTGAACAAGTGGGTGAACTTTTAAACATAGTTAGTTTATCCACAGTGGGCAGCACCTTCTTTTTACTACAGTATGTTTTTCTTCTTCCCTTTCCCCCAGAATCTGCTGTCCCTTTTCCCTATCCAAATAACCAAAAAAAGGTTTTTTAACATAGCACTGTATGGACTGACAGGCTCATTAGCCTGCAAAACCACAATAGACCCACACAGAGACAGGATCCTACACATGTACTTCCTGGAGCAGCAGGAAATGGAAAACAGGTAAGTGTCTTGGCATGCTGACAGCCTGGAAGGTGTGAGCTGGCCACTCAGAAACATGCTTCCTCTAAATGGCCAGCCAGCTAAAAATCACAATTCTCAGCTGATGCTGAGCCAAATGGCATAAATTATCTTCCATGCTAAGGTATTGCTTACTGAGCTGTACTCTGCATGTAGATCTTATATCATGCAGGAATTATTCCATCGGCTGTCTGGTACAGCTGAAATCACAGCATTCTTCTGTCTTCTTTTTTGAAATGGAACATTTCTTTTTATAAGAAATTATTGGTTTTATTTATTTTCTTTCAGACAAATATATAAGCAAAGTTTATCCAGAGCTGGAGGCAGACTGATACAATAAAAATGGTACTGAGGGATTAGCATCAGGGTACCTCTATATTAATCACTGCGGTGATTGTTAGTCTTGCAGACATATGCGGACTGTATTTTCACAGGAACATTTCTCCAAGGATTTACTACTGTCACTGGCATAGTAATACACTACTGTTTCTTATAAACAGCATATGGCCAAGGTGGAAGGAGTATTGCTTTCAATGAGCACCTTGTCTTCCTTTACTTACTAGATTGAAAAATCTAGTATCAGCATCTTCTAGAGAAGGGAATACTTTCAGAAACAAAATTATTTCCAAACAAGTTTATCATGCACAGATGAGTTGCTTTGCCATTACTCCCAGTGCATTGCAACCACATAGCTTCTGATTTGGGTGTCTTGCATCTGACCAGATCAAAATGAACTCAGGAAGGTCCTTCAGGGGTCATGTGTATTTGCAGCTGACTGAGCCAGGTGTACTAAAACTCTCCCGGCTACCCCTGTTGACTGTGGTTTGGAATCCCTTGTTACAGCATACTTTGAAGTTACGTCACATGTAAAACCAAGAAGCAGGTGGAGACTTCAGCCAGTGTCTGCTCTAGAATATATGCAGATCAATGCTTCATCTTAAATCAGATGGATGGAGCTGAAAATTCAGGAAGAAATTTGCATAAGAAGAGAACATTAGAAGCAATGGTAAAATGGAGCAGAAAATGTTAGCTCATCAATCGTATTTTGAGTTGGTTGTTTGAAGAATTTTAGAAGGCTTTTTAAGTGATTCATACATGCAGGGCCATGAGTGCACTAATAGGCTTAAATTGCTGTGACAAACCTCACTTGAGATCTCCTCCCGCACAATCTCTGCAGATTGGTCCCAGAAATCCACTCAAGCTCAGGCTTGGGGCCTCAGTCCTAGACTGAGCCATGGTGCTTTTGTAGGTGAAAAACAGAACTTAAATTGCTAATGCTGACAGGCTGAAGATATGTTGTTGTGGATGACTGGCTGAAATTGAACTTTTGAATTTTCTATCAGGAACCTGCCAGCAGAAACCACTACAGGACTGTTGTTAATTTGGGTAAAAATTGAACTAAACCAAAGCAGCAAATTCTGAATCTGTTGATTAATGAAAGAACATGAACCAAAGCCACCTGTGCATAGACTACAAACATTTTGGTGAACGCAACTCTACAAGGGAAGCAACTGAGTATGTACTCATCAAATAAAGTAAGAGATCTAATCTCTCATTTTGGTTTTTTTTTTCTTCCTTAAATAACCCCTGGATCTGCCATGGCTGTTGTTTACTCTACTTATTCTGTGATACCTGTAGTTTTATGTGTCTTATTCTCTGTTTCTGGCACTGTCTCTGACTGACTTCAGACCTACTAACTTGTCTTCTGCCCTGCCTCCTTTTTTCTGGCTGCACCTCCTCCTACCTGCAATCCTTGATGAGACAGTGGACCTCACGAATCACTCTGCTTTGCTGGCACCCTGAAGTGATGTGGGTGACTCCCACTGCTCAGATATGGGGGGACTGTAGCCTCACTGGGAGAACAGAACCCCACCTGCACTACCACCACCCTCTGCTATTGCTCGCCCTCCCTGCTCTGGCTGTTTCTTGGTGGTATCTCACAACAACAAATCTACCTACACTTCTGGAGACAGTGAATGTTGGCTAAACTTCCTGCGCTCCTGGAAGTCACTTTTCTGCCAACTCTAGGCACAGTACAGCCCACAGAAAGCCTGATATATTTTTGAGTATTTGCTTTTTTTTCACCTTATTTCACCTTGTTTTCACCTTGGAGGTCGTGGGGTAGAACTATGGACTTGGGAAGAAATTAAAGGTGGAAATGAAAAAGTAGAGGTCAAAACCAAGGGAAATAAAAATTAGAGACCTAAATTTTCAGAGTAGTGTGGAGCATTCAGAGCTGCCTGCTTGGGCCTCAAGGGAAAGAGCGAATTTTTTGTTCTGATCTGCCAGGACAGCAAGGGCTAGGAGAAAGTCTCAAGAGTCACCAGGAACACTTTGTCAAAGCAGAGAAATGGAACAAAACACACGGCAAGAGTTTGACAATAGATGAATAGAAATTCAACAATATGATGAATGTCAAAGTACAGCAGTTTCCCATCATTTATTGGTGAACCAACAGCAAAAACCTCAGCTTAAACTAGCTGTAAGACTGGGGAACAAAGAAATGTCTGTGGTTAGTCAAACTGTGAACCACCAGCTTGAAGAAGTTATAGAAGAGGCAAGTAAAATGTTAAAATGCATCACGCAAATTATTTCCAGTTTTCTACTTCAAATGCTATTATGTACAAGCTCATCTAGAATATTGCTGTAATTCTGGCCACCCACTTCAATTCATCTATTTTTTTGTTATATGTATTTAGCAACATAACAAGATGTCTTTTCTATTCTATTTCTTGAGAAATTAGTTTGAGCCTAGCAACATACAGGCTGGCAGAAAACTAAAATATAAGGGTAGTAAACAAAAGGGAGAAAGCTCTTTGTACCAGAACTTGATTCTTTTGGTGGAAGATCATTTGAATATTAAGTGGCAATCAGTGAGTTTAGTCCAATAGTTAGAAGACCCTTTTAAAATATAGAACAAATGGATGAGCACAAGAAGACTAAAGCACATTCAAAGAATATTTTAAGGAAACGCATCTCTCAATGTATCATATATTTTTTCTTGTTTTCACAGTTTCTTTTTAATACACATAAATTATTTTAATTCAATGGTCTGAGGTTTTTTAGCTCAAGATACCTTTAATTTTTCCAATCTAATGTAGCAAATTATTCTTTTCCTTGCTATAAAACTGCTATAATAAAGATAACACACTTTTAAACTGAGAGTATAATACTGGTATGGAATACGAGCCCACTTCCTAATATAGGACCTGAAACATTCTTTTACATTCTACTGAATTTCTCAGGCAGCATACCTCAGAAAGACAAGCCATGTCCAAACCTTTGGTCAACAGAAGGACTATCCCCCATCACTTCCATCTTTATTACACTGAAAATTGCAACTGGGTGATAGATAAAATAGCAAAATCCTCCAACTATGAAAACATTTTAATACTCCATTGCAGATTATGGAGAGAATCACCTGAAACAACTTTAAATCTCTATGTATCTGAGAAAGATAAAAGAAAACACCTTCTGAAACTTTGAAAATCATTAGGAGAGGAGGACAAGTGACTGAACAGCTTTGACCTTCTCTATAAACAGTCTCTATGATAGGACAGTGTGCACGCTTAACAAGCTTGCAGATGATGCTGAGCCAGCAGGTGCTGGGAATAGCAAACAATATTGCATTTCCAAGAAACAGGGCTCCCACTCAGAGAGACCATGACAACCAGAAAAGTGAGCCAACAGGAAACTTATGAAGTTCAAATTGCTGAAGGAAGAGTATAGATTTAAACAGTAATAGAAATATAAGGATTATCAGAATATTCCTTTGATTTTGCCCATAAACAGCTAATAAAATGTGATTTCTTTTAATTTTTTTAGTTGCAGAAATGACTGTGGATAAAGTATGTTAGAGAGCTATGCAATCAATCATGCCCTGCAGAGGTTAGGAAGCTGTCCTGTGTCTCTTTCAGTAACAGCAAGCAGCAAAGGAAATTGAGTGCAATGCTTTCAGAGCAAAATTTTAAAAATCACAACCAAAAAACCCCCACATACTTCAAAAAGGATAGCTTTAAGATACATAGCTCCTTCCCACGAGAACTGATGAGGTTTTAGAGTCTCTGGAGGTTTAAAAGGTACTGAGAATTTTCTGGTGTGGGGAAAAAAGTGCACCACCAGTGGCTATGAAATACGGAAGACGTTAATTGTGTTAAAAGAAACAAAGTGACAATTTGGAGTGTGCTTGTCTGCTCTTATACTCCACTGTGAGCACCTTCCACTGATCACGGGTTGGAGATGAGATGCTGCAGATGGACCTTTGAACAAACACAGCTGCACTCAGTCCTTGACAGCTCTCCTGTTGATCCTCTTCCATTTTAAGTGAAATCGCAAAGATTACAACCTCCTCTTCCCTTTTGTACACACCCTTTCTCTAAGAAAGTCTAGGCATGGGTCCTGCACATGCTACAAGTGTCTGACATGGACAATCAAAGCAGCAGGAGATAGGGAAAAGTGCAGAGTGCAAGTAAAGAATAATTCAGATGTAGTCAGGATGCTCTATGCCTCACTCCAGTAGCAAACCCTGTTTCAGGAGAACATTGGATATCTGCTTAAATGTATGGTGAATCATTGATGTGAAATGGGAAAAATAAAAGCATCTATTTTTCCCTTGATCTTTCCACTTTGATTGTGTTTCTGTAATACCTAACACAAAGGGAACATCATTTGGAGCTTGTAGTGCTAGCACTAGTGTTATTACTATTATTATTAGATTGTAACTTTTAGCAGCGATGACTTATAAACTAGAGGGCCTAATGCAAGCAGCAGAGAAGGAGGCTGTAATTCAGTTCAGACAGTGATTTCACAAATGAGATCCTTTCTACCATCCCAGGCATAACAAATCTATTTTTCAATGTCTCTATTCTTTCAATTCCTACTATCTAAGCATGATCCTTAAGAAACTGGGGGAGATGCAGAGGGGGTGAAAGTCAGATTTAATGCCTACAACAATATTTTTTACAAAGACAGAAATAGTTACATTAAATAATATTTTTTATACTTTTATAGCATATTTATCCTATTATTGCATTAATAATGAGCTCATTTTTCAAAGAGTTTGTTATCCTCCCTTAAGCAAATAATACATTTCCAAAAATCAAGGTATTGCATTTCTCGTCTGGCATAGACACAATATTTAACACTAAGACTAAATGATATTTTTTCCTGGAAAGTTAGTCAGTTTTTTCCCTCACCACATAATTGAAAGCAAATACAAATTTTTTAACATAAATTCACAAAGCTTTTATCAAAGGAAACTATTTTAATAAATGCGGAAATAAAAAAGTTATTACACAACTAAATGCTTGGCTTGAAAATGCAAAAGGGGTTTATTTCTCCTTTTGTTTAATGAAAACAAGCTTTAAAAAAAATCTGTGCACCCCTTCAGGTGTTTTTAGGGTAGGTATAGCTATGATTTAATTTATTGTTACTTACATTATCAGTGATTAAAGAAAGCAGTGTTCTGGTTTGTGGAGTAATAATGTGCTAATGCAACAAGTATTTCAGATCAGAGAGGAAGATTCTGTACCTACATCATATGATGTATTAAAAAGATCACAGTATGATCACAATTCAGTGTGAAAATCAAAAAGCCCTTCTTGCCTCCTGTGGAAGCAGAAACATTCCAGCAAGAATTTCCATGGAGTTTTTCAAGAGATGAATACCCAGTCAAAGAAAAAGGGTTCCTTTACTTACATCGAGTTGTTTCCCTTCTCTTCTTGTTAGAAGGTAAGCGCACAGATGCAGATGTGAGGGCTGCAGAGGAAGACCACTCTGAAGCCCATTAGAGGTCTAATCCATGTCCTTGGGAAGAGCAGGCTTTTTATGTCTATCTGCCAACACTGACTACACAATAAAAGCTCTTACTGTGCTGAACAGGGATTTTCTCAATTTGTTTTATGAAAATATGAGTTTATTGCTACTCCTGTGAGTGTGTTCACATCTGTTTCTTTATCTGGAATCCTAATCCTCTGTTTATTCAGAAAAAAGAACTGGAGCAGAGGGTAAGAGAAGTTAATTTCCTTATGATTGAGAGATATAATAAATTGTAATAATAATTTTCAATTATTCACACTGTTCCTGATTCTAATTCTAATTGGGTTTATGGCCCCTTTTTTTCATCCAGTGATTATACTTTTCCCTAGTCAAATTTTTTATCAATGTGAAAGCTAAATCTATCCCTATGCACAAGTTCTTTGATCAGTTAGATACAGGTTTTCCTTGCTCATATTGTTCGCCACATATATTCTTGGAAGTTAAATTCTTTAATATTAAGATTTTCCAAAGTGCAAGGAAACTCTGATCCTAAAAAAGGCATTTAGCACTTTCCAAGTAGTGAAAATCCTACCCATTCGTGCTAAACTTTAAGACTCTTGATTCCATTTGTTTCCCTTTCAAATTAAAAATAGATAATTGTCAAAATGGGAACCTGAAAAATTACTGACAATAATTCCTCAAATCTAAGTCACAAAACTGTGCACTCGTTTTGACAGTTAACTTAAAAGTTAATTCAAAGTTCAAAGCAAGAAAAATAGTTTCCTTTCAGAGCATTATCTCTCATTATCTCTCTGCAACACGAGGCTTTCCTCTTTTAATGCCTTTAAACAGTCCTGCAGCATATAATCACTCCCTTCTCATAGAAAAGGTGGTATATTTAGAGACATCTTAGCCATAGAATCACAGAATCAGCTGGGTTGGAATGGGCACCTGAGATCATCAAGTCGAACCTATGACCCAACACCCCCATGGCAACCACACCACACCACAGCACTGAGACCCACATCCAGTCTTTCCTTGAACACCTCCAGGGACAGTGACTCCAACATCTCCCTGGGCAGCCCATTCCAACATCTAATCACTCTTTCTGTGAAGAAATTCCTCCTGATGTCCAGTCTAAACCTTCCATGGGGCAGATTAAGACTCTGTCCTCTTATCCCGTTACTAGTTGCCTCGGAGAAGAACGCGACCCACGCCTGGCTACCACCTCCTTTCCATTGGCAGCCTGGCACACAAGAAAAGATATAGAAGAAGTAGGTCTGAAAACCCTTCATTTTTGTCCATTTGCAATCATCAGCAGGACTCTCAAGTATGAGATTTCTATGTGAGTAAGAGTGAAAATGTCCTAAGGACAAAGTCATTTCAGAATTACTATAATGGCAGAAGGACTATTATGAAAATTGCAGCTAACTGCTCTGTATTTTATAAGAAAATAAGTATCAAAACCCACTCCAGATCTATTGTTAACTCCCCTCAAGTCCCTTTGATGTGGTAACTAAATCAAAGACATCAAAGCTAACCTGATCGACCTTTAATTACCAGGGAAACAGTTAATATTTTGTATTTTGGGGGGGTCTTTTAAATTGTTTTTATCTACCTAACTAAAATGTGTTCTGATTCCCTTTCAGGGAAACAGAAATTTCCTTCTAATTTGAGGAAGACACTGGTCAGCTTCATAAAATGACTGCACAACACAAGTCAACAGGGATTTGGATGCTGAAGTGAATTTGAGAAGCCTCAAGAGAAGCCAAGGCAGATACTCAAGATTTAAGAATAGAGTTGAATTTTCCCTGAAATTGGATTTTTTTTCTCCAAATTGCTTGTGATTTTTCAACAGGTGATCTGCAGAGGCAAACTTTTCAAAATTCTCCTTCTGGATTGGGATCTTCCTGCAGAGCACAACATTTAATTTCTTCTATATTTTCCCACATAAAGGAGTAATTTTTTTTCAAAACTGTTTAGCAAAAGTGTATTTTCGTGAATCCGGCCATCCTCCTTATTCTACTTGCATAGAAGTTAAAGGCCAGTCCCTGCTGGCTCCATGACAGCTCATAACCCTACTTAGGAAAGAGATGTGTCCTACCTGCTCAATTTTGGCTAATGTCCAACTGCATGGCAAGTTGCAGCAAGGAGCCAACTCAGCCCTTTCCCTTTTGGGATCTGTACACCTTCCTCTAGCCTGGGTGAAGATCCTGTACTCTATGAGAATTCAGCAACTGTCTGTCCTAACACATAAATTAACACCCCTGCTTTTAGTAGAGGCTGGACAAGTTGACCTTCCCAGGCCCCTTCCAGCCCACATTGTTCTACGAAAATATTCTTCCCGCCCTTCCCACCCGACCATAGCCCCAACTAAGAGCTCAGCCCCACACTGCCACACCTACTCCCCCACCATCTACTCCCTACTACTGAAAACCAGCACCTGGTCTCTGTTCCTCTCCCTATGCCAGCCAAGCCTTCCAGTCTGTCCCACATCTAGCACATACACCATCTCACCAACTTCATTCTCCTTCTCCTACACTATTTGTGTCCCATGCCTAAACACTGAACTACTGAGGAAGGCACTCCTGGTACCTGGCCAGGCTCACGCAGGGACTGTGAAACACGGCAGAAGAGCTTCAGTGGCTAAAAACTGAGAACACTAAGTCCTTGACATTCACCTGGTTTAGGTAACCTGAATGAGTGATGTACCTTGCTCAGAAGCACTTGTCCCTGGGATGAGACACCCATAAGCAGCTAGGACTTCTCGGTATCAGATGCTCGTAGTAGCCATAGGCTGGCAAAAATTTACAGAGACAGTGAGAAACACATAGTAATTTTAGGGCAGTAAAATCTCACCACAGAAACCACTCTATTTTTTTGGCCTATCTTTCTTTTTTATATTATCGAATATATATTATTTTGGTTTAGCATTTTAAATCTTCCTATGACTTTATTTTTAGGATATTATCATGGTCCCTACCAGTTCCATAAAATCCTTACTGAAGCATGACTGATGTTTTTCCGCATTGATGGTTACCAGGCTTTACATATGGGAAAAAATTCCTGCCTGATGCTCACGAAGTCATACATATCATGCACATGATCCTCAGGAATGTCTGGCCTTAACAAAATTCAGCCACACAGTCCCCTGTGGGAAGTTCCCTTAGAAATTGTACAAAAATAGGGACAATAATCTCCTCTGAACAGATTTTCCATCATTTATATATCTGTGATACAAGGGCAGATATGGCTTTTAATCTTCAAGCAGTTTGACTTAACTCATGGGATTCCACAACTATGAGCCCTTTCTCTCCTCTGCACCACTTTAGTATTTGAAGCACAAAATCCTTTTGAAGACAAGATGCTTTTAGTTCTGCCTTTTCTTATCAAGGGACCTCATTAGTGTCAGTCTTCTAAATTATCAACAGGCAAAGGGGAGCTCCACATGACTGTACGATTTTTTTTGGGCACACTGCATTTTATGTTTGTTATATAACTAAAATTCTCCCTAGCTTGAACCAGTATCATTACAGAGTCTTTACTCTGGCACAGCCACATTCAAAATGGAGCATAATGGTCTTACCTGTCATCACAAACACAAGCAAGCTACAGAATCAGAGTGGCCAAGTCTCTGAAGGGGGAGGTCCAAATCCACATTCCTTTTTCTATCCCATCCCACCTTCTGGCCCCTCAGATGTACAAAAAGGAGACACTGTTCAACTATGTACTTTGAAATGGAATCTAATTTTGGGCAACTACCTTTAGCCACCAGGTAGGTTCAGGTGTATCACTGCCATGAGCTGTTCTTCACACGAGGAGTAGAAACACTCATGTTTTTAATTAGACATCCATGTGTCTTAG
Source organism: Machaerirhynchus nigripectus (assembly GCA_013397975.1). Taxonomy (NCBI): domain Eukaryota; kingdom Metazoa; phylum Chordata; class Aves; order Passeriformes; family Dicruridae; genus Machaerirhynchus; species Machaerirhynchus nigripectus. The sequence goes on along the minus strand of VZRQ01004873.1, from coordinate 2,063,964 downwards.
ATTACTGCTGTCTTTCAAGTAACTACCAAAGCATGTAAAGTAACTGCGAAAGTAACTACCAAACTACAAAACCATGGCACAGGCAGAACTTCATCTAATTCCTGACCCCCACTAAAGCAAAGCCTTCTCAGAGTCAGTAGGTTACTGAAATCACAAGTGATGCAATCACAAATTCATGTATGATAGACAATCTTAAAAAGACTTGGATCTGAGCTGTTGTATTGCAAGAGCTCAAACGTATTTTACTACAGAATGGATGAGTCTCTTGCACTTTGCTTTGCTACATGGGGTAAACGTGAAGAAATTCTACCACTAGTAACTGAAAAAGTGGTGTTCTCTATCCCCTCCAAAATTCCTTTTCATCAACAGCAGACCAGGCCCGTGGAGAGCACCTGGGGCTCCAAGTCCACTGCTGGTGCCTAAGCTCTCACATCCAGCCTGAAAACCCCATCCAGCTCCAAATTTCTCATGCCATGCTGTGTCACATTGCTACATCCCTTTCTCAGTTCCCTATCTCAGCTCCATATGCCCTGATTCAGCCCACTGATACCCTACAGCAATTAAATAAGTCTGTATCAAGGTTCCTTGAGCCCAGACCTATAAGATGTGGCACCTTGCTGCTGCTGGTACCTGGCCATGGTTATTGCCACCAGGCCTGAGCTGCAGATTGACATTTTGGCTTGACCTTGGTCCTGTCTCACTACCAGACACTAGCCTGAGGATATGGGGTCTTGGCTGAAAGTGGCAGCTGTACTTTCCTTAATCACTTTATTGTGTGCTGTGGGACTGGGTACTGGCTGGAGTGGCCTCTGCTCTGCTGGCCATATTTTCATGTCCCTGAAGGAATAGTTGACCTTTGCTGCTCCTGGACAGGTGGGAGGGTTTGTTTGTGGAAGGTGGAAGTCTCGCTTGCATCACCCTCATAGAATGTACTCTGAATGTATAGTTCTTGGTTTTCACCTGATTTCAAGGCTGTTTTCTTGACCCATCACTGCTGTCTTCAATTATGACCCTTTCCTCTAAACTACTTGAAACTGCTTTCTAATGTGGTAACTTAGCAAATACTACTTTTGTTCAGCCAAAACATTTACGAATACACTGACTAGATTCCTACCTGAAGAAAAGCTTTGGTGACACCTTGCACAATACATCTCTTCCAATTTGATGTCAAACCATGAATGTAGCTTTCCAGTAAGCTGTAGCTGTCCTTCAATTCTTCACATTTATGTTGCATTTTTTCCTTGACTTCATTTTAACAGCACCATGGAAGATTTTTACTAAAATTGTGACATGGGGTTTCATCTAGGAGAAGAGCTAGCTTATTCTGAAATAATTCATTTTTGATAAGACCATGTTGATATTTTTCATTGTGTTAATTCCTGGTTGGTTCAAAAACTGTTACCAATTTCAAAAGCCTTTTGGGAATCAGACTCAGAATCTCTGAATTATATGGTGATAGCTCATGGTGTACACCACCCAAAGAAAAAACAAACAAAAAAACCACCCTTCACCGTATCTAATCTTCCAGAACCTCCTTCATCCATTCAACAGCTCTGAGTTAACTGACTGCTTCTCTTAGACCAAATCCTCAAAGTATCAAAAGCTGAATTTCATTTGTTTATGCCTATTTCAAATCATCAAGTACTGATACTTTCCAACCTGTTGTCTTTCCATTCTTGCCCAAGTCTTTGTTAGTTTTACAAACCCAAGGTAATCATTTGGCCATAGACTAACAGACAGAAAAGATCTTTAACACATTTGCCTTTTTAAACATTACTTCTAATAAGTTTTTCACTTTTTTACCCTTTTCTCTAGCTCTGCCTTTATTTTTCTAACTCTGTTAATAGCCTCTTGTACCTATTCTTTCTTCTCATCTTTAGAAATCGGATTCATTTTATGCTTTCAGTAGGATTCCTGCTTCTCTAAATTCTTTTATATTTTGTTTTCTGGGGCTCTAAGCTTCACTTCTGACAGTGATGGCTGATAGCCAACAGCAAACCAAGGTTGCAAGAAACTGAACTGAAATGGCATTGGTCTTGTGAAATATCTTTTGCAACATTCCCATTCCCTGGGCATTCAAGCATCTCACAGAAGACCACAGTTGCAGTGCAAGCCCAGGGCTTTTCTAAAAGCAACCGGTTTAACACTTTGGAAATAAATGTAAGGGATAATCAGACATGAGTTTAAAAGAAAAGGTTTTGTTTTTAAAAAAATTCTGTATTTTAGAAAAGCATCATAGAATGCAGAAATGAAGGGTATTTTCTTCCTTGTGTTTATAAATCCCCCTTTTACCTGTTTATGTTTCAATTGAGAGGTCAAACTGCCTGTGTGTCTTTCAATTTAAAAGGATTTCTTATCTTCTGTTCAGGTTCCATTTATTCCATGACTTCCCCAGTTCTGAATCATCAAAATCCTTTCCTAGATTGTTTTACACAGACAAGAAATGTAATCAATGAATAATTATTACTCATAGGGTGTTACATACTTCAATGTTATGATTTGTGATTTTATTTTTAAATTTTGTTTGTTTGTTCGTTGGTTTAGAATGGAGTCCTACTGTACAACCTAGTCACCTACAAGTAAAGCTCAGAACATCGGTGGTAGTACAAATTTTTTAAAACCATCTACTGCTTTATCCTTTGCTCTGTCCCCAAGTCACACTCTTTGGGTGAGACACTGCTCTGCATGAGAGATGTTTATGCTTTGTTCTGCCTAGATAAATGTTCTATAACAAAGGCTCAGCATTAAGCCCGAGCTAATATTTGCTGAACTACTTATCACAGATTAAGGTGTGGCTACACAATGCTGATTAAACAGCCCTTCAAAACGTACCCAAAGTTCTCCAGGAGCCTAAATACAATATACACCACATGATTCTGATTAGCACTTCCAACTTTAATAAGCTTTTTTTCCCTGCATTGGTCTTTTTCCCATTGTTTTAAATAATATATAGTTGTTATGTATATAGATATTTTATCCCTTTTGATATGATAATACCTCTAGCAATGCTATGTTTTCATATGTTATGCCCATTTCTCCATAGTGGCCCTGGGTATCAAGCACAGCACTCATTGTCATTACTGAAATTTAAGATCCAAGTGCCAAAGTAGAATTAAATGATGGTCCTTCCTCGGAAACAGAGATACAGTGCCGACAACAGGTACTAAACCTGAAATCTATAATGATTGATCTGCGGTAGGAACATTCTGCTCTTGTCTTCAATTTTTATGACTGAAGCTATTGAAACAACTCATTTAGCAAAACTAACACTGGAAGCATGTCAGATGCTTAGACCAGATAAAGAAAAAGAAACAACAAAAGGTCTTTTTCTGGAAGCGGGACTCACTGTGTAAAGAGTAGTGAAATTGAATAGACGATAAATAATAGCTGAAGGATAATTATGACCTCAATTACACATAGTATGGGAAGGCAGGTTTACTCCTCTTTCAAATAATCATTTTTAGTATATTAATTATGCAAAAGGTTGCATGCAAATGGAATTTCAGCTCCTAAAATGTCAAATAGCTAGAAATCATTTGGGGAACTAAATAATGGCTTCTTTGCAAATGTCAAATTACTAAAAAAAACACAATATTTTTCAGAAACCCTCTACTAACCAAGTCACTTAAACAGATAAAATAGTAGTTCAGGAAAAAAAAAAAGTCTCTCAACTGCTAGTTACAAATAGATAATTGCTTGCAAAATATGCCACTTTTCCTACACTAAATGCTCTTGACCATTTGTTCTGAAGGCAGTGTACATTCACTCAGAAAAAAACCATTTGGAAGAAGTAGTGATGTGAGAATAAAATACACTTTTGACTTCACAGTCTACTGTAACACTGTTCCAATGGGAAAACAAGAAAAATTGTCACCAAAGTGTTATTTTGTCATAAAATGGAATGAGCTCAGTAGACTGTGTCAAAGAGTCAGGTCTGGTTTTACTTATTCCATATCAGCTCAGAACAGATCTTGCATATATTTAGACAATTTAATTCAATAAAGTAAGTAGTCTCATGGAGGTGTTCATCTTCACTGCCTATGTGTTGTTCTGTTCACTGAGTTCTTGAATTTCTTTTGCACTTTAATCTTTCCTGTCACACAATACATCTGTATTGGCAATGGAGACTATCCAGATTATGGTAGAAGTCTGAAGGGGCACAAAGGAGAGCAAAATAAAATCATCCAATGTTTATTGCACTGCTCTTTGTTCTTAAGAAGTGAAAGGGAAAAGAAAATGTGTTGAAAAGTTTCTGTCTAGAAGTTTAATGGATTTTTACACATTCATGTCAGCCCTGCTGGAAGAGGGGTATTTTGCCACTTTTATGTATGGGATTTGAATTGAATAGGTAGGGTTAAGAATTTCAGAATCTAAACCACACTTATAAAGAAAGGCATTATTTGTCTCATCTGTTATATCAACACATTCATTTATTTTAAAGACACATGAAAAGGAAACCTGCTAAACAGAAACTGAGAAAGATACCTCTTTAGCAATCAGCAGCAATGCATTTGATTAATATTTCTCATTTTCTTGTGTTAGTTTATCTACCAAATTTCAGATTTAGACTGTAATTTGTTTTGCAAAGCAACCATATTTGGGAATTAAAATATGACTCAAGTATCAGAATTACTGACCCAGCTATCACAGTTACAGATATACAGAGGGACTCTCAAAATGTCTTATAATCTACTCTACATTTTAGCAGATGAAGTGTAGCTAAATAATTTGTACAGACACTTATCTAATCTTTTCTTATTTACTTGGAGTGAAAGAGTTGGTGATTCTGGGAATAAGGGTGTCCACACAAGTACTCAGTTCAGAGACGCAGGGTTTCAGAGATGTCATTTACTGGTCATTTACTGGTTAGTTACTACCTATTTGTAGGCATCCACACTGCTGCTCTCAGAGTAACCTTAAGATTGCCTTCTGATGATTTAATCCCTTATACTACTTTTTTTTCCTGAATTAGATGGTCTTTCTCACAGCTCTTCAGCAATTTTTTTCCATCCAAACTCCACATGAATTAACAACCTGTCCCTAATTATTTTTTTTCACATTCATTTCAGTTTTGATACACCATTGCAGCAGATAACAATAGAAAATGGAGGAAGATACTAGTACTGCTGCTACTACTAGTAGTACTACTGAAAATGGAAGGTGATAAAAGAATGATTTGGTAGGACATGGCAAAAGAAGATAGGTAAAAATGATAAAGGATTTTGAAACAGAAGATGGATGGATAGGTGAGAAAGGAGTAATGAATCTGTAAATAATTGAAGGCTGTAGTTCCTCGGCAAATATGAAGGCACATGAATATTGGCTGAAATTCATTTCGTGAACGCTGCATGAGTTTTTAATAGTTAAATGGTTTGTGTGCTCTGGAGTAGTTCAGCTCAGTGTGATCAACATACTGGTTTGGATCTTTAACCCACTTCAGGAGATGGGGCTCTCCTGGTAAAGCACTTGGAGAGGATCTCCCAATTTTAGGTTGCTCTGGGTCTATGAAAACTGCACTGTGAACAGATCTAATACAAGGTAAGTGGTGACTACTGGCTCATTTTCTTAGAGAACCCTCTCCTTTACTAAGCCAAAAGAGTAATGTACCCATAGGCTTCACCTGTTCAAACCACTGCAGCCTGGTCAGAGCATCTAACCAGGGAACTCTTCCGAAGGCGAGTCTTTGACCAAGTTTTGAGAGTTCCTAAAGTCAGCAAGAAGATGACAGTTATGCCTGTTCCGCTCCTGGGGGCTTCTGAGCTGAACATGTATCTTCTTATGTTTGCAAGCAAGGATATAAAAGAGAATGTATTATCAGGTGGTAGACTGTAGTGTTGGGAATAGGAGTAGAAAAAAGATTGGGAAACACTAGCATTTTGTACATATAATGCCTTGTACAGAGGTTGGTCCTGAAGAAGTGGGTAATCAAACATTAAAACTTCAAAATTTCCTTTCATTCTATTGTAAATTCTATTTGTATGCTTATTCTCCACTTAAGAAACTTATCTTTGTCTCTGCTTTTCCGGAGTTTCATTATTAATCAGAGAACACATATATGGAAATTTCTTTACCTCTTTGTTTGACATTTGTATTGTATGGTTTTATTAACACAGAGCACCTCTTTCAACTTCAGCTTCCTGAACACCTCCCAGAAAACCTCATCTACCATATTAGTAGAGATGTCAAGTACATAGTCTTCATGATACCTATGAAATTCTAGTTATTTTATGAACACTATATGAGAATTTCCTGTCTGCTCAAAAGGGGAAGTAACTGAAAGTAACTGGAGCAAGAGTCAGTGGATGGTTTTATGGAGTAAATTCTAGGTGAGCCTAGCACAGTCTTCCTGTCCCAAAGAATACACAGCCTCAATAGTGAAGACACAAAGAATGAACAGATTTAAACTAAGATATGGGAGAACAAGCAGAGGTCCCAGTTGTAGACATTATTACCATATTATCATCAATGTGTTATACAGCATAGTAAGACCCTCTGCACAGAACCTATGTCCATTGAACATACATCCTCAGCAGAAAGCACTAAGAACCCAGGGTAAAAGATAGAAAAATGATTCTGTCATTATTCTGAGTGACCTGTAAAGACACACTGAATCTTAAACACCTTAGACGGTCTCAAGCTGAAAGACAGGTAAACTGAAGGCCAGGGTATCTGCATGCTTTTTATTATACTGGATTGAACTTGGGAGTCCTCCACAGACAAAAAAATCTGCCTGCCAATGAAAAAGAAAGGGTCTGGAACATTTCTCATTAACGTTTTTTGAATATAATTCTGAGCAGGCTAGCTAAAACTAAAGAGATGTGCTCACACAGCCTGTGTAGAACACATGCATGCTGAACATGAAGTATAGCCTTGTAGATAAGCCTATGAGTGAGTAGATGCAAAGGCCTTTGCAACAAATACCAAGCTGGAACCTATTCCAGGTGTTCTGCAACATGAAGGTGCTCATTTCACACCAATTGGGAGTAGCCATGGACAGGATAGACATGAGCTGTTCGGAACAACTCTTAGAGAAGGCATTGCTCTGTCAAGGACATCATAACGACATAATAGAGGTAGTCTTTGCTTATACTTCAGTCTTCATATTACTCACCCTGTTCCTGCTCTTTTCGCCACTGTATCTCATGGTTTTGGTTGTTTGAAGTTTTGTTTCCACTCGGAGCACCCTTTTGCATCAGTCCTTTGTTGGTCAGTCTCTTCCATCCTGACACCTACTGATCACTGCACCCTGGCCAGCTCTTCTCCCCAGGTTATTTTTGTGGGTTTGGGTTTTGTTGTTTTGTTTTTATTTGGTTGTTTGTTTTTTTTTTTCCTGTGTTACATTTCTCATTCTCTTTCTCCAATCCACATCCATTTCTTTTTATTTTTCTCCATATTTTCTGCCTTGCCTCTTGCTCATATAAGAAATAGTGCCCCCCTTAATCAAGCAGAAGAAATTCTGTGGCAAGGAGACATGAGTGGTAGGGAGGATGGAGTCTCCCTTTCACACATGCTCCTGGAATTACTCTCCCAGGAATTAATTACAGTTGCAGATAAAGGGTGCATGATACCAACCCATACTTTGCTAGAATTTTTTTTATGTTGTTGGTTATATGCTTTTTACTCATTGTACAGCTTGGGAACTTGAATCATAATGCTAAAGTATAAAGGAATCAAAGCTATTGATTCTGACAAGAAGAAATACACTTTTTCAATATCTAAGCAGCCATAAAGAACAAGGTGCAAATATTGATCTGGTATATTGCTATCATTCTTTACTTAAGAGTGTTCACTGAGACAGTGATGTCAGTGGTCAATGGTGTTAAAATGGCTATTGCTGCAGCATGGACTGCAGCTGATCTGACACTGAGACAGCCATTAACATGCTTTGAAATAAAATCATTAGATATATGTCCAGAGATAAAATTAGACAATAATGTTTATCAGCAAGCTTGAGGAATAATTGTGGTATAAAAACAATTGAGTAGACCTTTCCTTGTGATACAATAAACTGCTATTGCATTTGGCCACAGAATGATATAATGGAGCACAGATATGGAAGTAAAAAAAACCCACATATGTCAGGATCCAGTAGGTCTTTACCTCCTCTGGTTTAGGTTTTACTTCCATTTTTCTTCTCTCTTTTCACGCTGAAATGGGAAGTATATTTATACTAGGTAATTAAGAACCCAATACTTGGATTCTTAATCCTCCAGCAGGAGGGAAGAATGTGGTTGTTTTTCAGAAATAGAACAGAGATAAGAGCTATGTTTTTAGGCTGGGGACATGGTTGCCCAAGTTAGACTTATACTCTTCAATTTTCTTTACCACGTGGCACATTGTACACAGTTACTCTTGAGATACCCTCATTTTTCCAGTGGTAAAATCTGCAGTCATTGGAGATACATGAAGTGTTCTGTGAAAATGAGCACAGAATTTTGTTCCACTGCCTAAATAGCTTCACTCCAGCACATCATAGGTAAATATTGGTAAATAATAGGTAAAAACCCAAACAACACGGTTACCCCATGTTCACTTTAAAATTTCAGATCATGGACTAAGGAACAAAAGGTGAATGTGCAAATAGATTTAAAGCAATGAATATGAGAAGATGGCATACTGGCAAACACTCTGCTGGGGGAAAACATAAACAGGCAACACAAGTGGTAACTTTATAGGGCTGCTCATAACTAAACGTTCCCAGGTGTTTTTGCATCACTACAATTAATTAACCACTCATCCATAGTATTTAATGGTTAGCAAAGAGCTCTTTGAGATGCTTGATAATAGCTCCCAGTATGTAAAACAGGGATAACCATTCAGTCTTTTTAACCTGTGCTTTTCTAGACAAGTACACCATTACAAAAAGGGGAAAAGAAGGTTGTCAGATAGAGCTAGAAAGTGTCAGAAAGCTTCCATCAGACTAATGGAGCCCATAAATGATAGCAAAACACAAGATAATGGTGTACTTGCAAGACCTCATCTTTAATGATGCTGAAATTTGAGACCATTTTGTTTGTACATTTGGAAAAGTGGTATAAGAATTCTCAGAGGCAGTAATGTCAATACTGCTCTTCTTCTTTAAACTAAAGGGTTTTCTTCTTTCAGAGTTGTTACAGAGGGTTGTTAGGCTGAAAGCAAGGCATTTTAATGCAATTCATACAGGAACAAAGCAGACAACTGCGCCATGGGAAGGACTCTCACTGCAGAGGTGTGAAGAGCACAGGCTGAGTTTCTGTAAAGAGACTGGGAACTGCTGGGCAACCTGGGGCTGGGTTTGTAAATCAGTGTGGAGGCAGAGGAGATGTGTGGAAGGCAGTCAGCAACAGAAGCCTAACTCTGAAAGTGACTCACAGAGGGAGGGAGAGGGAATCAGAAAGAAACTATGGCTGAGCTCTGAGTTGGGAAGGTCTGGAGGGGAAGAAAAGAATTAGGAGCTCCCAAGAAAGAGGGTGAGCATTTTTAAGGATGTGAGCTGGGTGCGTAATAGAAAGTGCTCTGATATTTGGGCACAAAACCTCAACTGGATGTACAACATTACTGAGTGCTTTCAACAAGCAGAGTTTGTAATACTTGTACCTTTTTAGCAATAGATGAAAAGAAGGAAATGTTTGTTGCCTCATTTTCTTTCATCTTTGTGAAGTGTGCTGGTTTGGACTGGGAGAGAGTCTTTTTCACAGTATCTAGTATGAGACCACAGTTTGGATTTGTGCTGGAAATAGCCCTGTTAACACAGGAGTGTTTTCATTATCGCTGAGCACCCCCTACAGAGAGCCAAGGCCTTTTCTGCTCCTCACCCCATCCCACCAGTGAGGAGACTGAGGGTGCACAAGGAGTTAGGAGGGGTACAGTGGGGCAGCTGACCCTGACTGAGCAAAGGGACATCTTATACCGTATGGCGTCATGCACAGCATGTAAACCTGGGAGAAGAAGAAGGAAGGAGGAGACATGTTTGGAGTGATGGCATTTGTCCTCCCAAGTCATGGTTGCGTGTGATGGAGCCTCATTTTCCTGGGGATGGCTGAACATTTGCCTGCCCATGGCAAGTGGGGAATGAATTCCTTGTTCTGCTTTGTTTGCATGCACAGCTTTTTCTTTCCCTATTAAACTGTCTTTATCTCAACCCATGAGCTGTCTCACTTTTACCCTTCTCATTCTCTCTCCCATCCCACTGTTGGGGTGGAATGAGTGAATGGCTGTCTGGTGTTCAGCTGCCTGCCAGCTTAAAGCAGGACATGTAGTATCATGTAAAAAGCTGAGTAGAAGCATTAAGTTATGGCCTGTAAACAGCTGATAGAGATGTTCCTCTCCATCTAATACTCAAGGAGAACTTAGGCAAAAATCGAATATGGGATTCATTCTGTCCTTACTGGAGACATAATTCTGTTTTTGAGAGGATAGATGACCTTGTAACCTGCCTTTGTGATCTCTTCTCTGTCTCAGTTACAGTTTGAAACTAGTTCCATACAAACCATTTCTACAAGTACGTATTTTTCAAATATTAACTTACACAATCAATATTAATTCTTAACTGGAGGACTCCTGTGCACAAAGTCCTCATATTCCATGCATGTAGACATCATCATAGGAAAAGTGGCTAGGTAGGAGTAGAATTGGATAGGTAGGAGTTTAGTCTCTTGGGGTACAAGAGATCTTGTAGAGGGATATTTGTAAATGAGCACTTGAAGAGGTTTATTTTAACATCTGGAGCAAAAGTATTTTAAGTATTGGTTCAATAAAAATTCTCTTTCTTTCCCTTATGTCAGTTTTGAAAGCAAATTTTTTGATTTTGTGTACTCCTTACTTTTTATCCTTGCTCATATATATTTCCATTATGGTATAATTCTGTCAGATTAAAAAAACAAATGATCAAACAAAAAAAACTCACCAAAAAACCAACCAACCAACCAAACAAACCCAAACCAAACCAAACCAAACCAAACCAAACCAAACCAAACCAAACCAAAAAAACAAAACAAAACCAAACCAAACAAAAAACCCACCCCACACTACCACACACATACACTTTGCCAGATTCTTGTGCTGCTGTTTTCTCTGAAAATCCCATTTATTTTTGAGTGACTTCTAGTCTACTGTGAACAAATATGGAAGAATATAAACGCCCTGTCTGAAAACGACCAGGTGAGTGTGGCCACTCACCTTTATGCAGTATTTTCCTGAAAGCATACTTTTCCTTGGTACAAAAGTATGCTAGTGAGAAGTCATTAAAAAACTCCTAAGTATTGATGTGAGGAAATGCAGCAGCCAGGGGATTAGCAGACTGGCTTTAAAGCATAAGCTTGCAGCATGTAGACAATTATGACTCACACATCTGTGCCTTCCTCAATGAATTTAGCACTGTAATCGACAGTATATACATTTGTCTCTTTTCCATCAGGTAAACCAGAAAAGGTTTAGTCATATTTTCCATTCATCCTTCAACTTCTGTAAGATCAGTATGTCCCAGGGTTATTTTAGATGCAGCAGTACTGCCTTTCCATTGATTTTAAAATAAGTTCCCAGTGACTCCAAGGATTTTCTGCCTTGTTGGGTTTCTGTGTGTAACTTTTAAATAAATATACAGTGCAGCTGGCTAAAATCCCACACTCCCTCTATATTGCTGTGTTATTATTAATAGATAAACACAAATAATAGTACTGTGTCTTTTAATCTGAACTTTCTAAGGTATTTTGAGTGAGGTTTCAGCTTTTCATTCAGTCCCACAAGCTTTTGATTCCTTTCTAAACTTGGCTTGACAGGACGGTAGAGCTGTCAAAGATACACAGCTGCTTCAAGTGTTGTAAAACTTGGGGGAGCAAGTTATATATGCCCTTAAGGGGCAAATATATTGGAAAACTTTTGTTTGAAAGGAAATAAGAAATTACGTATTTTTAAATTAAATAATGGGAAAGCTACCTTTGTTTTTCCTTTGTTTTTACTGATTAGGCTTCTTCTCTAATCAAAATCAAAACCTAAATAGGAGTTTGAATTTCCGCAAGTTAACTAATTTGTCATTTTTCTTAGAAAATTATTTCTAACCCTTTAAATTTTCTCTTTTTTCTTCTCTCCCCCCCCCTCCCCCCCATCTGTTTAGTTTATTGTCATTTCATTCATGGTATACTGGTGAAAAATTGCTACAGAATGCCTGCCTGCCTTATCAGTTAAGACCAGGTAGCAGCGGCTAAGTTCTGATTCCAAATTTGCTTCAAAGTGTGGACATTAATAAAACATTTATAGGTGCTAATTGGTCCACCACTCAGTATCGAGCTTCATGCAGAGGTTCCTTGCCAACAGTGTAAATATTTTAATATTGTAAATGTTACGTCTGATTTTAACTTGTTGCCTGTACTGGGATAGAGTCAGCAGGATTATTTGGATCCAGGTCAGAACTTGCTAAGGTGTATTAGCCTTCACATTAAATCACATTACCAACATAAATGACACATTTTTATGCTACAAGGCCTGAAGTAGGAACCAAAGAGTACTTTGCATGATTTGTTACCTCAGGTACTACTTCACCATTTTGTGGTAATAGTTTAAATAAATCATTTTCAAACAATGAATATTTAAATTAAGCCTCTAGGATAGTATTTAGAAGACTTGTTCCTGCTTTTGAATTTGCTATAGCTTCTGCATTTGACCTTTGGCCAAGATAATTAGGGCTTTGCTTTGCGTGTCTAACTCACTGTTTGTGAAGTGGTGATAATGTTATATTTGGCTAGTAAGAGGTAAAAGCATTCATGTTTGTAATGAGTTGAAAAAACATGACAATAAAAGACAGTGGAGGGTAAGCAAATGTGTAGAGCTGTTTTGCTCCCACAGCACCTTGTGTTTTCCCCTGGTTCTGCTGGAAATAAAGGTATTTTTCTTCCCTACCAGACCTAGAGTTTAAGGTATTGGTATGAATGTTCTTCTGGCCAAAGTCCCACAGTAAATAAATAGTGTCATCTGGAGTCCAGCTCTTGCTTCAGGCAGGATGGACTTCAAGCTAGGTCTTGCTCAGGAATTTATTTAGCATGTTTTGGAAATGTCTAAGGATGGATATTGCCCTTTCTCTCTGGACAGCCTGTGACAGTGATCAGACACTCTTGTGGAATTGAATTTTTCCTTCTCTCTGCTTGGAATTTCCCTTCTTCAGTCTGAGTACTGTCTCCAGTCTTTACTTCCTGCATCTCTGAGAAAAGTCTGATTCAGTTTCCTCTTTAGTACCCCTTTGGGTAGAAGAACACAGCAATTACATCATCCCAAGGCTTTTCTTCTTTTCTAAAAGCCATTTAGGCTTTCAGAAAAATTTGGATGAGGAGGTGGTTTTAGATTTAGTATTTTTTTAGCTCTGATGAAATAGACTGCTTTGAAACTGAACAGCAATTTAAAATTATCTGCAAACATTACTTTTTCCCCAAAATCTGGAAAGAAGTAATCCCACTGTGAATCCTTATTTTTAAAAAGTGATGTGTCTTAATTTCACTCACAGAAGAATCACATAATTTTCTTAGCGCCCAACTTAGTACCTGGTGGCTACATTAACAACAGATTTTACATTCAAGAATGAAATAAGTAAGATCTTTACAGTTTTAAAAATAAATAATGTCAAGAAAGGTAATGGCAAGCTGATGGCCAGCAAAGGGACACCAGTGAGGCCTTGCACTAAGTTGCCCTGCTACCACAGAGCTCAGAGAATAGAAAGACTATGCCAAAACCCTGTGATACCTCTTCTTCCTCTTCTTAGGTGTCAGGATAGGCACCGTGGGGGGACACAAGATCTAATGAATCTGTGGGCAATTTAACAGTAGACCTTGAACACTTATTTCTAAAATTTTTCACCTCAATGTCAAGTTTTCCAGAGGTAAGTAATTACTGTTGCACTTTTTCTCCATCAAGTCCATGTTCATTGTTTGTTAAAAAATATTTTGCATATGTTTAACAATATAAGATAGGTATGGAACCCTAAAGATACAAAGCAGTCCTTAATTGAATGAGAAGAATGCCTGCTAGCTCTTCAAATTAGAAGAAAATTTACTTTTGAGAAAAACTACTGAGAAAACTCTTCAGGAGTACTGGAGAGAGACTGCTCATAAAGTTAGTGTGCTTCACAGCTAAGATCTTCCTGCTGATGCTGCTTAAAGTTATGTATGTGGTGAATCACCTTAAGAAAACTTCTACAATTTCTTTGATGAATAGGGGCAGCAGGACAGACACCTTTTTGCGTAAGAAAATTAAATGCTTTTTTTTCTTTCATTTCTTCAGGTGTGACATTGTGCAATTGTTTTAAATAAATCATTTCAACCCTTCCTACCCTTTTAATGCTAGTGTAGTTTGAGCTGAACGGCCTTACAAGGTAAGTGGTTAACTTCAATCCCCCATCTAGGAACGATGGAGAGGACAGCTGCAGTTCCAGACAATGAATGCTTAGAGGGCAATAAGCATGGACCAAACCATTTGAGATGGTTGTAGGTAGTATTTGCATACTGGCATCACATACATTACAATGACAAGAATCTTTATTGATAAAGGCACAATAATTATTAGGGCAGTTACTGACTCACACAGCACAGCCAGAGGAACTGTTCTGTGCTTCTGTATATCAAAGGTATATGTGTAACAAGTAATGTCGCCTTTTCACTTCTTGACAGACAAAGAACTCCTAAACAAAGGGTACACCATCATGGAAAAGTTGATGTGGTATTTTTTCATTCTGGTTTCATGACTGCCTCAGTCATTTTTTGTGGCTGTCAGTAACAAAGCTGACACTCCGAGGAACTTCACAGTTGGACATTATACCTGAGTGTTGAAATCAGGAACTGAGGCCGAGCATTCAACTCAAATGCTGAATTATGCTACTTGTGATGACTTTAGATTTCCTTAACCCTTGAAGCCTATGATAAAAGGTGTTTAAATAAAGGGTAACTTTGGAAATGATAGCCAAGTTCTAGACTGTACATTCAACATTATGTGATACATGCTCATAATCCCACTGCAAGTCTGGAAGCCTTGAAAGCTCTAATCAAAACAGACTTCCATATCCAGTTGGAAAAGTGATAAAGAAAGATTGATTTTTGAGGTATCCATTTAGTCACCTGGGCTTTTGGTGCATTTGAAGCTTCAAAACTTTGTTTGAAACACATATACACAAAAGAGGGAACATTTCCTTCTCTTTTGAGAGTTTTAGGCAGGTACTCCCAGATAACCAGTTACTTTGTTCAGGAAAATTATGATTGCCTTTCTTCATCTACTGCAAGGGAGTGTACAGTGTGGCCACTTGAGAATTGCACAGAGCTGCTCAGTGATTATCAAGTAATGGCTGATTGCTCTTGCTAATGGGTTCACTTTTGATGTTGCTTGTGTCATGTCACTTCACATGCAGGATTCTGAAGTGTTTTGCTGAAAAGGAGAACAACGTTAAAAAAACCTGTCCTAGAATTCTATTGTTTGTGAATGTAGGGGGTGTAAGCTATAGGAGGGACACAGGCACTACATCTCTGCCATCATCATCACAGATAGAATGACAGAAAAATTATAAGAAAAGATGTAGAGCTTAGAATGATGTAGTTCTTCAAAGAACAAATAACTACTTCCCTTTTATCATGTTTCTTCTTGCTATTTGATATCAAGTTATTAATACTTCATGAGTAAGTTTTCATTTTTGAAGGTCATTCTCCTGTACTTGTTATGAGGTTATTGCTCATGTACTGAAGACGGATTTTTATTTACATGAAATCCATAGTTTCTTTCTGCTTTAAGGAATGATCTGTGAAACTGACTTGAGTATAGATTGTGCATGGTACTAATTGTTTTACTTTCTTTTGTGTATTATGGCAAATATTTTGCATAGAGCTTCTGAAAAAGTCTATGTATTTACTTCTTGGTTTTATTTCTTAAAAATCTTTGTTCTCTTTTACCATGATTGAAGATATTTCTGTCAGGACAGTTTCTTCACAGAAATCATGCCTGTTCTGAAACATCCTGGAATATTTTTCATTAAAATAGCTAGTCACATGTGTTGGCCTCTTCAGAACTGATGGAGCTTGGTTTATTTGTACATTTTTATTTTTTCTGTGTTGGGATTGCATTTTTGCTAAGAAATTATGGTTAAAATAACTTCCAGAGATAAATTACCTTGCATAGGATTTAAAAAGGCTGAGAGGTCTAACAAGGAAAATAATAAGTGAAGCAAAAAAGCAGTGCAAACAGAAGAGCTGGTGTCTGCTGGCAGGTCAAGAATCAGAGCATTCACTAGAAGACCCATCTTCCAGTTTTTTGATTTCTTCAAAGGACATCCTCCTACATCTGCAACATCCCTGAAACGTGTTTTAATGGCCAACATTTTATTCTGGGGGAGAATGGTGCTACCCATTTCTTTCAATGAACCTGATCCACCTTCTATGAAGCAACATCTCTGGAATAGGTACTGATGTCTGTATGTACAGTCTTCTAAATGAATATTGTGACCAATAGGTTTATCATTTTTTCTCTTTATTACATGTATTTAACTAATGAACACTCAAGTTTGACATTTCAAGTAGAATTGCCTAGTATGAGACTGAAAGTTTTGCCTTCTCCTTCTCCTATAGCTACTTCTCCCAGGGTAGCTATAGGATCTGGGTAGGAAATATTTTTTAGAGAGAGATATATGTGTTTTAAAATCCTCTCAAAAAAACCCCAAAAAACCCAAAAACTAAACCAAACAAACAAACAAACAAAAAACCTCAAAACCCAAAAAACAACAACTTTGCTCTTCCATCATTAGGCATTAGCTGTTGAACTGAATAATACATTTCATTTCCTCCAGAATGCCTGTAAACACAAAACCAATTTTCCTTCTCTGCCAAATATAATTAAAAATTGTGGATCATTCTTGAAGAACAGAAGCCACAGTAGTTTGTAAAAATAGATTCACAGGAATTAATTTTAATAGTTTTTGTCATGCTGTTACTGAATGGACGTGGAGAAAGTCCTGAATATAGTTTGTTTTATGTAGACCAAGAGTTACAAAGTCTCTGAAGTTAATTATACAGGGAAAGTTTTAGTGCAAAAGGAAATTACATATTTGCATAGTGTTAATAGCCATATTTAGAACAGTGCTAGAATTGGAAAAAATTCGTTATTTGCACTTTTGCAAATTCAGGAAGGTTTCTAAGTTGATCATAGGATGATAGAAAAATTCTGGTTAAGAGTGACCTCGGGAAGTTATCCAGTCTTATCTATTATTCAAAAAAGTGTCAACTATGAGGTCAGACCAGATTAATTAAGACTTTGCCCAGACTGGCCTTGCAAATATCTAAGAATGAAGACTGCATAACCTCTCTAGGCAACTTGATCCACTGCTTGACTGTCTTCATGCTGGAAAAGTATCTCCTTCTACCCAGTGTGAATCTCTGTTCTTTCAACTTACACACCTTGTCTCGTCCCACTGGCACACTCATCTGTGGAAAGTCTTCTTCCATCTTCTTGATGACATCCTTGCAGGTTTTAGAAGGCTGCTGTGAGATATGTGTCCCACCCCAAGCCTTCTTCTCTCCAGGCTGACAGGCTCTGTTCCCTCAGGCTCTCCTCCCAGAGCAGGTGCTCCAGTCCCTTTGTTACGGCAGAGGTCGGGTGGTGGTAAGCCGTAACCTTCCAAAAGCTTCTCCAGCTGGGAGCCACTCGGCAGGCCACTATGCACACACACGAACCAGACAGCTTCTTCAATAAGTCGACGGCAAAGAATCGGGAAGGGTCCTTGGGAGTTTATTCCAGCCATGCATGTGAAGTAGATCCAAGTGAGAAGATGAAGGGGAGGATGAAGAAAGTGGAAGAAGAAGGGTCCAGGGTTATATATGGGGCCGGTAGGGGTGGAGAGAGCATCAGGGACCAATAATCTGAGGGCATGGGGTGGGTACGCAGGTGGGACTGGGGGATGGGAGCCAATGGAAAAACTCTGAGGGAGTGGCGAGGGAGTAAGGGCCAGTGGGGGGTACAGGGAAATAGGAGACCCTTCTAGATAAGGTAGAAAGGGGCAGGGAGGCCAACAGGCCAACTGGGGAAGCAGAACTGGGGTATGTTAACATAACAGAACAAAGCATCCTGGGAGCGGCCTTTTCTGTCACCATAACCTAGGAGTGCCACCTAGGGATCTTCCCTCCAGGGGACCCTCATGGTCTGTTGGTCAACAGGCCCACCAGCCTCCACATGCCTTGGCGGATCTGGTGGTCTCTGCAGAGTGTTTCAGCTTGTCAAGGTCTTTCCTGCGTAAGTGGGCCCAAGGCTGAGTGCAGAATTTGGGATGCAGTCTGATGAAGGCTGAGCAGCAAAAGACAGCAATTTTCCTCAAGATGACAGCTACACTCCTATTAATACACTCCTTGGTACAGTTAACCTGTTTGGCTGCCAGAGCACACAGCTCAGCTTGCTGCTACCAAGACTCCCATTCCAGCAAAGCTGTCCCCACAGCCAGAACGTCACCAGCCTGTGCTGTTACAAGTGGTTTCTTCTTCCCAGGTCCAGGACTTGCTGAATCTTTTAAGGTTCCTTCCAGACCCTCCCTGAACCCTGTCCAGATCTTCTGAATGATAGCCCTGCCCTTGAGCATGTCAAGGATGCTGGATTCTACTGCCCATCTCAGGTACAGATCCATAGGCATTCAAGCTAGTGGTGTTACTTCCCATTGATGTTCATGTGTAAAAATGGAAAAGAAACAATATAAAAATAGTAAAGAAAAAAAAAAAGGAAAATGGTACATCTGAAATAACAAACATGGAACCAACACATGCTTACCTAAAGCGAGGTTTCAGACCAGCTCTTGGTGCAACAAATGTGACAAGTGAACACAAAAAGAAGAATGAAAAATTGTTCCGTTAAAAGCAGATCAAAATCCCATATACTTCCTCTGGGAAATAAGTGCCCTCTTAATAAACCATTTTCATCTTTCACACCTGAGTACAGACACACTGTGAGATACCCTCATTTCTGTGCCACAAATAAAAAAAGATTTCTAGGAAATTTCTTATCCTGAAGCCATTCAGTACTAAAAATAAGAAGATAAAATAATCATAAAAATTACTATTCACAAGATTTAGTAGTATTTATGTATGAATGCATATATGTATTTTTAAAATAATAACACTATGGGTCAGTTTGTAATGGTATACCAAACTCAAGTTGTAGTGTCTTCTGATAAATGTCATTAATGTTTTCATCAGCATGGAAGTTTGCAACCAATTTGTATAACATGAAGACTATTTTCTCCTTGGAGCAGTCCTGGCAGTCTGACACAGGAGATAAAAATGAATAAGAGGGGAAAAAGAGGCAGGAAACTTCTGAAAGGAATGGTGCATATCGGATTGAGCTGGTTGAACAGGATTATTAAATTAAAAATTCAAAATAGTATCCGCTGGCCAGTTTTCTTTGGTGAACTTTCTTTCCCAAAGTGTATAGATATATCAGAACTGACAGAGTGACAAGTGGACAAGAATCAACATCCAGTAATTTTAGTTCAATGTAAGCTTTCATTCTATGATAGGCTTTCTTTGTAATAATTTTTATTTTAATAAAATAAATAAATAAAGCTATAAATAGAATAAATAAATCTGTACATTGTGGCACTTAGCTGGTTGCTGCTGAAGTCTGATGTCCCAGAGAATCTGCAGACCTGCAGCTGCTGAGTTGAGACTAAATACAATTTTAACAGAAAATTAACAGAAAATAGAAAATTTCCGGTCAGTAAGACAAAAGCAAACTTTGCTGTGGTATAAATAGCTAAGGTACTATCCATTCCCCAAAAAAATGCTAATTCTGCTGATGATAGTGTCACCCTAATTTTTCTGTACACTCAGTCCTTTGGAATGAACCAGGAGCTTTTAACCCAACTCCTTCCCATCTATACAACCACACACAGGACATATTTTTGTTCTGTTCTGTTCTCATGCTCATTCCCAATGGGAATCACCAGCTAGCTTGCAAGAGTCACCAGCAAGGTTTGTTTGCTATTATTTTCTTGCAAGATTAAGTCATGTGTATTTTTACTTTTAGACTAATAATGTCTTTTGAAAATGCAAGTTTCCAGCACTGGTCAACTTAAGGCCCTTTTTTTCTTTCCTATTCTCATTACACTTCTGGAATCCTATTTAACCATAAACTTCAGCCTCTTTCACTCAGTGAGTGCTAAATACTGCACAAAATTTGAAACCCAATACTGTCTAAGCAACTTAGGGCTTCTCTTGTGGTATGATACTGGAAACAAAGTGCACCTGTTGTATCTGAATATCACTCTGCCTTTCCATCCTACCTTCATGTAATATATCACCTCACACAAGACACATAAAAGCAGAAATTAATTAGCTGGTTTATATTTAAATTTATATTATTCACTCTAGTCCAACAGTATAGACAAGTATCAAATGACATTGTGTAAGGTTCTTTTAAAATAACACACACTTAAAAGTTTAAATTTCACCAGATGAACCATCGAAAAAGGTAAAAAAGTAACATGGAGAAGATAGAAATAACACAATATGGGTCAAAATCCTTTTAGAAAATATAAGATGTCTGAGAAATCTGTAGTTTATGAAGACTACAGTTAGACCACACCTGATGTGATCTACAGAGCTTTTAAAAATAAATTTCTGTTATAAAACACCTCTTGTATTTTTCTTATAAAGAAACCAGAGAACATTCTTTCTGGCTTCCTATTATTGGAATAGCATTTAGATAAATATTTTATGCCTTCCATAGCTGTAAATATTGCTGTGTTAAAATGATTTAATAGCCTTTTCTGCTTGGATGGGAGCCTGTTTCCATGTGGGCATTACTCGCTCTGCATGCACCATTTTGCAATCCATTCTTTCACCTTCTTATGACATAAACTCTTTGGCTGCTGTACCAATTCAAATGAATTCTCAAATCTGAATTAGATACTAGCTTAGCCATGCAATGTGTGGGCAGCATTGCGCACCTGAGAACTGTTAACAGAAGCCAGAACACTAAGCCAGAAGTAACTTTCATGAGCTGGCAAGAAATGCCAAGAGGAGTGATGAGACCTTGGAGCCTAAATTCTCTATTTTATGTTTTTTCAGGAGGATGAGGAATGTTGTGTTTGACAAGATGACTTGCAGAGGCGACTCCCAACCAGTATTACTCTATGAATCCATGGTTCTGTGACTCCAGATGGAGGAAGTGACCTTTACTTCAGTCTTTCTGTCACACTGATGACAAAAATCTGGAATGCCAGTTTGTACCTGTGGTGTTGGCCTGGGGAGATCAGCTATAGTTGTTGCTTTGGCCAGGGTCCAGAGAAGTCTAAGAGTGAATTTGTGCTTGGCATGTGGAATACACACAATGGCACCATCACACCCACTTCTGTGAGCCCACCACTAATCCGTAAGGACCAGTTTGAGCTTGGCGAGACCACACACAATGGGCATGGTTACAACAAATGTCCTCCCTTCCCTTCACCTTTGCCTTTGTTTTCTTCCCAATGGCACCTGCAGTATCTGCAGCATCCCACTAAGCTGCTCCTGAGGCTCAGCTGCTCTGCTAGGTCAGACAGACAGCACAGATGGACAGCAGTGGTAGAGGTGGGGCAGGTGTAAAAAGCTCTGAGTTGGCTTCTAAACAACCCTTAGAGAAAGAAGATGAATTGGAGCTGCATAAATTCAGTGTGCGGAGAGACTCTGCATGGCTGGTACAAACCCATGAATAATGCAGAATCCAGGGAAAATAAAAATGTGGTGAACTTGGCCAGGGCTAAAGGTTTGCCTTGGCAGTGGCTGGAAGAAGGCAGAGAAAACCCATTTTCGACAGATATGAGGAAAGACTGAAGGTCATGGGTGTTCCTGCAGGATATAGAGTTCTTTGGCCACTGCCACACAGTCATGGATTGCCTCATACCTCTGCCTTCCCTATCAGCAGCTCAGTGGTAAATGCCCCAAATACTTTTCCAGCATCAAGGAATTACAACTTGGAAACTTGCCAGTCCAGAAGTGACTTCTCTGTACTTTACCAGTCCATGGATGTATCTCTTTTATACTATCCCATTTCCCTTCAAAGCCATGCCAACCATCAGTCCTCACCAGCAGCTGGCAAGGAGTTCTATAGTTTAACATGCGTAAAGAACCTCCTCCTTTGACTGGTTTGCTACTTACTAGCCTTATCTGATGATTCCTAGGGGTTCTTTTGGTAGAAGCAGTGACATGTATCCTCTCTCTCTCCCTGTGCACTTTTGATTTTGTAGGCTTTTTTTGGTACGTTTTCCATTACCTCGGTCATCTCCAAGCTGAATGGAAGAGCTATTGTCAAGTTGTTCTCATACAGAGACTTCTCACACCCTTTATCTTCACTGTTGACCTTGTCCGTATGTTTTCCAATCCTGCTATAGCCTTTTTTGCAGTTGAGTTGCATAGAGGAGGAAGTTGGCAAGAAACGGTTTGAGAACTGCATGGCAGTAGTGTAACAGTACCTTTTACTCTCTACTCTTTCTCTAATAATTTACCAGCACTTACCATGGATTTTGGCCATCACTGAGCGCTGATTTGATGTTTCCATGGAGCTATTCATTTCACAAACTAGGCAACTCTATCATATGCAGAAGCATTAAAAGTTGTTAATTTAAAAGGGTCTGCTGTATGTTAATGGAATTTTTAGAGCAATCTAGATAATTCCAAGGAAAGAATGCTGTATGATTTTATTTATATGTTGAAGGAAAAGCTGCAGGTTTTTATCCAGATGATAAGAAAATTCTGTAAACAAAATTTTCAGATTAGGAAAGTCAGGAATCCTGTATGTTTTTGCATCAAAAAATACTGTGAGGAGGACAGTTGACCCAGAAACTCCAGAGATCATTTTTACAAGGAACTTTATAATATAAAATAGGCAGAAGTTGAGTCGCATTTTCTGAATTTGCCTAAGAGAATCTCAACAGCAAGTAAATTGAATTGCAGGGGATTTTCTGTTTGGGTTTTGTGTTTGTTTCGTTTTAGTAATTTGATCTTCAGTTTTTTTCCAGGACAATTCCATTATTTTTCCATGTCTTTTAATCTACTGGTTTAAATATATGTTAGCTCTATGAGAGAAGGCAAGAACTTGGGCTTTGAACTGCATCATGGAGAATGAGTGTTTAATTACTTCTGTGACTTTATCCATTGAGACTGTCTGAGCCTTTTATTTATGAAACAGAGGGAAAAATGAAAGTGAACAAAACTTTTTCTACCAGCAGTAATTTTGATTGTCTGTTCCTGTGCATTTCCACTAATGATCCTTCAACTTTTTTTTTCCCATTTTTTAACCCTGCAAAACTGGGAAATAAACAACAGAATATGCTTACAAAACTTCATTTAGAAACTAGAAATGGGAAAACTTTCTTTTTAACACTCTGGAGCGAAAAAAAGTTTTGGGAATTAAAATTTGGGAGAAGAAGTTCGGTAACACCTAACAATACTCTCATTCACTGTGCTTTTGATGTGTACACAATTTCTGCTTGCTTCACTCAGAAATTTGAAATAAATGTGCTTATAAAAAATTCTAAATGACTAGTAAGGTAGGTAAAGTTGCATTTATTGATAAAAATTTGTTTACCCTTGAACAATATAGTGAGGAACATTAACCTCCACTTAATGGCACATTATATTCTTCAGCTGGCCACCTGTTTACGTGAATGAGTTTATCAATATCACTTGTGTAACAACATGAATAACTACCCAGATACCCTGCCTGGACTTGAGAAACACTGGGTTTACTCTGCATTCAGTGAGTCAGCTGAAAAAAGGAGAGACCCTATTTTTCACAATGAGATAAAAAAAAATCTGGCATCCCAGGAACCGTCTGAAAGACACTTCACATCTACAGACTGATTTTGTCTTCTGCTGTTATACTTACAACAACACAACACCAACATTTCAGGGAAGATCAGTTGGCATAAAACCAGAGAGAGACCCTGGTGAAAGCCATCCTGCAGAGAGCACTCCAGGGTAAAGGAACGGGGAGACGTGATTCCCAAGATCTGCACCTTTGCCCAGTGACTGTGGGAAGTACAATGATGGTATCTTCAGTCAGTGAAGCAAAAATGGGTGGGTTTTACAGCTTCTACGGACTTCTGCTTTTGCTCTGTGAAATAACCATCTGGGCTCAATAAAAAAATCATCATTCCTCATTTCATACTTTGGCTTTTATTTGTGGTTAGGTCTTTTTCTTTTTGTCCTATTGCAATATTTTTTCCCTTTGTGCTTACTGTGGATAAGTACTGTTGCTTTTTCTACCGTAGCAATGCCCAGAAGCCAAGAGAGATCAGAATCCTTATATATTTGGAACACACTTGGTACATACAAGTGGTAGAAGCAATTCCTACTTGCAAGCATTCACATCCCAAAAGGACATAGTTAACAAAGTGGCAAGAGAAAATGAAAAATTATTGTGGTTTGGTCTTCTCAGACTTGCACAGCTGGATAGTGGAAGAGGCACGAATAAATCAAAAGGCGATGGCTGCTATAGACTTTGCAGCACAACAGAACTGCAGTGAATCTAGCAGAGAGCCAGACTGAGATGGCTGTGGGGCTGGAGCACACAATATACAGTGAGAAGCTGGGAATTTGATTGTTTAGCTTAAAGAGAGGCTCAGGGAATCCAGTTGTTGTGTTATTCTGCCCAAAGGGGTACAAAGAAAGGAGTGAAGACAATACTCAGGCTGGAAGAAGGAAAATTCCAAGTGGATGGAAGGAAAAGTTTCCCTTCCTCTATGATTCTGTGTATTCACTATAGGACTTTGGCCACCAGAACTCTCACTAAACACAAGATTTTTCATCCTCTGAAAACTGGATCTGATGTGGTAAGAAGTCATCTGTGTTTCAAGCAGGGAACCAAGTGAGCAGAATAGACAGTTTTGAAGAAAATTATTTGTATACATTTGCTCACAGTCCAGTAGTTATTCTGTGATTTCATATTCATAGTGAGGTATTCCTGTAGCCAGACTCACATCCTTTTTTACTGTCCCGAAAGAATATGATTCTGTGCTATCACATTGTCTTACTGATTACAACAAACCCATCTGACTCTGTATCCCTGAACTGAGCCTCTGCTTACATAGATAAGTCATGGGCACTGCTGATAGCTAAGACACAAGCACTGAAACAATTGCTGGTGTCACCCTCTACTACAACAAACATTTCTCTAAGATAGCAGTGATTGTCTTTCTGTTGTGTTTTTTGTGAAACATACTTTTTTGGTCAGCGCATTTCATACAAGTTCTATCTGTAATCACTTTCATATTGCAGAAATGGCAAAATCCGATAGCAAATACTTAGGAGCTGAAGGTGAAGGGTAGTAAAACCAGAATCCTCTTGATTAAAGGAGAGAAAACCTTAAATATTAATTCGGTATTGAGTTAAAAATCTCACTTTGATGTGAGACTTTATTCTTCAGAGTTAGATAATTCAATTTTGGAGAAAAGTCAGAAGCCCTTAAGGAAGTGTTGGCTTGGTCACTACAGTGTCCATTTTATCTACAACTTGCATTAAGTAAGTATGGCATACTAATGTGATATATTTGTACCTGCTTTGAACAGATATCCATTGATGCATGTAAATAATTGGCAGCTTTTATCCCAACAAGAATGCCACAAGAGGTTTGTTGTTTTGTTNGAATATACTTGTTAGTTTCCTTTAAATATACCTGTTCATTTTTTGGATGCCTGAGTGAAGGTCCATAGAAATGGACAAGACCTTGGATTTCAATATAGTTAAGTGCACAATTAGTCTGAGAAAGCAGCAACAGTAACCAAAAAGTCTTTTAAAAAGGTCAGCCATTCCTCAGCATCTTTAACTGAAGAGTTTGCCACAAAACAACTTACTTAATGTAAAACATGTAGCAGTTTTACTGGCTCTGTTATGATGTGGGTTGCTCACTTTTCAATTTCAGACAATGATGTGGATTTTGGGAAATTTTGCATCCCATCCCAGATCTCTTTAGGAAGAATCTATTTTAAACATATATGACAGAGCAGGCTGTATATTCATGTTTATTAACTTCTGCTTTATTTTTAACCACTAGGCAAAAGGGAAGGGGTGACACTTAAAGCTGTCTTGAAAGCTCTGGCATTTTAGATTGTGTTTGCATACCTCATGTATTTGTATCTAAATTGGTCCTCAGAAAATGTTCTATAGAATTAC
Source organism: Machaerirhynchus nigripectus (assembly GCA_013397975.1). Lineage (NCBI taxonomy): Eukaryota > Metazoa > Chordata > Aves > Passeriformes > Dicruridae > Machaerirhynchus > Machaerirhynchus nigripectus. The sequence continues at coordinate 2,037,835 of VZRQ01004873.1, read as the reverse complement.
AAAACGAGCCATAAATAATTCATGACAATAAACCAGATTATGTCTGTCTGTCTTCATGCATTTATTTCTGTGCTGAGAACAGGGTGTCTTAATATATTTTTCCCAAAGTAAAATGTTTCTTAGAGAATTTCTTTTTGCCTTGTGTCTCTGAAACACAATAACATTTTATTGATCTGTGAACTTCCATCAGGTGTTATAATTGCATCAAGTGAAACATTTGGTCCATAGTATTAACTTTAGTGGACCTAAGTACTTAGCCAATATTTGGGGCTCTACACGCTGTTTATGTTGGTTTAGACACAGAAAATAATTATAGAAGGCAGCTTATCCATTTAACAAAAAATCTCTCAAAATGGCACATAATTTTGTTTTCTTGCACTACAAAAGCTCTAATTTAGCTTATTTTAGCTTATTGACAGCTCTGGAGCTTCAGAGACAGAGATATGTCTCAGAGCCACACGGGTTTTCTGTGCCTGAGGCCATGGTTATTTTTTCATTCTTCTCTAATGGTTCTTTTCATTGCCTTTTTCCTCTGGTTAATGGGGAATTAGGCTCTGGAAATGTGTGCCATAAGCAGTTAAGCCCAGCTCTGACAAACTCTTCAGGAAGCCCTGCTATCTCCAGGACAATAGGCTGAACTGCTCTGATACCTGAACTTCTTTATTAGTTTCATTCTAACTTTCTACGGTATATTGACAGTCAGATTTACTCATCATTTGAGTCTAACTCATAATGGTCCAAAGGACTCATTTAGGTGGGGAAGAAGCGTAAGTAGGAATCAGCAACCTTCCTGAGCAGATTTTCTCTTGTGCCACCCTGTAGGCAGGAGGAACTGGTATAATCTAAGGGCTGGCTCTTGCAGAACCTGCTCTGAAAGTGCAGAGTTGATTAGCTCTTCAATGGTGCACTGAAATCAGGATTTTCGGTTTTTCCTGCTCTTAAGCCTTCCTTGAGGAAGAACAACATTGGCATATCTATCATGTTAAAGGGGTAACAGTGGTTTTAAAAAAGGAATTCTGGTCACATCAAAAGACACTTCAAAAAAGTTATTGTTAATCTACAGAGAACAGCAATTGCTCTTCTTGTTTAGATTGCTCACCTGGTTTCCAATAGCTGCTCTGATAAAAGTTTAAGTATTTTACAGCAAGTATTCTTTGAATGAGAAAATGAAATCCAAGTAGTTTTCCTCCTGAGAGCTTCTGCTCACAGACTAGAGGATCACATTTCATTCTCTTGTAGATTCAGATAATTCACAGAATAATAGTAAATGTGTTACAACCAACAGTTTGCTGCCTAGGCTACCGTCTACCAAAAAGAGTATCTGTTTTCAGTTGTTTTTAACATGGAGCTAGTTTGTCTCATTCCTGCTGTTAACATAATTCTTTTGCTTACCATCTGTTTTAATTACAGCTTAATTAAATAGACAAAATACAATATATCAAAGAATCATAGAATCATAGAACAGTTTGGTTTGGAAGGGGACCTTGAAGATCACCTAGTTCCAACTCCCCTGCTGTGGGCAGGGACACCTTCCACTAGACCAGGTTGCTCAGAGCTCCATCCATCCTGGTCTTGAACACTTCCAGGGACGGGGCATCCACAGCTTCTCTGGTCAACTTATTCCAGTGCCTCACCACCCTCACAGCAAAGAAATTTTCCCAATATCTAACCTAAACCTACTCTCTTTCAGTCTTTTCTCCCTTTTCCTGTCACTACATACCTTCATAAACAGTCTTGCCCCATCTTTCCTCTAAGTTCCCTTCAGTAACCGGAAGGCCACAATTAAATCACCTCAAAGCCTTCTCTTTTCCAGACTGAGCAATCCTGATTCTCTCAACCTTTCCTCATAGGAGAGGTGGTTCATCCCTCTATTCATCTTGGTGGCCTCCTCTGGACTCACTCCAACAGGTCCTGTGCTGAGGACCCCAGAGCTGGATGCAGCACTGCAGGTGGGGTCCCACCAGAGCAGAGCAGAGGGGCAGAATCCCCTCCCTTACCCTGCTGGCCACTCTGCTTTGGATGCAGCCCAGGGCACGTTTGGCTCTCTGGGCTGTGAGTGCACATGGCTGGGTCATGTCCAGCCTCTCTTCCCCCAGCACCCCCAAGTCCTTTTCAGCAGTGCTGCTCTCACTCTGTTCATCCCCCAGCCTGTGTTGGTACTGGGGGTTGCCCTGATCCAGGTGCAGCACCTTGAACTTGGTCTTGTTAAACCTCATGAGATTCCCGTGCACCCACTTCTTGAGCTTATCCAGGTCCCTCTAGATGACATCCCATCCCTCAGATGTGGCAACTGCACCACTCAGCCTGGTGTCATCTGCAAATTCGCTGAGGGTGCACTCAATCCCTTCCTCTATATCATTAATGAAAATACTCAGTGACACTGGTCCCAGTACGAACCCTTGAGGGACATCCCTTGTCACTGATGCCCACTGGGACTCTGAGATGTTGACCACTACCTTCTGGACACAACTCTCCAATCTGGAGAGAACGATTTTTTGGGGAACCATGTCAGAGGCTTTACAGAAGACCAGAGAAATGACTTCTGTAACTCTTCTCTTGTTCACTGATACAGTCACTCCGCCATAGAAAGCCACAAGTTTGCTCAGACAGAATTTTCCCTTAGTGGAGCCATGCTGTCTGTCTCGAACCGCCTCACTGTCCTCCATGTGCTTTAGTACAGCTTCTAGGAGGATCTGTTCCATGATCTTCCCAGGCTCAGAGGTGAGGCTGTCAGTTCAGTAGTTCCCAGGGTCCTCCGTCCTTCCCTTCTTAAAAATGGGTACTATGTTTCCCTTTTTCCAGTCACCCAGGACTTCCTCTGACCACCATAACTTTTTGAATATCATGGAAAGTGGCTTGGCAACAACATCAGCCAAAACGTCAGGACTCTGGGATGCATTCTCTGGGTTCCAGGAGCTAGCATGAGAAACACTCTTCAAAGAATACCCTGTACAGTAATGCCTGGGTTTGCATCCGTGCCAGAATGGGGCACCATTCTTGAGTCTACTATGGTCTTGTCTGCCCTGCATGAGACCACCAATATGACCAGGTTCTGGCTTTTCTGAATCCTGCAGGTGTAACAACTGTCTGAAAAGATTCAGAGTAAGTCGCCTTTGCTCCAGTGAAGAGAAGAAAAACTTTTCCTACACAACTTTAGACAGGGCTCTCTACTGGCCTGTGGCCCTATGGAATTAGTGAGCTGGGAACATCCAGCAGATTCTTTGGAGGCGTTGGCATTTGGAGGAGATTGCCAGGGAGCAAAGCATGGCATGAGAAGCAGCACTGCAGTCAGCAGCATGATGGGATGTCATTGATGTGCTGATTACCATGGCTGATTTGCTATAGATCTGAACTACCCCTCTGTGGGGGTGCATGTCTCTGATGTGTTGCCTCTGTGAGCTTTTGAAGAGTGCCCGAGATGAACCCTTTTGTCACCTAGGGCTAGACTCTCAAGAAGATATGTGAGTCCAAAAATGTAAAAGGGTACCTCCTGGGATTCATTTTTGTTCCTTTGTTAGATTTTCAATTCTCATTACTTTTTAATAAGAAGGACATTGGGCATAGTTCCACCCTCTTTTAAAAGCAGTCCTTATACCTCAGAGAAGAGACAAGGACTGCCTCTAGATTCTTTCTGCAGCTGTTAGGTCCCAGACATTCTGGTTTCATTAATCCCACAGCCCAGTTATCCTTGAGGAACTTCAAGAGGAATATTGCTTCTGAGCTGGGGAGACAGTGCAGTGCAATGGTTCAAAGTAGCAGCAAGACCACTGAACTCGATATCAAAATACCAAGTCATTTACACAAAGTATGGGAATTTTTAAACTTCAGTATATTGAAGTTGCAACAGCTTCTGAATATGCAGAATGCTGTGGTTTCTTAGGCAAAACAGTACTTCTGCCCCAAAATATAGGAGGAAAAGTTAGGGGAAGGCATTTCAATTGTTTCTTTGCAATGCTAGTAAATTTTTGACTAAAGTGTCAGTAAAAATGACAGTTACTGTTCCAAGTGTGAATGCAAAAATGTGTTTCACATGTATCACCAGCCAGAACTGAAAGTTTGGGGAAAGAAAATAAGAACAGGGCTCGTACAGAGTGATACTGTTCTGTCAAATACTGGGAAACCCACTTTTTATGTGAAAACAAACCAGACATTTCATTATCCTTCACTTATATCACTGTAAATAAAAAAGCCAAACCCAAGTTGTAACTTCAGTAAAAGAAAGAGCAGGAAATGCTCTGGATGCAGTGGTAAATTCAATCTCACAAATGTGGTACTTCTATTTTGATAACACATTTCCTCATGTAATTTTTTGAACATTATATCTGGCTCTGCTCCAGGACTCCAAGGCTTGGGCTTCAGTATGACTGAATTCATGACAATACAGGAAGTGTGTTTTGCAATATGTCATATCCTTTGTGTGAAGTGAAGGGGCACTTAAACCATAGGATCTATCTTTGCATCTGGTCAAAGCAGATAACACTGCTATTTGTTAGGCACATGTGAGTTGTTATCTGCCCAGACTGATTGTGTAGTCACTTGTGAATAGATGAAGAAACTTAGCATGGGTGCACTTAAATCAACAGGCAAAATGGATGTTCTCACACTAAATCTCTTTGAGGGACTTCCCAAGTCAAAGGTTATTTGAGGCCTTTTTCATTGTAATAACGTTTTATGGATGACCTTCTCTGGATTTGTCTAATCACTTTTACGAATCACATATATTTTGGGCATGTATGGCTTTCTGGGGTCCTTTCTGGGGCAAAAAAACCTCTATAGTTTAATTACACTTTTTGTGGAAGAAGTCCTTTGCTTGCTTCTGATCTGCAGCTTGGTAATTTCTTTTGATCTTTACTATAGTTCTTGTAGAAAATAGTGAATTATTCCCTATTCACTTTTTTTTTAGGGCATCATGGCTTTATAGATTTCGTCATGCTGTCTCACGCAATTATTTGTTTTCTATATTGAGTGATCCTAAATTCACTTAATCTCTGCTTGTGTAAAAACTCTTAGATGCATTTGCTTTGTTGTCCTGTGCCCAGCACTTCCCTAAAATACATCCTGGGTGGGAAGCTGTATATATTGAAAACTAGGAAAGCATTTGTCAAAAATTTACCCTGAGTAGGCAGTGTGTTGAGGTCAGAGAGACTAGCATGGATAAGATCTATTTCTCCAGGCCTCAAGGAAACTTCTTTTCTTCCCAGAAAGCTTTCTTTGCTGACTTGAGTAGCTGCAATGAATCAGAACACGGTCTTGACAACACTGCCTTTTCTGCTGCACAGCCCCAAGTCAGCCCAACACCTAAATAAAGCACAGATCATGTGGCTTTAAGAAGTGTCAGGCTGTGACTGAAAAGGGTCTAAAAGAATTCTTACTAGAAGCCATCAAACCAAGGCTGTGAAGATAAGAAATGCCAGGACAAAGACAAACTTTTGTCTCCTTGCTTGTGGTGCATGCGAGTTTTAGATTTCCTCCTCTTCCAACAGAAACTGGAAGATCCCCCAGAAAATACATGTTACATTCACAGGATGATATAGATTGGAAGAGACATCTGCTGGTCTTCCATCAAGCCTTCTGCTTCAAGCAAGAGCACTGTTGAAGCTAAAACAGGTAGCTCACGGCCATGTCCAAACAAGGATATCTTTGACATCTTTAATGATGGAAATTTCATCATCTCCCTTAGCAAGCTGTTCCACTGCTAAAACAGCTTCACTGTGAAATTTCTTTTCTAGTATCTGAACTGTGATATCTCTTTAGTAACTTGTGTGATAACAGATCTGGAATTTTAGAATTTTTTTGGAGGTCCCTTTTAATTGTCCCAAAAGAGTGACTGGCAAGAAAAAAACAGTTTTTCTCTTTTTTTGACTTAACACTGAAAAGGCAGGCTCAACCAGTGGACTTTACACCTCTTTTGACAGACTGGAGTCATACTGATTAGAGACCTTAAGTCTTGTACGGCCTTTGTGTATCTTTGTCTTTTGGTGTTATTATCCTCTGCACCGTGACCTCTTCCTGCTTAAGGCTCTCCTCTCATCTCTACCTAACTCTTTTTCATTTTACTCCCATTTCCCCACATCCTTTGGATTTTTCCCAGCCTCAGTCTCTCTGATGAGGCCATTATTTCCCAGTCTTTTTGAAGGCCGGCTCCTGCACCATCGGTCTGGCCCAGTCTGTGCCCAGGGCTGCGTCCCGCTCGGGTGGTTTCTCACCAGCAGGAGGAGTGCTGCGATCGCAAGAGAGCCGTCACCTCCTTCCGCAGCCAGGTGCTGCAGCACTGGGGCAGGAACCACAGGAGCGTTTCTGTTCACTTCTTCAACTTCAAGCTCGCTTCAGGTGGACTAGCGAAATAATTGTCTCCCTTGGCATTTCAAGAGGAAAAAAAATTATTTTCTTCCGAAAAACAACAAAAAAGGTGTATAACTCATATTTGTATGGTTTGATTTGACTAGAACTTGCTCAACAAACTGTTACACCACTTTCGTGTATTCACATATAATATTTATCTATTTATTTATGTCCTAATATGATACTTATACTTTTTTCTTACTTAGGTTTTTATTTTGAAACATATTGTCTCTCAAAATGGCATAAGCATTTTCCAGAATAACTAGGGGGCAGGGGATGTGTGAACCATACACCAAACACTTTTTTTTCTACTGAGATCTTCACCCTAAAGAACAGATATGTTCTGCTAAAGCATTAGTTATGACATCACAATAAAACAAATACTGTGTCTAAATAACAATCTCTAACTGGTTTCTAAGGACCTGTTGTGTATCAATTTGATACATGAAAACGTATTGTTAATTCGGTGACATTATTATGCAGCTGACCCTGCGTGTTGAAAAGGAGCAGATCCCTGTTAGATGACGCAGGATTATGGACTCCTTCCTGCCCATGTGACTGATGGAGCCACCCAAATCCTAACAACAGCATAAGGTTTCAGAGAACAAATAGTTTAGTGCACTTACGAAGAACCTAAAGGGAAACTGTCCTGGCTGGAGGTACCTGGAAGACTGGCTCTAATGAACCCCTGCAGCAGCCGCTGTTATGTGAAGCTTGTGTTGACGGTTTCAACATTTAGTTCTCCCTGCCCAGCTTTCTTATATAGTTATTGAAACAACTGTTTTGTCACCAGCAGACACTAGTAATGGGACTTAACTCTTCATTTTTTGCAGTTTCACATTTTCTTATCTATTTGAAAACCAATAACTGAATTAAAATTCTAGTAGATTTTCCCTTCATATAGTAGAATTCCAGAATAGCTTTCAAAGTTCTGAATTAAAATTTATGTTGATGACAGCTGCTTATCAAGGAGTGTTGCTGAATTCAGACTGGCAGGATTTCCCTTTTTCTGTTATTTCTGTCTCCTTTTTTGGCCTGAAAACCTCAGCACAATTTTTATAGCATATTTCAACCTGAAATGCTACCCAGAGAACAACAAACATAAAGCTCTTTCTTTTCTGTTGGCACTAAAATTTAATCATCAATATCCTAAATGAAATAGAAATAGCATAAAATAAAATCTTTAAGTAATTTACAGAAGCAGATATTCCAAAGAGAAGATACTATTAGAGTGTGCGTATCACTAAATCATTGTGATTTGCTTGCAGTTTCCCTTGAGAGTCATAGTCATAAAATCACGGAATCATTGAATGGTTTGTTAAAGATCATCCAGTTCCAACCTCCCTGCCATGGGCAGGGAAACCTTCCACTAGACCAGGTCGATCAAAGCCCCATCCAGCCTGGCCTTAAACACTTCCAGGGATGGGACATCCTCAGCTTCTCTGGGCAACTGTTCTGGTGCCTCACCACCCTCACAGTGAAGAATTTCTTCTAATATCCAATCCAAACCTACTCTCTTTTTGTTTGAAGCCGTTTCCCCTTGTCCTGTCATTCCATGCCCTTGTAAAAACTCCCTCTTTCTTTTAGGCTCCTGGAAGACTTCAGCTACTGGAAGACTGCCTTAAGGTCTCCCTGGAGCCTTCTCTTTTCCAGGCTGAACAGCCTCAACTTTCTCAGCCTGTGTTCATGGGAGATGTACTCCAGGCCTCCGAGCATCTTTGTGGCCCTCCTCTTGACTCAATCCAACAGGTCCATATGCTGATGCTGGGGTCCCCAGAGCTGCACACAGGACTCCAGGTGGGTTCTCACAAGAGCAGAGGTGTGGAATCACCTCTGATGGTTATGCTTTTTTTTGATGCAGCCCAGAATATGGCTGTCTGCAAACCAAAATACAGTTGGCATATCTAGTGTTGTGGTGTAGGTCCATACGATAGTAGGTCACTCCTGAGGTATTACCTGTAGTGATATAATTGGCTGATTTGGTATATAACCACAGGTGTAGAAGGCTGTAAATCAGTTTTCTTAATACCCAACTTTTCTGCCTTTTTATGGGAAAGAACAGAAAAAGGCCCCCTGGGACATGAACAGATCAATGAGGGGCCTTATGTATGTACATAATCTTTACTTGTGGCTCCCCTGCGAGCAGCATCTCCAGGCGTAACTGCAAAATAAAGCACAGGATTCTGGTTCTGCCAAGCAAAACCCCTCTCAGCAATACAGTTTAACAGGGAAAGCTGGAAGCTGTTTATGCAAAAGTTTGGGACAGACCACAGTTCAGTGTGCACACTTCCAGTGTGCTGAGCTGCATTGGCTCTGTGGCTACTGTGTTGGATTAACCCTGGCCAGCAGCCAAACAACCATCCAGGCCCTCACCCACTCCGCTCTCCCAGGAGGCAGAAAGCAGAAGGAAGGAAGGGAAGAAGACTCATGGATCAAGACACTACCATTTAATGACTGCAGCAAAAGCTGCATACATGAGCAGAATAGAAAGAGGAATTCATTCACCGATTTTTTTTTAATCTCTAGTGATGTATTTGTTTCTAACCAGAAAACTTGCAGAACATTTCCAGTTTGAAGGGGTTTGGGTTTACAGATACATACACTGATGCGTTTAATTTCATTCAAAATGCATGAATTGACAAAGATAGTTTCTATACTCATAACTGTTTTCTCAAGTGAATTCTAAGCTTGAGAGATTAAATAGTTCATATGAGAAAAATGTACCAACTTTGTGATTCTGGCCTTGGGCACGGAACTGCTTTTCATTACTTTCAACATAGAAAGATTTGTCTAAAATTTTATATGTTGAAAATAATGATTGAGTTCAAAATGTTGCAATGCACAAGGATTTTTGAATGATTAAATTTTTACATGTTACTAGGCATAACTGGTGTGTTTCAGCTGCAATTAATGTTACATGAGGGCTTGAAGGTTAGCTTTTTTTTTATAATTCCTTCCATGACTATTCCAGATTAGATTTTTATAGTAAATTAATGAGTCCATTGGAATGTTTCCAGATGAGAGGATGCATGCAAATACAGCAATATAAAGTCTTAATTATTATCAGAATTGGCTTTTGCAGCATGTGAATGAATTTCATCTGACTTCTATGCTCATTATAAGTTAAAAAAATAGAATTTATTTTTATTTTTAAAGGTCACACTATCTTTTAATAATTCTGACAATGAGGTTTGTCATGGCTGGTTTGTTGTGACAATAATCTAATTAAGCATATTTTGTTTATGTAAAAACGGATAGAAATACTAATGTAGAGGATGAAGAAGCTATATCAGAAAGCAGTAATGAAAACACCTGTCTTTGGTTAGGATTAAAAGAAATTGCTCTTAAGTCTCCATAACTTTCTCCAGATCTTAAGGTAAGCATAATCCATAAGGTGTTGGATTTCTCAAAGATTTTACTTTTGTTAATCTGTGTTTTTCATTTTCTTTCATGGGTGATTTTATACTTAAAGGTATGATGTCTTATAACAATAGTTTAACAAGTGCAACTCGCAGTTCTCTCCAAGAAAGAATTTTCTTTTTGTTTCAGTCATGTTCCATTTTTTTAAAAAATTTTCTTTCTCTCTTTAATATCATGACTCTTGTACACATATCTGTGGACAGTAAGCACTTCAAGATCTTTGAAATGAAGATACGAGTTCCCTCGAATGTAAAGGGTGTGGTTCAACCCTTTTCCAACTACAAAACCACAGAAACCTAATGTTCCTCCTTCCTAAATGACAACTGATAATTACACCAAAATGCCACTTGCAACATCAAAAGTTAGTTGTGAGTTGAAAACCTTCTGAGTACGTAGGGTCTAGGTCTTGAGCATGCTTAATTTTGTGCGTCCATGGAGACTTGAGCAGAACTGACCTTGGTTTAGAATCATAACAGGTGCACAAGCCTTTCCCTCTCTCTCCAGATAAAGGTACGCTCAGGAGTCCAAGCTTACATAGCCTGGGAACGCTAGCATTCAAAATTAAGATTATTTGGATAATTGTTCAAATCTGTTTGCCAAGTTAATTCATTCCCTGTTTCAGTTTGGACACTTAACCTTCTGGTCATCCACACAGCTCTGACTTGGACCAAGACAGCTAATTCTTTCCGTGGGGAAACATGGCTGTTTTCTGCCAAGATGCTTTCTGCCATGATCCTTGTTTTCCCATTTGGTCCCAAATTGTCCTCTTCTTTGTTATGCTCTCTTCTAAGATACCCAGTGATGTCTTCTGTGCTCAGAGCCCATGCCATGCCCTTATAAATATGCCATGTACTTGTCACTGGGCTGTAAAACATCAGGTCTGGCGGGCTGCAAATTGCACTCCTGTCATATGTACTGCTGGGCTTATTAATTGTGATGGCTTAGGACCAGGGGAAAAAAATCTTGTAGTCCAGAGGGGACAGGAGTCAGGGTATGCATTTGCAAAGGACTTGCTCTCAGCCAGAGCTCTGCTGTATCATGAGGTTATGCTGGCAGCCCTGCGAAAAGCCTGCTGGGCAGTTCAGCACTGCTAGTTCCCAGCACGGCACCAAGCAATGCTACTTTAAGCTTAAGATAATAAAACTGCCTATTTGAAGGTGCAGAACCACTGAACAGGCAAAAGCTGCAACTTTGCCGTGCCTTCACTTTCAGCAAGTTGCATCAGGCCTTTTCTAAAATAGTTTAAAATACAAGCATATTTTTGTGAGATTCTCTACTGTAATAGCACAAAGGATTCTTTAGTCCGGGTCAGGGCTCTCTAGATGATAAAAAGGATGGTTATGAGAAATTCTATCCCATCTGATCCAAGAACCATGTTGTGTACACAGTGAAAATGGTATAAATGTAGACTGAACATTTCAATTTAGCTGCAGACAATGAAGGAGCAGTGTACACTACAGGTACACTACAAATGTACCTAGTTCCTATTACCTTTCAGTATCAAAATGTTAGACATTGTTTAAACTGTTCAGAGAAAACGAGGATATTTATCATTATTTATCCTTGTAATCTAGAGTATAGATTGTTTGCCCAGTCACCCAATTTAATTCAATTTATACAACGCCTCTGCGAGACACAGCTCCCTGTAGTGCTTACTTTTTTGGGGGTGTTTTTTAGTATTCAGAAAGCCTGTAAGTTCCCTGGAAGGACTGCTTTCTCTACCAACTGAAAACCATATTTAAGATTTTTCAATTTAATTTTTAAAATAGTTTTAAACATTTCCTTTTTATAGTTCCAAGTTCCTCAATTTATCAGTTAACAGCCATGACATAAAACATATTTGAAATATTGTATTAACATGATGTCTCATGTTTATCCAAATGCTTTAATTTAAATGAATTTTGAAGGAATGGTATTTATCACCTGAACTGTAGGCACAAATATTTCAAATGTGAAAGAACCCCAAGGTCAAATCAAATGTTTTGAAGAAGGTAAAGGTGAACGAATCATAGCCCCAGACCTACTTGCAACTGTCTCAGAGGATGCTCCCATTATTATTCACATTTTCATAAGACTGATACATCATTTTAGTAACTGAATTCCCATAGTGATTTAAGATAGTTTCTTCTGTCATTCCTCATTGTTAATTTAATCTATCAGGTTCCAAATTGTCTAGAATAGGAAAGAATCCAAAATATATGCTAAGCTTTTTGTACCTAACTCAATCTCTATATCAATAAATCCCTCAGGTTTCAGTGCAATTACAAACAGTCTGTGAAGCTGTTCTTCCACAAAGGATAAAAATGTTCTGGAAAGACCATGAGAATGTTTTGGTTTAAAGAATTAAAGAAGTTATTTTTTTTTGCCTAACACTTCACCACAGGCATGTCACCTACCAGGAAGTGATCAAGTTCACTTGATCAGTAATGCATCACTTGTCATTCAACGCTTCATAACAGACCCTAAATCCATTTTTAGCTTATTACTGTTGTGGTGCTCAACATATTGGCTTAAATCTCTCTGGGTGCCTAAGGTTATGAACTGGATGTGGGTACAGGAACAGCCAGTTCCTGCTTCCTAGGATGTGTAGTGACTTTGCTGAACTGGAGGGACGTGTTTTACATGACTCTACCCTGGCTTGCATTGCCTCATGTACGACAGCGTTTGTCACTTCAGTGTCCATATGAGGCTTCCACAGGTATGTTTTCTTCCTTCTGCTGCCTGTGGAGATCTGTCCTTACAGCTTGGTGATATTCTCACTAAGTCCAGGTAATATATATACACACACACATGCTACAGTTTACTCCTTTTTTGGCTCTTACTTTCCTGTAGAAGTCCCAGTAGTCCCTGTAAACCCGTGCTGCAACTGCAAAGCATCTGTGCTTCCCTATGAGCCATGACATCTCATCTCAAAAAGGTCAGCTTTGAAGCAAGCCTTTCACCTTGTTCTGAAATTGGCTCTTCAGCAAGCTGATAAAAATAGATTTTTCAAAAAGCGGTTTTGTCCTCTGCCTCTACTCTTTTCCTTCCACCAGAGCTAAACCCCTTCCAAAGGTCTACCAAGGGCCATAATACTCTGCTGTTCGTAATGATTCCATCAGGAAAACACACAGCTATGCTGTGTAGTCAGGAGAGTCAGGAATTTTGCTAATTTGGGAGGCAGCTGTTGAAAGGTGTTCTGCTAGAGATGGTGCTGGATGAGCTTGGCAATCGTAATTACTTCATAATTAATACTGTTGATATTTTAGACTGGTATATTAGTCATTACTTCATGTGAGAAAAGGCCCAGTTGCATCTCTGAGATACCATCTCAGGCTGCTTCTTAAAACAAGCTTTCAAAATTGAATGGGTATTGCCAGAGATTGACATAGTTCTGACTCAAAGACCAAAGGATTTAATGAAGTGGTAATTTAGCAGTTAAGTGGACTGGAGATGCTAAAAATCAGAAGAATTTGTCTAGCATTAGGACTAGCAAGGTACATGGTATAAAATTAGGCATGGTTAATGTTTTATCTTTGAAATCTGAGAAAGCAGATTTTACTGGAAGATGATATCAGAGAGGAGGCTAAAAGTCAGCTTTGCTCTTTACCGATATGAAAAGTCCAGGAAGTTTTAAGACTTTCCTCTAAGAAAAAACTACTTTGCAGAGATAATTAATTCAATACATGGGCGGTGATGATCCATAGAAATGAGTGCACAAATCAATAGAAAAGTTTTAAGGGAAATGGTTCAATACTTAGGGAAACCATGAAAAATTAATGAAAAAAAAATTCATTCATTTTCTCCCTTATTACCATTTAGATGAGCTCAAAGCGAGCAGTTAGCACAATAAAATATGATTACTTTTTAAACTATTCAAAAAGATCTGAATAAAAGGCAGTGTCTAAGTATCACATCTCAAAGTATTTAGAATGCAATTTTTACTGCGAACTCATTAAATATTATGTCAGAATAACAGATGTTTTAATGATGAGAAAAGATAATAAACGTGCTAAAGATTAATTTCCCACTTTGGGTGAATGAGAAGTCTTATATTTGACTTGTGAAGCAGTAGCAATGTCAGAGCTCAAGTTTTCATCAAACTATCACGATACATGACACAGAGTTTGAAACTCCTTTTGCTTGATTGCATACAGTTGTGAGGTTATTTTAGATTTCATTTTTTTAAAACCAACACATTTCCAGGTCTTACAACCATATCAAAAAGTATTGAAAATATTGTCTAAAAAGCCCACAATCAAAGAGCAAATAACAGAGGGAGAAAAGCTAGAGCCAGGACAGCTTTCCCCTATTATGACACACTTCATGAGAGCTGATGTTATGATAATACCATAGTTGTGAGGCCACTCTCAATTCCCTTGGAAAGGCTGTGATGATCAGAGGAGCTTCTTGAGACTGGAAGACAGCAAATATTACTCCAGTCACCCAGAAGGGCAGCAAGAAAGGCCCAGGGAGATACAGATCTGTCAGTCTCACCAAGAAAGTGATGGAGCAACTAATTCCAGAAACCATTTCCAGACAAATGAAAAAGAACAAGGTGACTGGGAGTACTCAGCATGGATTTATGAGGGGAAAGTCATGTTTAATCAACCTTTTCCAATGAAATGACAATTTTGGTGGGTGTGGGGAGATCAGTGGATGTTGTTTACCTTGTCTTTAGAAAGGCTTTCAGTGCTGCCTCCCATAATATCCTGTATTGGGTTTGTGTGGCCAGGTTTTAGTAGCAGGGGGGCTACAGTGGTGTCTCCTGGAAGAAGCTGCCAGAAGCTTCCCCCATGTCCAAAGGACAAGGCCAGCCAGCTCCAGGACAGACCTGCCACTGGCCCAGGCCAAGCCTGTCAGTGATGGTGGCAGCACCTCTGGGATAATGTATTTAAGACGGAGGAACAACACCTGTGCAACTACAGTCAGAGAGAGGAGCAGGAATATGTGAGAGGAACATCTCTGCAAACATCAGAGCCAGTGGGGAAGGAGGGGTGAGGTGGTGCTCTAGATTCCCCTGCAGCCCATGGTGCAGACCACAGTCAGGCAATTGTCTCCCTGCAGCCCATGGAGGCCCATGGTGGAGCAGAGATCCACCTGCAGCCCATGGAGGACACAGCAGATCAGGAGGATACCTGAGGGAGGCTGTCACCCTACAGGAAGGCCAAGTTGGAGCAGGTTCCTAGCAGAACCTGTGGACTCATGGAGAGAGGAGTCCATGCTGGAGCAGGTTTGCTGGCTGGACTTGTAACCCTGCAGGGGACCCACACTGGAGACCCCTTTTCCTGAGGGACTGCACCCCATGGAAAGAGATCCATGCTGGAGCAATTCATGAAGAACTGCTGTCCATGGAAAGGACTCATGTTGGAAAAGTTCATGGAGGTCTGTCTCCTGTGGTAGGGATCCCATGCTGGTGCAGGGGAAGAGTGGGAGAAGTTCTCCTCCTGAGGAGGAAGGAATGGCAGAGACAACGTGTGATGAACTGACCACAGCCCCCATTGCCCTGCACCTCTGAGGGGTCAGAGGGAGAGAAAATCAGAAGTGGAATCTGGGAAGAAAGGCAGGTGGGGGGAAGGTGTTTTTAAGATTTGGGTTTATTTCTCATAACCCTACTCTGATTTGACTGGCAATAAATTCAATTCATTTCCCCAAACTGAGTCAGTTTTGCCTGTGACAGCAACTGGTAAGAGAACTCTCCCTGCCTTTATCTCAACCCACAAGCATTTTTTTTTTTATTTTCTCTCCCCTGCCCAGCTGAGGACGAGAGCAATAGAGTGGCTTTGGTGCGCACCTCGCATCAAGGCACAGTCAACCAACCACACATCCCAACACAGACAAGCTAGTTAAGTACACAGGGAGGTGTACTGAAATCTGTGAACTGGCAAGGCACAGAAGGGTTGTGATCAGGACCACAAAGTGCTGCTGGAGGCCATTCACTAGCAGCGTGCCCCAAACACTGGTAACGGGCCCAATCCTGTTTAGCAATGAGCTGGGTAATGGAACAGAGCACACCCTCCACTAGCTCCTGGATGGAACAAGCCTGTGAGGAGTGGCCGATACACCAGGTGGTTGTTTGTGCTGCCATTCAAAAGGACTTTGAGAGGCTGGAGAAATCTGCAAAGAGGAACCTCATGCACTTTAAGAGTGGGAAATGAAAGCTCTGCACACGGGGAGAAATAACCTTATGCACCAATATGCGCTGGGAGCCAGCTGACTTGAGAACAGCTTTGCAGAGAAGCCTTTCTTCAATGACTCCAGTAACTATAAATTGCAGATCCTTGTTGGAGTAGCAACGTGGTGGGATGCAAGCAGTTAAGGAAATTCTTGGTGTGTGTCAAGGATAATTTATTCATTAAAACACTTGTTGTGGCAAACAAGGGTGATGCACTGTTGGATCTGATATTCACTAACAAAGAAGTGTTGCCGACTGAGACAAATGTTTTACTGACAGCTGACACAAGTTCTAAAGAAGAGGACAACAAGAAGATAAAGGCAGGCTTTTCATGGTGTTGTATGCTTGGAGGCCCAGAAAAGAAGGGCAGAAGTTAAAATGAAAGATATTCAAAATAGCTAAAAGGAGAACTTTATTTACCAGGAAGACAGTCATGTAGTAGAAGAGGTTGCCCAAGCTTTTGTAGTTTCCGTCTTTGGAGATCTTTAAGGTCAAACTGGAAAAAACCCCAGCTGACCTTTCTTTGAGATGGAGGTTCAACTAGATGACTTCCTGAGTTACCTTCCAGATTGAATTTTCCTACAGTCCTACCATCTCATTTATCTATTCTTTTTTTTTAACAAAAGCATTCCTTCCAGAAGAAAGAGTAAAACTACAGATTATTTTTTAACTGCTATTTTAAATTAATATCCATTACATAAATCACCCATACAAGGCCTCTGTATTTCACAGACACCTCATTAGTCATTTTTCACCATGGTATAAAGTTGAAAATATATCACTATTTATTTCTGTAAGTCAGTTCTAAGTCATGCTAATTGATTTAAATAGCTTTAAATATATTAAAGAAAACAGTTGCTATCAGTGCTGACCTTGCAGCACGCATCATCCTTTAGATATTCTGTTCTGTTACATTTTTAAGGAACCAGTCAAACATTATGCAAATAACCTTGTGTTTCTGATTATTTAAAAACTCTCAGCTTTGAACTTGTTTTCCTGCTTTGCTTCAATTAGAGCATGTTGAAGAGATTACTTCATCTCTCAGAATTTTGTTCTCAGCTGTACATGATAAATTTCAAACTTTAGACTGAACCTACACAATCTGTTTTTGAGCTGTTCAGTTAAGACACTGACTGTTGCACTTGCTCCTCAAAGGTATAAAAAAAGTGTTCTGGACAACTCCTGGCATTGATCATTATTTAAAATGCAGACCGAATAGCGCTTATTATATTACTAATATTTCAGATTTCTTTAAAAAGGTCTTAAGAGAATTAAAAGGATGTTCTTGATAATCTGGAATCTGTCCTACTTTCTGTCACATTAGCAAGGTACAGAAGTAATATCAGGAAGTGTGGAAAACTTTATTTTTAAAACTTTATTTTGCCAATTTCTTTCTTGAAATGGGTTAATATTTTAATCCAAACTTCACACACAGTATTAAAATCGTACATGTTGGGATTTCGGGGTTTTTTTGTTGTTTGCTTGCTTGTTTTGATTTGGTTTGGTTTGGGGTTTTTTTGCTTTTTTGCTTTTGGTTTTAGTTTTGGTTGTGGTGGTGTTGGGATTTGTTTGTGGGTGTTTTTTTTAATCTTGCTTATTTGTGTCCAACAGAGGCGATAGCATTTGAGGTTGAAAGTCTTAATGAATGTCTGCTGCTCTTCTTTGCTCCAGTTGGGTTTAGAGTCACTACCAGGCAAAATTAGGAGAATCAAGGGAAGCTGTTAGAAAGGGGTGCACAGTGAGAAGACATGAGATGAGAAGGGAAAGGATGATCATAATTTGGGATACTTTCAAGGGAGTTCAGTGAGACGAGAAGGTGTCTATTTCTTGAGAGAGTGCAGAAAAGACTCAGCACTTGCTCCCACTCTTGAAGCTTAGAAGCTTTTTTAAAATGTCTTAGCCAGTGAAGACAGCCACAGTGATCTGCCAGAAATGGGGGAAAAAAGTTGTTCCCTGGGAAAGTGTTGTAGTAAGGTTGGATGTATGACATGGCCTTTGTAATATACACTCTTAAAACATCTGAAGTGGAATTATAAATTTCAGCTCTTTCTGATTTAATAGCAAATGCTGCTAATTATTTGAGCTGGGAATCTAGAAACAGAGCAAGGCTTTTTGCTGAACATATGCCTCTAAGATATGCCAGCAGAATATTTTACTGTCATGACCAGTTTTGTTGCCTGAGCAGAAAACAAACACGAAAGGGCAGCCTAAGGCACAGTTGGAAGGTCTGTTTAATTACTGTTGTTGGCAGAATTTATTTCCAGAAATGTTATCACAGAATTGGAAATAAAAATGTCTCCTGGCACCACAAGAGCTCTTTCAGATATCACTCTCAAATGTGACACTTCTGAACAAGTTGGAGGAAAAAAGAGAGAATATTCTGCCCACTGACTTCTGACAAAATGCTATAACCCCAGAAATACTCGTTTTAAGAGAACTTCCGTACCATCAGCACTTACAGTATAGAAGCAATCCTGAATCCCTCAAGACCCCTGCTAAACCACCAAGGCACAGTCACATGGCTTCAGCTTCTGCTGATTTATTATGCTTTTTTGATTTCTGCTCTTGGACACGGAGAGAGTGCCTAAGGCTTCTCAGTACTAACCTGCTTAGCTTTTGTTTCTGCTGTGCATAGAGAAAACCTGAGTCAGTCCCTTTCAGACTAAAACTAAGAGCAGACATAGCCAGTGTCAGGTAAGGTACCAGGTAAGGTAAGATCTATAATTTATAGAAAAGACTCTCTGAAAATGCTATGAGAACACACTTTTTCCCAGTAGGCTGCTTCAGTGGTAATGCAGGCCGTAACTCGCTGCTCTGTGAGGTCCCCGTTAGTGGTGATTGCTCCAATCCTGTCCGGTGCCTGCATTCCTGGCCTGGCACGTGGCACTGGCTGAGGCAGAGCGCACTGCAGGTGGGTGAGGAGGGCTTGGTGGGCTCCAGAGTTCAAGGCAGAAGGTGAGTGGTTGTAGTAGTAGAGGCTGGAGTCCAGGAAGGGGAAGGAAGGAAGGAAGGAAGGAAGGAGGGAGGGAGGGAAGGAAGGAAGGAGGGAAGGAAGGAGGGAAGGAAGGAGGGAAGGAAGGAGGGAAGGAAGGAAGGAAGGAAGGAAGGAAGGAAGGAAG
>VZRQ01004873.1:1901653-2018397 GCA_013397975.1 Machaerirhynchus nigripectus | reverse complement strand
AAGGAAGGGAGGGAGGGAAGGAGGAAGGAAGGAAGGGAGGGAGGGAGGGAGGCCCAACCCAAAAAAAAACCCCCAAAACCAAAGAACAAACCAAATGGGAGAAGCACGGTGGATGAGCCTGGGGTCCCATTGTAAGAAAGCAGTTTTCTGCAACTCCAAAAACTGGTTCCAGATCTTCTGCTGCGTCAGGTAATGCCTGCAATGAAAGATGGCTGCAGAGCACACTGCAGTGAGAGACGTTATATTGTTTGAAATTCTGTGCCAAAAAATTTCAGAGTGTCAAAGCCATTTATAATATGCCATTTTGAATGTGGTCCAATCATTGATAATTAAAATTATTATAACTAAGAAATGAGAAGATAGAGTATGTATGATATTAATGTAAAAGGAAACTGATGAGGGGTGTTCCTTAGCACACATTCCCAGATTTAAAATAAGTTGAATAGTTCTTGTCAATGTTACAGCTTTGTTATCTTTGATCAACACTATGGTCTGTTCCAGTCTGCACATTACGTTCTGGTGCCATGAATCACTGATGTCTATTACAAAATTACAGTCATATTAGCTCACCTTTACTATAATCCTCCTAGAACCAAACAAAACACCTCCTTAGAAGAATGTGAAATCTGCTGTCTCTGCCAAACCAAGAGACCGATAGTGTTGCAGCAAGACATAACAGCCACACACCAAGCTCAGAAAAGCAGTGTCCAGAGTACTGCAGGCAGGGATACCTTTGCAAATTATAAACTGCTACTTGCATTTTTAAACTTTTCTTTTTTGCTGCAAGTGTAGAAGAAAAGAGTGTAGAGGAAGAAAGTGTAGAAGAAAAAATTTGAGCACCAGCAAGACACACCTTTATCACAGGGCTTGGAGAGAGCTTTCCTATGAGTCTCAAAGGACTCTAGCTTACAGGCATCTAATCTGCACAGACAAGCAAAGAGAAAGAAAGACAGCAATCAATTTGATAGCATCTTACCACTGACTTGCTTATCTTAGTGTTCTGCTTTTCTTACTCATCTCTAATACAGAGATTTGAAGAACTGAAGTATTTAAGTAACTTTATATCTAAAAGCATCTGGCCTAATATTTGGTGTCTTAAATGCAGAAGGTGCTGCAAGTAATCAGTTTGAATCTCAAAATGTAAATATTGGAATGCACCTTGCCTAGCATTCTGGAGAAGCAAATGTCATAATTTTTCTATGCAGCTATCTAGATATTGCTTTACCTCAATAATTTATACCATGACTTCCCTGTGAAGAAAATTCCACATATTCATCCACAGCATGTGGAATACTTCCATGTTTTTCTGAACTCGGCAGCCGTCATTGCCACAGCATGCTCCCTCTTCTACTCCTCTTCAGTCTTTCTTTTCAGGATGCCACACATTTTGCTGTTTAATCCTCATGTACTCTTGCAGTCCGATGCCTTTTCTCAGAAAATCCAGTAATTAGTCTTGTTTTTTTCTGATTACTTATCACTTTGTGGTATAACTGAGATCATAGGATAATAGAAGCATTTAGACTCAAAGGAACTCTGAAAGTCTTCTGACTCAAGCACAATTCCGAACAAGACTCTTCAAAGCTAATTCAGGTTACTCTGGGTCTTGCCCACATGAGTTTTGAACATCTCCAAGGATGCTGATTCCACAACCTCCCTGAACAACGTATTTCAATGATTCAATGCTCTTGTGCTGAAGAATTTCTTCCTTAGAACTATTTGGAATTCTCCTTTTAAATGCTCTTTCTTCCCTTTGCTCTGTGGTGCTTGTAAAAATTCATGCCCCCTGTTTTCTCTAATTCCCCTTTGGGTGATACAAAACTGAATCATCCATGCAGGGTGAAAACAAATATAGAAAAATATACTTTCTTGAAATATCTTGAAAATAGAAGTCCCTATTAGTGTCATTCCTTCTGATTTCACAGGTAAGAGTTGTTCTACGAGAGATAATTTTGCTTAGGGAAAAAATTGTAATGCAAACAATTATTAAAATAGGCCTCACCTCTTCTTTTTCATTAAAATCTCTTGTCTCCCTGTACCTGTTATCTTCCTACAGGTCTTGCAAATCTCTGAGCAAATGGCTCATTCAGAGTCATTGTTGCACCAAAGTCTACCACATAGGAAACTGACAAAATTATCCCTTCTGCCTTGCATTCTGATAGTACTTTCTAAAGGGGATAAAATAATTTGCAACATATATGCACAGTATTCGACTATCCAAATGTCTGAACAAAATGTATCAGAAAAATATGTGAGCTTGTCCAAACAAAAAGACATACAGCTTCTGTAAAGAAATTATGCTGTACATTCCCAGGCCTCACATTTATTTCCTAAAAAGCTTCATGACTGTTTGGATACTGGAGATTTGCTTTTTAGGACTAGTTAATTGCAGAACTACTCTGCAGAACACTTGACCACAGTCTTATCTAAGAAGAAAAGTACAAAATTTCCATCATTTCCGTGGAGACACCATATAGTCTTGGAGAGACCCTATAGTCCTCTGGCCCTGGTGTAAGAGTCCTCAATCCTGCTGAACTCAGTTCAGGCAGCAGTTTGCAGGACAAGACACATGGCTTCACAGGAGAACTCAAGTTCGCCTTCATCTAGGAAGAGTTTAACTAAGAGTTTTTTACCTCCTTGATTTATTTCTCTTCTTTATTGACGAGGAACTAAAAAAAAGTTAAATTCCTGAGAAAATGTCTTTTTTTCCTGGTTAATCTGAAAGCACAGTCTGAATGGAAAAGACTGTGAACAATCAGCTAAGACTTGGAGATGCCAATATACTGTATCATCCAATCTCCTCAATGATGAGAGCTCAACATGAGAACAACCCACAGCTGAATCAAAAGTAAGTCTCTTCTTAGCAGGGGAAAAAACCCAGGGAATCTAGGCAAAAAATAGAGATCTGAAGAGAGAGGAAGTTCCTTTAAGTGATAATTCAGTCTCCCTGGGCTTTTTTTTTCTGTTTGTTTTATCTAGCAGGCTGAGAAATGTTGTATTCTCTCCAGATGAGAAGGTGAAGATAGTCTTCAATGGAATTGAAAGAGGTATTTAATAAACTCCACTGATGATATCCCTGGTAACAGAACAAAGGATTGCAGTGAAATGTCTGACTTGCTTTGTATTCACAGGAGTTCAACTTAATAGTAAAACCAAATGTTCTGCTAGTACAAAATCAGGTTATCCATACTGAAAGGTCTTTCTAAGTGACAGGAAGAATAAAACAAACAGGCAGGCAGTGCAGCAAAAATGTTTTGCACTTATTTTTTTTAATTATTTAAGGAGCTGTACACGATGCTAAGCTTAGATGCAAATGTTGAAATGCTTTCTCCATGAAGTATGAGGCAACCTTCCCACAATGTCTTGGAGCTATTCCCCTTCAGTATGCAAAAAGATGCAAAGTGTCACGGGGGAGTGGCATGACAACACATATGTTTCTCACCATTCCTTCCCTGTACAGTTTAACAACTCCATATCACAGGAGGCACTCTACCCCTCAAAACCTTAAATGACATGGCCCATCAAAGTTCTTAATGTAAACAGTACAAACTATTTTTATGTTTCATAAAGGAACTGCTAACTCCCCTCCTCCTCACTCAGCTGCACAGTTACTGTGCTCTGGGTGGGGCGTAGCGTTCTTTCTGGATCTCAGTAGGAAAGGCACAAATGGTGTAACAAAACTGCTTTAATAATAATTTTTAAAAAACCACAACAGAAATAGGAAGAGAAATACAGTTAGAAAGTAAACCTTATGCTTCTTCAGGTGCTGGAAATCCTACTCTTCTGCAGCATCAGACAGGCCTGTAGCACGATCCTACCTGTGGAGACATTCATTCCCACCCAGTACCATGTCTCCTTATACCTAGTGTAGCAAACAAAACTATTCATCCTGTTTTGACATTTGTTTCTCCATAATGCTCTTTCTTTATGCCCACCAGAGCATGCCTCAGTAAGCATATCTGGGAGTTGTATCCCGTAGTGGTACGCATCCAGAGCCTTCCAGCATCTGTGCTCCACTGCTACATACTTGGGGCTATGCAGCAGTCGCCCTTGAAAACATATGGATATACCAAGCCAAAGACCCAGTATGGCTGTCAGGGCTTGATGAAGATCATTATCTCTTGAATATAATGTCTTCCCTAAGCCTCAAAATGCAATGATATTTTTTGTTTGCTTCCCTTGGGGAGTTAAGACAGAGAAAGGTATACAAGAAGGGAGAACTGACTGGAAAAAAAAGACTGTGATGAGATGACAGCCTGTGGCAATGAGTGTATCTTCCCACTCTGGAAAGTCTAATGGTCCCTACAACTCTGAAGTTCTTTCATTCCTCTGCTGTCAGCAAACATCTGTGAAATGAGGGCTGATTTAAGTAGAAGATAACAGCAGCTGTTGGTGTTTGTCTTTCTATTATTTTTAGTGCCACACATGTGTGTAAGAGATCTGCTTATGATGGGCTCTGTGACTGTCCCTTCTCTGATGGGATCTGTGCTCTTCAAAAACAGATGAAAGGCTTCCAAATGTCACACAAAAGAAGTAGTAGATTCACACACAAAGCTCAGAAGCATGAACATTTATATTCAGTGCAAAAATAATCTTCTTTTTCTCTTCAATATCCAGTTCAGCACACTAGATGTATTTGCCTGGTGAATGACACAGAACAGTATAACAGAGACAGCAGAACTGCCAGAGTTTGAACTCATGGTGTCATCAAGGCACGGGGCCACATGAGACCACAACGGTCTCCTGATTAAGGAAATTAAGTGCTGATTAGTAGGCTTAGTCTTACCTCTTCAGTGTTCATGAGAGGATGCTTGTTAAATCAGTAAATAAAGTTACCCGAAGGTAATAACTCATTTATGTTGCTCTATTCTTGTATTCCTTAACTGGGGCTCTATTGTCTGATTTAAATTAATTTTTCTGATTTGTGATTGTACCAAGTATTTGCAGCTTTAAATGAAATGAACTGTGCAATTTCTCTGACTTTATGAGAATTTCCTTCCCCTCAGAGGTACTGTGAGATACAATAGCAATGTATCATGCATGTTCATAATATTGTGATAAATTGAGGACAATAATATATGAATAAAAAATATTGGGGTTTTTATCAGAGAGAATGGTACGTAGTAAACAAGGTACCACTGAAAAATAAGGAGAAAAAGCAGATAATGAAGGCACTTGCTTAAATTATCTCCAGCCAGGCTGTACACTGAAATATGGAAGATGACTGTGGGATACATCCAAAGAAGTTCTAAGCCTCATGGTGAACTCAGAGGTAATCAGCTTCATGGCCCAAAATCTCATTTTCTTCTGCTTGTGAAATGTTAGTGACAGTCCTTGAAAGTTCCAAGATGTGTCAGACAACTGAGGGCACTAAAGAGCCCTTGGTCAACCTCACCAGTGGGCTCCATCCACCCGTTCTGCTCATGAGTCCAGGCCCTTTTAAGGCCCATCCTGTGCTGTTAGTCCCTGTTAGTCTGATCTGTGCTGTAGGTTTGCTTGTCTGTAGCTGTATCATAGCACACCTGTGTGCCTGGCCATGAACCTGATCTCTGTGCCTGAGCTCTGGACTGACTGCCTGGTTTGACCTCAGACTTTTCTTGCAACCTGCCTTGAAGCTGCTGGGCTGGATCGGACAAGAAGTAGCACTGGCCTGTATTCATAGATAACTCCTTGTCTTGCTTCAAATGTGGTCGTGGAGTTTTGCTTCAATTTTCAAGTCTGAGGAAAGCATACTTTTCTCGGGGCTTGGGAAAGATCTGAGAATGAAAACAAAATTGGGTCTCAAAAATTATTTGTGATAAAGACCTCTTTGGATCACAGTACCCTTTATTACTCCTCCTTGAGTGATGCATCAGTCACATTAAATCTTACAGGAGCCAAGAAATTTCAGATTAGACGTCCGAAGATAGCAAGAGGTCAGGGGTGGGGAGTATTTTACTTTTGTGGCATTGAAGAAGGTTCTGAACACTATCTGAAAATGATCTGTGTGAAACTGGAGTGTTCTTCAGGCACAGGAAAGGCTGCGATCAAAACTTCAATAATCAATCATGGTGTTTGTGTCTCAATCCAACAGAATCTAATTAATGAAAATTAATAGGTTGGGTTCTGATTTTAAGTTTTTATGGGCACTTATTCTATGTCATTTGTCATGATTCACAGCAGCTGCAAATCTGGTCAACAGGCAGCCCGAACTTTGGCCAGCACAGAATGTGTGTTTCTATGACAGGTAACGTTGTTCTTATCAGATAATTTGAATAGTGGACTATTGAAAATTTATTTCTCCTTGCAGAAACTTGGCTGGGATAAGAACACAATGCAAAAGAAACAGCTTCCATAGCCCACAGATGAGAACTTTT
Organism: Machaerirhynchus nigripectus; assembly: GCA_013397975.1. Classification (NCBI taxonomy): domain Eukaryota; kingdom Metazoa; phylum Chordata; class Aves; order Passeriformes; family Dicruridae; genus Machaerirhynchus; species Machaerirhynchus nigripectus. Next base: position 2,012,044 of record VZRQ01004873.1, on the reverse strand, counting down.
TGTTATTTCAACCTTTTATTTTTAGGGGAAAATAACAATAACAAATTTTGCTAAGGAAAACAAGTTTGGTTCTATCTATGGATCCCATGAAGGCAACAGTCACAGGCAGAACAGTCCAAAGAATTCTTTAATGTAAACAGCATGTTGACACAGGACTAACTTTTACATTGTTTCGCATTTCAGAAATCTCGAAGGATGGATATTTCCCAGGAATCTGGTTCCATCTTCCCTGCCATTCCCTTAGACAAAGGAAGACTGCAGTGAGGCTTCCCCCTCACCCTCCAAACTTCTTTTCTCCAGTTTTATAAACCTGGCTCCAGCAACCTGCCCACACACATGGCATGCCCCAGCCTCCTAACCATCTTCCCCAGCGAGAGAGTTCAGCTCAGTAGGCAATGGCAATACACAGTGGCCACGTGTCGCTCCATCCTGAATGGCTAGCTCCCAATCCACCCTTGGATTAACTAGGAATCTCTTCACACGGCAGCAGCTGAAAGGTGGGCTTCTGGATGCAAAATAAAAAAGAGTCAAACTGCTGTCACAAACTAACAAAGAGCAGGCAAGGCAGTTGTTTTGGGGTTGTTTTTTTTTTGCATATGGACACAGAATTTAATACTAGAATATCACTTTGAATTCAAACAGCACAGCGTGCCCAGAAGCAAGAAATTAAAGTGAGCTGCTCTTAATGTCTTAGCAAATTGCAGAAGGTATTTTAAAGAGTATCCCACATCCCACTTTGAAGTTAGCCCTGCTTGGAGCAGGAGGTCGACTTAGGTGTATCCAAAAGCCTCAATCAAATTAAATTTCTCTGGTTTTATTCTGTACCTTGAAGCACTGAGGAAAGTTCTATAGTGTACTTAAAAGAACATTATCTGTAAAGACAAGAGCAATTGACTGACTGGATGAAGTAAAGAACTCTAAAAACCTTTTTTTAATGGAGATAAATGGAGGTAAAAGAACATACAGGTACTTGAGTTCAACAGTTAAAAACCACAAGAGGTTCCTAAAATACCCATTAACCTGTTACTTAAAGCTCTCTTCCAGCCTGTTTTTCCTGAATTATCAATTCAATCCCAGAGTCTCATTTGCATCCCTGCCTCACTCCGTCCCATGTCACTCCACAAATGCCAGTGGCCTGACACAGTGGAAAGGGAGTCTCTACAAAAGGACAACTTTACTTTAAGATGAAACAGATGCCCAGGCACTCAACGGGCATCTGATTGGCAGGTGCCTGGCACACGATGGGTGTGTGATCACCATGTGCTGGGCACTTCATTGCTGCGTGATGGATACACGCCTGTGATGTGATGCATGTGACCAGTGTCAGACCAAAGGCTTTTACTCAGTCCTGGCCCCTCAGTCCCATGATTCCTGACCACTGGTCCAAGTGACACAGCTGGAAACATGACACAGATTTTTGAATACAAAAGCCCTTCCTTGGAGCATTTAGGAAACCTTGCTGCTGGCCTCTAAGAATCCTCCCAAAGTTGCTAAATTTAGCACATTTCCACTCTACAAAATACAGCAAAAGGATCTAGACTGCAAGAAATCTGTTGCAACCAAACAAAAGTTTGTCAACAGAACACCACAAACACTGTGATGTGACAGAATCATTAACTCAATTATGTTGGGTCAAACCTAAAATACATCTTCTTGGTGCCAATTCCAGCATCCTGCTTATCCTGCCCAAGAGCAGCTGGAGGACTGAGCCCGCCCCGCTTATAGGGCTCCTTTTGCTTTTCAGCCACCTCAGAGCACTGAGCTGACATATTTGTGTTTGCTGCAAATTCTTCCTTCCAAGGGGTGACAGACGGCTTGGAGCCATTGTTTTTATATGTGTAATTGGGGTTATTCTTCCCCATCATTTCATGTTTACTAACAAGAATTTTGTAATTCAGTGTAGTGCCCAGACAGTAGCATGATGAGTTTCTGCTGAAAATCTGCCACTTTTATACCACTCTGGTAGCTCACTATCAGCTGCAAACTTTGTCATCTCACTGTTTCCTGACTTTTCTAGGTTGTTGATGAATGTGTTGAAAAGCACAAGCACAAGACCAGATTCCCAAAGAAATCTACCAGTGACCTTACTCTACTGGCAGGTCTCACCTTGCATGCTTCATTCAGCTCACACCAAAGGCTCTTGTGAACTGTGGAGGTGCAAGTAAGTAGCCACTATGAGACAGAATTAGATCCTGTGGTAACGTGTAAAGGATGATTCAGACAGCCATCAAGGAAATGCTCAGCACAGAACAAGTATTTCATCGCCCAGTCCTGATCCTCAAGGGAGATTCACAAAACACTGTGCTCAGGTGCACCTGGGAATTAAATGCATAACAGTAGGACAGACAACCCATGGACTCAATAAAGACTCTTTTTATGGCACATTATAGCCTACTCACTCACCCTCCAAACATTTTGTACTCCACAAGACACACAACTTCTCTCTCCCTCTTTCTTCCCCCCCCCCTTGCACTAATATCCTGTCTGCTCCAAGGACTTCAGACACCTTTCCTTGTAAAGTTAAATAATTCACTGGTAAGTGATAACTTACTGTTAAATAACTCACCTCAGAGGAACTAATCTTAATTCCTAACTATGTCCTGGGGAGGGGATTGTCCTCTCAGAACTTGTCTACTTTTCTCCTCATGATACCATACCACATAGTTTAATAAGTTATTTCTTCCTATAGGCCTCATTCTAATGATATCTTTAAACCATCACGCTTATAACAAAATGCAATACTTTTTCTTGGTTTTGTTTGTTTCATGTTGGTCTTTTACATCCACAGGGGACACAGCTGGATTGTCAGTTCTCCAGTCTTGAATACTGACCTAGTGTTTCCCAAATATATTTACCCTGGGTAATAGCCCAGCGCAGTGTACTGATTCCAGGCACTGATCCCAGGCTTGCCAGCTTAGGCTGACCTTGAGCTTCTGAGATACTCCCTTTTGTCTTGTGTACATACGTAAAAGTCATCAGCTGGCCTAAACATTTGGCCATCAGTGAATATTAAGCCAGCACTCAACACCAGAACCCAGACTGTGCAGTATCCAGAATCAGAATCTTCTGTCGAAGAATCTCTTGGTTGCCTTTCTCCTGACTATCCGTCAGATAGCAAGTGAAGGCATCCTTTTTCTAACAGACTGTGAATGAAAATGGAAAATAATACTCTTACTGGATATAGTGAAAGACACAATGGTGTCTGGATATACTGGATGTTACTGGATGTAGTGAAAGACACAAGAACTGCAAGCTCCACATATTCTTCATACAATTCATTTTTTTAATGGCCTACAAGAAACTGCAAAAGGAACACATGACAAAAAGGATGATGATCTTGTGTGCCCTTTTGAAAGAGGTCAGAGGTTAAACAAAGTTATTGTAATTTTTCTTGCTTACCTTCACTCAGAACAAATGTGAATGCAGCCATATTCATGTTACACATCGGTGCTACAAGTGCCAGCCAGGAAATAAATTATGCACAGCAGCACCCAAGTGCCTTCCAGATTCACAGGAAACTGCTGTCCAGACAAACACACATTTCCTAGCACAGTCTGAAACTAAATGAACTGTCATTAGGGAAGATAAAATCGATATAGGAAGTATTGGAGAACAAAAATTTCCCTCATAATCTCATTTATTCACATCCCTTTAAATTGCTATAATTGGGGATTCTACGTTTTCATTTTAACAGTGCCACGTAAAGAAGTAACGTTGCTCTTAAGCACTCAGAAATGCAGAAACTAAGGGCAGATACAAAGAAATGTTCAAAGATCTATCATCCTCTCTAAGAAGAATTTCAGGAATGATGCAAAAAAAAAAAAAAAAAAAAAAAAAAAAAAAATGTTTGNAAAAAAAAAAGAAAAAAGAATGTTGGGTAGGTCCTGGACCCACTTTTATCCTAAACCAAATAGGTTTTACAACAAAAAGTCTTTGTTGTACTGTATTTACATTGGTTTATACTTTTTGTAAACTTAAATGAACTTATTTAGTTCATTTCATGGGCATGAAATGAAGCAAGAATATCAGTCCTGTGCTGAGATACCTCTCTCACAACTGAAACCAAAATAAAATCTTCATTTTACTGATAAATTAAAGTAACAGTTCAGTTGTTCCTACTTCTTTCACTTTTCAGCTTCAAATATAATTTGACTTCAACAGGCAAGTTCATTGTGAATGACATCTTTTTTTTTCTCTCCTCTAAATATAATTTTGCAGTTAAATGCGCTTTAAAACAACATTCAGACAACTAGTAGCATTGCTAACATAGAAAATAGTAAAAAGCCATAGTCCTTGATCAAAAAGTTTCACTGGGATGGGACCAAATTAGTGTGGATTCAAGGGAGCTAATTTCCCACTAACATGTTTTTCCTACAATGCTGCCAAGTTCCTAGCTGCCAGAACAGAGTAACAACTCCTTTCCAAACTTCTAACCCCACACAGCTGATACAGGAGACTATATATGTCTCTCACCACTTACAGCTTGTAGCAGCTCATGTAAGGCATGGAAATAATAATAATTAGTGTGATAAACATTTAATATGAACATGTCTGGAACTTCCACCATAGGTAAGTCTAGGAATCCGAGAGGTAGGTCTAGAATCAGAGAGTGAGGTTTTCTTTCCTGGGATGCCTCTTGGAGACAGAATAAAAAGGAAGCGGAAAAGGACACAAAACTTTAGAAGAGAGGTGGATGTGATGAACCTTGCCTTGAGGTACTTCCTCCCACAGCATTCTCATTTGAAAGCTGAGAATTGGTGTAATGAGTAAGACTGTTAAAATTGTCTGGACTAAAATGCTCAGTAGCTCCAGCTGGAAGATGACAGTGAGTGAAGCAGAGATATGTACCTGTGCCCCTGTGGTTCTACATTTCCATCTGTGGCCTGGGCGGTGGCAGAGCCCATCTTCAGCAAATCTGTAGAGCACTCTGACCTAGGCATACGGCTGTTAGGGGTTTGCCAAATCCAGTAGTCCAGGAGAGGAATTGTGCTGCCACTCCATGCCTGTAGGACCAACTGGTATCAAGGCTGAGCAGGCACTGGCTGGATGCAGACACACACGTATGCACGTGAACAGCACCCATGTTCACACACACACCCAGCCACACCACAGGGTGTCAGCGCTGACAGGCACACACAGCCAGCACCTATGGCCCTGCCCGCTCCCCTCTCCGGCTAAGGAAGGGGAAGGACACGGGGAGGACCACACAATCATGGCCTACGCTGCTTCAAGAGGGAGATACACAGGCAAGGAAAAATTACATCTCACCATGGTGCCAGGCCATATCATCCACAGCAACAGCTGCATCCAGCACCTTGGGGCTTCCCCAGGAGACCACCAGAGCAGAGCAGGCTGCCCAGAGAGGTGCAGGATGCACAGCTGGAGGCTCTCAAGCTGGGGCTTGGCAAACCCCAGACTGGCACAACCTCCTGTTGTTCTGCTCAAGAGGAGGAGGTCGAGGAGCAAGCTCAGCTTGATCTGGGGTTCCAGGGCCATGGGCAGTGGAGGAGAGGCCCCAGGTGGCGCTGGCTGGGGCCAGGAGGCTGGACAGCACACACGTCTCTCATGGGATGTGGAACTGGAGCCCTCCAGAGGTGTCCTCCAAACGGCATTTCTGTGGCTGTTGAGAGGGAGCTCAGTTAATCAGGGCCAGCAGCTGCATAACCTCCATCACCATTCTCCTCATCTGTGTTACTGAATCCATGGAGCAAGCCAGAGAACCAGATTTCCCTTAATTTTTTTTTTCCCATCCCCCAAGATAAGCTGGGAAGGGCAGAGAGACTGCCGCATCTGATTTTCATAAACTAAATCTGATTCTGAAAGCAGCAAGTGCTTGCTAATGCAATCAGCATTTCAAAATGTGTATGATTTTAGTGAAAAAACCTGACCAAAGTTTCCGAAGTACACTTCAAAGCAGATGTTCTTCCTCAGCTTTCTGTATTCCCATAGTGTCTGCAATGTATGTTCTGTGCTGACATCTCTATTTGCTGTTGCATTGCCTCTTGGCTTCTTGTGTGAACCAAAGGCACAATGTCAGTAGAAAGAAAAGAAAGAAGTATCAATTTACTTGGTTTTGCATACATAATCAGCAAGTAGAAAAGGAGAAAGACCAAGTAAACCATGTGAGGAAGAAAACTTTGTTTCCAGCATGAAGAAGGTATGCACAAAGGCAAAATAACTACCTCTGAGTGATCAGCTACTCAAAATCATTGTGAGAGAGAGGGAACGAAAACTAATTTTGAGATGTGAAAGCCAGATCTGTGGTGGGCCGTGAAAATACTCGCTTAATGAGGGGCAGAAAGAGGGACACTATGAGATGCAGGCAAGTTCAAGTGAAAAAGGAGGAGTATGTGAGTTACACCAACAAAAACTACTGTGATGCAGAAAGGAGCACATTCAGTAAGAACCAAAACCAACAAGATGTAGAATGAAGGGTGATATCTAAAAACAAATAAATATGTAAAAGTGAAAAGTAGAACCTTTAAAAGTCATAGGTGAGGAGGAAAAGTCATGATGAAACAGAAAAATCAGGACAAAATGCAAGCATGTAAGAAGAGGAAAAAATGAAGAAATGCAGAAATTATTGCACACTGATGTGTAATAAAAAATGTGCAAACAAAAGGAAATGCAAATAAAAAAACCATAATGTTATATAAAAAAGGAAATAAAACATCCTGGGGAAAAAAATAGTCAAAGTGAGGTGACAGTAATAAAAGATTAAAAAAGAGGTAGAAAGGAAAAGCTGTAATGTGATACAAAATGACACAAAGGCACTTTTTCTTTGAAAGTAAAGATTAAATGATGCAACATAATGGCAAGTGGGAAATAAGAGATGCAGGAATACATGCAGGGGAATGTGAGTCTATGTGATAAGGAAGCTAAAATAGATGTTGAGCTACAGAGCTCAACATGTCTTTAAAGAGCCTGTGTTAGAGGTGAAAATAGGGACTTGGAAATGTGTAATGGCATTTTAGAGACAAATGTGGAACAAGATGTGAATAATGAAGCTGCAGAATGAAATGCAGAATAGTTATGAACATTAAAAGAGGAGGCACAAAAATCTCAAATGGTTAATGTTACACACCAAAGAATATAAGTTAAAAAATCAAATCAGGTGATTCATTCAGGAAAACTTATAAGAAAAATTACTTTTGGTGAGAAACATAAAAGGAAAATTTATTCTGAAAGGGGAAATTCATAAAAAAATGCAAAAATAAAAATTCGTAAATAAATAAAGAAGGAAAGCTTGACATATTCAAAATCAGAAATGTGTCATGACCTACAAAATATGAAATGTCACTAGAAATAAATCAAGCTGTGAAATTGCAGGCATTAGGGAAACTGCAGAAATAGCTCTGAAAAAGACAACACAGAAAAAGTGCACAATGTGAAAAGAAAACATGGAAGGATTTGCAGAAATGAAAATGTATGCTAAGAGGCACTACCCCCATCATCAGGTTTCAAAAAATACAAAGATGGAAGTTCGTTATGCATTCTTTCAATGAAAATCTAGTATGAGATACAAAAATGAAATTTCCAATATGATATAATTCAAATGCTAATGAGATATTAAAAGAAAATATTTATTGAGGTGCAAAAAGTTTACATAGGAGCAAAAAAAAATTACAGTCTTGAAAATCCATAGTAGAATGCTAGTAGGAATATATGAAGTTTCTCATAAGATGTAAGAAGTCAGCTAAAGAACATGAGGAAAGGAAAATGCACAGGGAAATCTGAAAGCTCACACTCAGAATACAATGCATAGTCTGTAATGGACAGCAAAAAGGAAATTGGCTAATAAGAAATGATACATGAAATTCCTAATTAGATCTAAAAGCACATAATGAGACACTGAAACAAAACCAAGCAGTGAAATAAAAATGAACATGCACATCAAAAATCAGAACTGGAAACTGGAAATGGAATGCAAAAAAGCATTCATATGGAGATCCAGAATCAAAAAAAGTGGGTAATGAGATGTGACAAGGAAAACTCATAACAGGATTTGGCATCAGGAATACATAATAAGTTGAAAAATTTTAGTAAGTCAAGAAATACAAAATCTGAGAGAGTAATGATAGGCAAGACCAGAAATGCACCTTTAAGATCAAAGAGGAAAAATTAAATAAGGCTCAAAATTAAGTAGTGAATCCTGTGATGCAGTAGGGAAAAAGCAGAACGAATTAAGAAAGATTAAATCCATGAAGAAATACAGAAAGAAAAATCTGTAACAAGTTGTGAAAAATCGGTGTTTGATGGAAAGCAAACCGTCCAGTGTATATTGCAACATGAGCACTGAAATCCACAGTGAGGGTCTGGAAAACGAGTAATGAGACGTGAAATCAGAAATAAAATTATTTGTGATAACAATCATTCATAATGACAAGCAAAAACAAGAACCGAAATGCTAATGCAGCACGGCACGCGAATTGCCAAAGGAGATACAGTAGCTGAGATGCATAATGCAATACGGAAACTGAAATATATAATGAAGTGTGAAAAGAAAACATGTACCATAACAAAACATGCATTGCAAGCCATTTTGTCCTAGAAGGACTGAAACACATAAAGCAGCTTGAAAATGGAACAATGCAACTGAAACGTTCAAGGGCTTCGGAGTAGGAATTTTACTTGACTATTTGAACTGTAGGGTTAATTGCAAAGTCACTGGCTGCTGCAGGTTTATTTTACCCTTTTTTTAGTTTTGAGCTTGCCCCACTTCTTGATCTAGAAGAGATCAGTTCACACAGGAGTTCCTGACATCCAGTGATATGATACTGTAACGTGCCAGCTTCACTCTGTGTGGCATCATCTCTTACATGTCATAGCGATAAGATGCACTGGCAGATTATGTAGGAGAAACAGCCTTTGGGAATTCTCCCTCAGGCATGTCAAGACCACTGAGCAGCATATTAGTTGCATAACAGTTTCAGCCCTAAGGCATTTGTGCCCAGGCCCACCAGCAGAAATATGGATGACTTAGTGAGGCACAGGTTTACAAAGAATCAAATATCAGCGATTTTGAGCATGTTAGTAGTACATATAAACAATGGGCTTAAGTGCTCAAAGAGGAAGACAAACAATTGCAATACCTTTTTGCTACCTCACGCTTTTGTCATGCCACAAGATGCATATAAGGCTAAATTCCCCAAGCAGCAGCAGCAGCAGCAGCAGCAGCAGCATGTTTGGTCTCGAAGGATGCTCACAAGCCTGGTGAGTGTGCTCTGCTGAAATGCTGCAGCTCCTTGTTCTTGGTGGTGCCTTCTGGGGTGTCTTGAGCCATTGGACTCTGACCTTGATTCTCACCTTTGAATATTTAATGCTAAAGCAGATCTGTTCTCCAGTACACACACCAAAGGTAATGTGACATTCACATCATCTCATGCCCCTAGGATATTTCCACTCCACAGGCAACTCATTTTTCCAAAGACTCTTTAGCATGGATAGCAGGTACTGCTCATACAGGAGGCTCATCACACCTGCAGACAGCGCCTGCAAAGAGGGAAACTCCTGAATCACAGTGAGGAGCAAGACTTGCATTATGCAGGATGTGTGCTGGGGAGGCTACACAGTCACAGGCAGGTTGGGATCAGGCTTCACCTTCACAATGCTGATCAGAAGGTTCTCCGGGATCGACACAAGGGTGCTGAAGCAGTAATTCCAGCTGTGGCACACAAGGCCATCCTACCCCTAAGACAGGTCCTTCACAGGCTGGTCAGAGAAGGCACACCAGAAATGCAGAGTGGCACACGCTGTCACCCCAGTCAGGTGGCCTCCTCAAGGAGGGGTCTGAACCACACAGAACATGCACTGCCTTCCTGCTGTTGCCTGTCATCCCTGCCACCAGCCATGGAAAAGTCACTGCTCAGAAAAGGCCTGGAATTGAGGCTGCCGGCATTCTTTCCATTTGGAGTAGCTTTTTGGAGAAAGGGTTTCAAACTCTCACAGTGAACTGGCTGAAATAGAAATGGTCAGGGCTGGCACAGACCTGTCTTTGGAAAACCTTGCTGCCATGGTATAAACAGGCTGAGTCATCAATCCCAGCTGTACAAGGGATCAGCCTGGCATGCTCCTGGGACGAGAAAGGGTCAGCTATTAGGCAGAGAAAAGTGCAAAGCCCTCACATAATCTCTCTAGGGCATTTGCTTGTTTTATTATTTGCCACTCACAAGAAATGTTCCATTCAGTTTGCCCACTATGATGTAGGGAGTAATTAGATCCTTCATCAGTGTTATCGTTGTCTGAGCCCCTCAACATCGTATGCTTCCTTGCGTCATGTGTTATGGGCCACTGATCATCTTTGTCTGATGTTATCATGCAGCCAGCTACTCTACCTTATGCTAAATGTTATGTCAGGGTTATGGAGAGGGCTGCAAATAAATGGCACACCTTTCTTTCTTTTTCTCTCTCAAAAATGAGAAAGCTGCTAGAAAGCTGACTGTCATCTAAGCTTTGGGGAAAACTCCAGCTGACTGCAATAAAATCAGGATTTCACCAATAAAATTTTCTCTGCTTCAGAAACCCTGATCCTTTTAGTACAATAACCTGTAAAATTTGATCTGACAAGAGGCAAAACCCTCAGTGGCATTAAGCTTATTAGACTGATTCAAAAGCTAAAGTAATACTGTGATTAGTGCATATTGCATGCATTAAGACCATAATAAATAAGAATACAATCGGTTGCCAGCAGCAGCTGGTAACTTGTCTCATGCTGTAGAGTCAATCCAAATTACTCATGAACAGCAGAACACATCATTTTAAAAAAATGGATAGTGTTTTGGATGAGAAATAACACCAAAATACAGTCTCTGATAGTAGAGATAATAAAGCTAACAGCTGAAAGGAATGGAGATATTGAACGCACATCAAGACTCCATTATTTTTCCACAGCATGCTCCCCTTCTATATATCCTGCAGCCTCCATTTATACTGTCTGGTAAAACACTATTAAAACCACGCTCAGCCAGCAACAGAAAATGCTCACAGATTGTTTTAAATAAATAAGCATTCAGCAGAACTTAACTTTAATGGTGCAAGAAGCATTTTGTCAGAGCTAAAGACCAACATGAGGATTGTCTGTCTTTGATACAAAATTTAACCAGTCAGTTGGTTAGTGATTGTTCCACCTCATGAAAATGTTAAACGACTTCCCTCTTTTGAGAAAATGAAGATGTCATGACAAAATATTCTCCTTCATTAGTTAAGTGTAAGCCAGCTTTATGCATTCTCTGAGCATACATTATTTCTCCTATAAATAAAACAGGCCCAATTCTTGGAAAAGCATGTGCACACCTGGCCTAAACCTCCAAAATGTTAAGGGGTTTTGTAAACTTTGCTTGTAACTCCTCTCTAGCTCACCATTTCGTTTTACCTCTGCACAATGCTTCTGTGGCTCTCCTTCTTGGTCGATATATTGCAGCACTCCTGTGAATTGAACCTGAACAGGAAGTTGCACCAAGGTTAGAAAATGCCTCAAAGAAAAGTGGAGTCTTTGTCTGGGCATTCCTGACTGAAACATATGGAACATGCTTGTTCCTTCTTCAATATTTTAAACTGTCACATTACCACGAATCTAGGATGCAGGTGAGAGGAGGCTGGTATGAAACAGCTCATCCTCTGATACATAACCCAACAATGTTCCACGTGAGTTTACAGTGGCTGGCAGAGACTGCTTTGAGTCTGATAAGAGTTGAGTATGAGGGATTCTCTAGAGACTACACTGAAATGGCACAAGCGAAAATTAGAGTTCCTGTTGAAGTCATGACTCCCACATTGCACACTGAATGCATCCTCTAACACTTTATTGGAAGTGGGGGCAGGTTGTGTCTCAAAATTTTCATTCTCATAAGCAACAAATTGGATATTTAGCATACAGTTAAGATTGCCTAACAGTCTTTTGTTATAAAACTTGGTTTCTGCTAATTACAAATTTGTGAATCTTAAGCTGTTTGGACTTGAATTTCCTCATTTAGGTGTTTGCTGCAATTGGCTGTTACCTTTTTGGGGTTTTAGCTCATGTAATATAAATGTTTCCAAAACAAATATGCCAAAACACATTTTTCCCCAGTCTGAAAATAACAAGAGGGGGAAAAAAGGCCAAAAGAAAAATCCCTTTTATACAATTTTCATTTAGAAGTTTTAGTACTTTTTTAGATAAAGGAGTTGCTACAGTCACTACATACGTAACAAGAAGGCTTTTTTGGCTCTCAAGGTTGCCCAATTACATTAAAATGATAATCCTTAGGAAATGAGAAATCGAAAGTTCACATACATTCAAAGGCTACCAAATTGTCTAAAGATGTGGCTTTCACTGAGGGTGGTCCATCCCTTTGCTCTTTTACATATCAAGCAGATGGCAACTGCTCCATGAGCCACAGAGCAGATCCATAGTTATCTCCCTCCAGTGCTGGGCTGAAAGAACTTTGCCTGCTGATCCTCCCCACAACAGACAAAACAGAAAAGCCTTCTTTGAGTCTCCCAGCACTCCCTCCTGTGGCAAAGAACATGAGGAGAGCCAGACTTTTCTCCTGGTCGTCCTTTTTGTAATGGGAACGGGATCCTAGAAGCAGATACGGGAAGAGATTCTCAGCGTCTCTCTGCAGACAGACGGGAATACCACCAGCAAAATGTGTATTTTTTTTTTTTTGTAAATACACTCTTATACCAGCATCCCTTCTAATAAAGGGATAGAGGACTGTGCTGTGGCTCTTCAGGCCCCCAGCCAGCCGATGAGTCATGCTTTAAGGAGGGCTAAATTTTTTTTAAACGTTTCCCACTAAATTCTAAGGCAATAAGTCTAATTACACTTTATGCTTTAGCACACTTAGAAGAACAGCATGATTTGGAAATGGCTCTTTTCAGAAAATGGCTTTGTAGAACACATTTGAAAGTGACTGCTTTCCTGAATGCAAATGTCTGAATTGCTCTAATTATCTAACTGGGGGAAAACAGGCTTTTTTTAGACTGCCAATATCTGAAGAAACTATGAAAGGACAGGACAGTTTCTCCCAGTATTCCTTTCTAGTATGCTTTCTATTCTAGTTCTAAATATAAATAACCAGTGAGATTGCCAGTACTTTCATTTTATTATGTAGTAATTAGATGTCTTTTTTTTAAAAAAGTGTCTTAAAAATCACAATTTTAATTTTCAGCTTGTAAAGCCTAATCATGCTAATTGTCACACTGAAGTTTGGAGCCCCTAAAAGTGGAAGTAATGTCTCCAGGACTTCCTATTGTCAACCTTGCTTTTAGCCTGACAGGTAAATAACATCCCTGTAGTAAGTACAACATCTGTTTGCATAAAAAGTGGTAATAGAAAGCGTATTTTTAGTTTCTTCTAATGTAATTGCACAGCAGGGAGCTGAAAAAAGAAGCATCATGGCTGCATCTGATCTCCTTTAGAATATGATTTAGAGACTAAAACAGCTTCTACCCTCACTGCTTACAGGTGGGTGCATCATCAGGAATGCTTCTAGAGACTTCTGCTTGGTTTTCTGGGGTGGGTACGAGTCAGGGGGATCCATTGCAACTTTTATTTAAAACTCTGAAGTGAACATTCAGCTGCAGTAACTCAGCCCTCATCTATCTCTCTGAGCCTTCTGTTGGCAGTATCAGGCAGAAAAAGACAGCCTGCATGTCTTTTCTAACTGCAGGAGAAGACCTGGCCTGTGGGTACCAAGAACTTGGTCTCGATGCTTATCCCGTGGGTACCCACAAACAGAAGGAGACACCCATTCTCCTGATCTGCACTCCTGAGGAAGCCCTGGTCCCTCAGCCCGTTCCCAAGATGGCTGCAGTGGGAATCTCAGGTACAGATGGGTCTGAGCAGCCTCTAAAGGAGCTGCCAATCCTGCTCCTACATCCTTGCCTTCCAGCTGCCTCTCTTCCTGCTATCACACTCTTTGCTGTCACCTGCACACTTGAAGTCCCGTTTAAACTGCAAGTCATCAAGATTGGAGACCAGGTTACAGCTGGAGACCAGGTCTCTCCAGGTCCCCAGGTTAATCCTCGCTGATCCTGCTGCCTCATTATTTTGCAGCCAGTAGGACAGAAGGCAGAACAGCGAGAGGTTCTCTCTGCACCTCAGTGTAGCTCTGGTACATGGTACGTGTGCTGGGATTTGTTACAAGGGTTTCTCAGCATGTAGGAGGTCTTCTTATAGAGCAATTAGATGGATAATGGAAAGCCATGTCTACACCATTATAAATGGACTTAAGTAAATTAGTTTTTGCACCTGCCTTTCTTCCCCCATTCACTGGTTTGCTCTGGATTGGATGAAGAGGATAAACTAATTTGTACATGGCAGGGATAAGGGGAAGACCAGATCTCTGGACCACCCTGTGCAGACAAACTGACATCACAGTGGCACTGTGAGCATGGGGGAATTTTGGTGAGCCCCACAGGAGACATGGCAGGAACAGTACATGGGCATGGCAGACACAGCTCCAGACCTCCACGTCCAAAAGCAGCAGGACTGAACATGTGCTCCCAGTAGGCACCCTGTACAGCCCTGCACTGATCAGCACAGGGGTTAGAGTCGGGTCCAGAGGAAAGCCAGGGTCAGATCCAGCCTGGAGACAAGCCTAGCAGCAGGACCTACATTGAGACAGACCCCTCTGCACTTCAGGGATGCACTGATGGTGCTCATCCAGGGCAGCCTGGAGCGTGGCTGGATTATCTCAAGTTCTCTGCAGTGTCCTCTGGGTTCAGAGACGGTCCCCAGCACCCATGGGAGCATGGCCAGATTCCCTGTGGCAAGATTGCAGAGGCACACTGTAAGCACTGTTTGCACCATTTATAGGGTTAAGTTCAGTCCCTGGGGTGGATATAGAGACACAGAAGTTAGGAGAGGGCTGAAAGCATCAAATCCTTCATATGCTTCAGTATAATTACCTTACTTTTACTAACATTAAGAGGTCCAGCTCTTCAAAATAGAGAATAGAGGCCAATGGTGGGTCTATCAATACACTAATTTCACAATAAATCAGTGATCAAAACTAGTGATAATCATTAAAAGTATCTTCTGGTTTTCACAAAGTAAAGATTTGGGGCTCAGAAGTGATAATGTAAAAACACCTGAAGGAATAGTTATATGTGGTTCAGTGAAAAACATTTATATGCTTGTGCAAGTCAACAAAGCATTGTCCCTGGTATAAATCATTACTTAAGTATTCATTTTTCAATATAGCTGCTGCTGTAAGTTCCTAAAAATATGTCTGAAAACTGAAAATGGGAAGGAGTATTTCTTCTCTGACTCACTTTCTTGTTTCTTCCATAGCTCTGCCGAAGATGTGACTTATTTCTAGAATGGTTTAATGTAGTTATGACATAACCTTTGGGTCCTCATCATCTCTAAGGATGTATACGCCTTGAGTATAACATAAAGGCTCCCTTCCACTATGTGCTTCAGACATGAATAAGACAACATCAACTGCCGTTGAAAAGTGGAGTTTTCTTAACTTTGCATTATACTATGAAGAAACCTGGAAACACGAAAACTTTGATACAAAAGCTTCCAGAAGGGACTTGAGTTTCAAGTTAACACTGACATTTCTAAAGGAAATACAAACATAGGAGAAGGGTACTTTTCCTAACATGGACTTTTCTAGTGTTTTCCTTTCCATTTCCACTTTCCTTTTCATTTCTGCCTAGCAATAATGTAAATTGCTTAACCCAAAATCTTTTTTTTTTAGGACAGCAAGGGAGATAGTATATTAAATTCACCCAGAGACTGCTGTGACTCCATCAACTTCTACTCAGAATAAATAATAAAAAATATATATATATACTGACTTGGTAGGAAGCTTTATTTTTCTACACTGGTACCCTTAACAGTTAAATTTTAAGCCCAGTATGCAACTGGTACAAGTGACAACACTACCAAGAAATTTACATTGGTGGTGTGGATAGGTACACCCAAACAAGAATCATTCCTTCTAGCTTGAGTAAGAGTAATACATAGTGACAGAAATGTCATTGTGGCAGATGAGACCTTACTGAAGTAGTTCAGGAGATTATTGCCCTGACTCTGTATCTGACTTTAGCTTGATTTATCCACTGCCTACCCATTAGCTGAACAGAATATGCACTATTGCAGATAACGAGTATCAGCTTAGACTGCTCGTAAAACTGGGTCTGCACTACGGCGTCCGAGCCAGAACGGATCATGTCCTCATTAGTCTCATTTTCTGCTTTAGGTAAGTGAGAAATCGTGTGGATATGCCTCCTCATATTTTAAGCTGCTCCACAGATTTCCCCTGCATGTTGACTTCAGGAATAAAGCACTGATCACTGAACACTGCAGAAACAGAAGGGTGCCATAGATTTATTCACTGTTTTTGCATGCAACAGATTTCTGAACCATGGGTAAAATACTTGAAAGAAATGTTTTAAACCTCCTAATTAAAAAAAAAAAAAACTTCTCCTCAAACTTCTCTTTTTAATCAGTTAGCATTTCACTGGAGGAAAAATGTCCATGGCAACACTCCACATATTAAAGATACAGCATAACCCATGAAGATATGTGAAAGGATTTTGTAGACGTGCATTGTGTTAAACTAATAACTAAAATGCCCAGTGTTGGCTCACTGTATCCACTAAAATAAGATTATGATGTCTATTGCCTTTCTGTCAATTCCAACCACATGGAAGATGGTGGATAGAGATGGCCCTTCAGAAGTACTCATCTCTCAGGGAGGAAACAGCCTCATTTGGTGGGAAAGTGCTGGAACAAACAGGGCACTTAGAGATGCTTTTCACTGTGATAGCTTCTGCTTTCAGTGGTGATATCGGTGTGAGGAGTTTGTGGCTGGACAGATGGAGTGCTGCTCATAAGCAGTGTAGGGGCAGGTTTGAAACCAGGTGCAACGATTTGTATCTGTTTTCAGACCAACACATAAAACGATAATAAGAGCTCAACCATTAGTACAGTAAGTAAAATAACATCACAGCTTCATGAACTCACACTGGTTTGCTCACTTGAACTTATCTATTTCTGAACTGTGCACAGGCTGCCTTGTAGCTGTACCAATATGTTATTTTGGCGGATAAAAACTTTGGTAAAAGCATTAAAGGACAATAAAGGGAATATGTTAAAGGTTTCACCCTAAAAATAATTGTTCTATTAACAGAAGACTTAATTTAACACTTTTAAACATAAAATAGAATTAATTCAATTCACAAATAACTTCACAAACAGATGAACTCCAAATATAGCCAGAGAAGTGCTGAATATTTCAGAAATAATGACATACTTGTTTAAGAAAAATCACTGTTGTCATAAACACATCTTATAGCATACAGATCAGCAGAACCCCATCAATATACAGCTGCACACATGAGCTTGTGTAAACAAAAACCCACTGCTGCTGGGATTATAGCAGCTAGGAAAAAAAATGGAGATGAACTGTCCTTTTTTGAGAGGAATGGAGAAGAAACTCCCAACACATTTCCGAAAGCGACTGGATATTTTACTAACACTGGGACAATTACTGTCCTATATAGTTTCTGACACAAAGCTCCTTCATATCCTTTTAGGGACTCATTCTCTTGAAAAGCTGATTTTCTCTAGAACCCTCTAAAATATTGCCCGTGTTTGATAAACCATCAGCTCTCCTTGCTGTAGTGTGTTTATGTCTCTAGTGGGATCAAACAGCTGTAACTGCATCCTTGGGGCAATCTTCATCACCACAAGGCAGTAGATAATCCATGCAGATCCATGTGGATAGAAGGTACTATAAACAGCTGCCTTTCAGTTCTCCATGTGCTGATTACCTAATCTAGTCATTTAAATAAATGAAGATAATACTGAAGAATGAGGAGAAGGTAAAAAAATGTTGAAGTAAATAGATTGCCTTAGAGAAAAAAATATGAAATCAGTTTAGTCTCTAAATTACCAAAATATCACAGCAAATAGAGATTAATTTATGGCAATACTAATGAAGAAGGCAGAAATACCTGAAGGATTTAGTCAGGAAGTTTGCATCAAAATCTAATGAAATTCTTTACTGTTAAATAGTTGAACTAGGCAACTGTAGGCCTTAAAACCATCATTCATACCAGCATGTCCTTAGTACAGCCAGGAAAAGAAATATGGTCAGTCATTAACTGGCTTAGATGCTAAGCTTGTTTTATTTACATAGAAATTTAGATGCACTAAACCACTTTAGTTTCTTCACCTCAAGCAAATACGTTGTTCACTGACCTGTCTTAGACAAATTAATTAAGGCAAGAGATCCAAGTGTTGATCTAGAAACAGAGTCTCCAAAGTTTTAAGTGAAGAATCGAATTAGCTAAAGAAGTGAGGTTGTTGCACTTCCACCTCCCCTGGTCCATCAGTTGGAAGGCTGGGGTTAAAACTTAACTTTTAAAGGTTATCCATGCAATTTATACCTAGTAGAATTGTTGGGGGAAAAAAAATTCTGGGAAGTGTTGTGTATAAGAAATGAGGTTGTGCAAAAACTTTGGGGTTTACAGTTTCAAGAGACAAGAAAGAAGAAGCTAGCAATGGAAAGAAGCACATAAAAACTGCAGTCAGATAATTGATACTCTTTGTGGACTTGAAATGCTTGCTCACTTTATCTGCATACCTGAAACCAAAATCCTGATCTAAAGTACATTCACATTTCAGTCAAAATATCTTTGACCCATGCCTAGTAATTTTAATATTAGAAAACTCTGGATGTATTGAATATTCTGGGTCTCTCATAGGACTAAGGGACCCATGGGTGCCTTTTGTGCTGTAGTTGCTAATGCAGTTTAAAGCATAAAAAACCATTGAGACAATGTTTGTGTGGAATAGTCCCTGCTCGCTTTGATTAACTACTGATATTTCAAACTAAAAAACATTACCACTTCATCCAAGATGGACCTTAATCAGTCTTGTTTCTGCCATAAGAAAGTCTCATCTAGGCTAGGAGAAAGCACGGAGTCATTACTGTTGTGAATAGGAGGAAGTGACTTGTCAACATTATGTTAGTGCATAGCAACATGAAACCCTGTAGAGGGGACCACCACACACCACCTAAACAACCACATCTTAAAAACCTCAATCAAGCAAGACTGACTATGGAAGATGATTGATCCAGTCCATGATTAAATGTACTCTACTGACTCACATTCTTTAGTTTTAAAAAGCTTAATTCCCTGTTAAAATTTCATTAACTGACATTCAAGTATACCACAATTTTATTTCATTCTGGATATATAAGCTATAGAAGAGGAACAGATTCAGTGGAAAGAAAAAAATTATTCATGCTATTTTAGTCATTCAGATTTCTTCCATTACAACTTGGTTTCAAGCCTTATTTTACTAGATTTTTCCCAGGTCATTAAAAATAAGCAGCAATTGTATTTAGCTCTGAAGATAAATATGTGCATGTGTTGTGTTTGTGTGGCAAGGTTTTGGTGGGGGAACGACAGGGGGGGCTCCTGTGAGAAGCTGCCAGGAGCTTCCCCCACGTCCAATGAGCCAATGTCAGCTGGCTCCAGGATGATCCCACTGCTGGCCAGCGCTGAGCCCAGCAGTGATAGTGCTGGCACCTCTGGGATAACGTGTTTAAGGGTAAAAAGTTGTTTTACAAGAGCAAATGCAGCCTGTGTGAAGAGGAGTGAGAATGTGTGAGACAAACAGCCCTGCAGACACCAAGGTCAGTGAGGAAGGAGGGGAAGGAAGGGAAGGAAGGGAAGAAGGTGCTCCAGGCATGAAAGGGACCAACACTGGAGCAGTTCAGGAAGAACTGCAGCCTATGGGAAGGACTCGTGTTGGAAAAGTTCATGGAGGATGGTTTCCCATGGGAAGGGCCACATGTTGGAGCAGGGGAAGAGTGTGAGGAGTCCTCCCCATGAGAAGGAAGAAGCAGCAGACACTGTGGGATGAACTGACCTCAGCCCCCATTTTCTATTCACCTGCATTGCTGTGCGGGAAGAAATAAGAGAAAATTGGGAATGAAGTTGAGCCCAGGAAGGAGGGAGGGGTGAGGGGAAAGTTTTAAGATTTAGTTTGATTGGATTGGTGATAAAATCAAATCATTTCCCCAAGTCAAGTCAGTGTTGCCCATGATGGTAACTGGTGAGTGATCTCTCCCCATCCCTATCCTGACCCACAAGCCCTTTTTCTGCCCTGCCCAGCTGAGGAGGGGAAATGACAGAGTGGCTTTGATGAGCACATGGCATCCAGTCAGGGTCAGCCCACCACAGTGCATTTGTTAACACAGTTTTTCTTTTCATCAATAAAAGGCTGATTTTTTAGAAAGCACAGACTTCTTCTGCATAAAATTTCTGACTTCCCAGAGGAAATGTATGCATAGTTGAAGAGAAATTTAGGTTTAGAACACCATGTAATCAAGTAAAGGGGAGAGAACTCAGTGAATTCTACTAAATAGTGATAACAGCTCTTTCTCCCTTTCATTTCAGAGATTTGCTAAAGCAAATGAAATTTGAGAGAGAAATGTGGGAAAATAAAATTAACTGGAAATCAGGAGAGAAATGGTGTAGGGGTATTACCTTTCATTTGATTTTCCACACACAGAACTTGTGTAAATTCTCAAGAGATATAAGGTGTCTTCAGTTTGAGTCTTCTGATGGCAATGTATCAGGTTAAAAAAGAGAGAGGTCTCCTCTATGTGGTAGCTACACTTATCCAACAAAATAATTATGGAGAAAATTATTACAGCAGTAACACTTTTAAGAGAGGCGAAATGTCTTTATATCTGCAGTTTCCCTCTTGAAGAGGCTCAGTTTGTATATGAAAAAGTCTTATCATCAGCTACATGGATATTCACTGCTCTGATGCTGAAGAAGCTCCTTGTCTGAGTGCATGCACCTTCAGTGATTCTTGTTTGTGGCTCAAACTCTGAGCACCAATATGCACACATTTGGGATATGGCCTTGATTGTCCTTCATTTTGAGTAATAAAGTGAAAAGTCCTCCTTGTAACCTTCTCTCATGCCACCTTCTGCACATGCAGCACTTCCTTACTTGCCTCCATGTCAAGATCTCTGTTCTTGAGTGTGGTTCAAGAACCTCTTATTTCATTATTAAGTCTGTTCACAGGGATCTTCTCCTTACTATTAGGTGGGTACCATTTTCTAGTAGACCCTCATCTTCACTTAATGAAGCTCTGTGATCAAATAAAAAAGCTTTCTAAAGATATCAGTTAGCTCATGCCTGCAGCAGGACAGGCTGGGCATAACAAAATGAAAGTCAGTTCTAAATGAATCTCAAAAAATTTACAACCTTGTCACTGTAGTTCTTCTACTAGTATGACTGCATTATGAAACCCATGTCAACTGAAAATGCAAGCTCTCAGACTGGACCTTTGTATTTATTCCCAGAATGGACAAATTATGTTGCTAGTAATCAATGCACATTTTCATTCTTCCACTACAGGCTTACAAGCCATTCAAGGCAAGAAAGTGAAGGTAAGTAACATCCCATTTATATACAGAGAGAGAGAGCCTTTTGCCTGAGTACTAGACTGAAGTGTGGTCACTAAAAAGCAGATACAGAATTGTAGCAATGTTCTCTCATTCTTGACATTAACTGAGGTTAATATGGCAGCTGGGAGGTGAGAAAATAGAAATCTCAGTTTTCATTTGAACAATCAGATTTGAAAGGCTGTTTTCATCATCCTGTAGTGAATGAGATTGTGTGAGATGGAAAATCTAAGAAAAAAAATGAAACACTTCACTTGGCTAAAAGCTCTTTCTCAATGTCACAGTAGTGTGACATTAGTCTAGTACCAAGTGATAGAAATTCTTTCGCCTTGCTGATTGCAAAGTTTTATAATTCCTTTTAAAAATAGTCTTGATAAAAATAAACATGGTCTGGATATTTGTTAAGGATCCAAATTAAAACCACAGTCATTCATTACTAGTCTGCCAATGATCACTTTTAAAAGAAAAAAAAAAATCCATATTAAAAATTTGCATCAAATTGATATTGATATTAATACATCAGAACACAGAATTCAGACTTTTGCTTGGCTCCATTTCTTTGTGTTTTCATGTTTTAAAGCATTTGCTGAGCCAAATATAGGATTTACATATTTCATTATCCAAGTCGTTAGGATACTAGCTTGGGAGAACAAATGGGATAACATAAGTATGATTACAACTTATCAGATAAGGTGGCATCAAAAGAGAACAACAGAAAATTTCAGTGCAGCATAGTATGCACTCATCTGCAACACCATCTGTGAAGTCTTCAGGTTGTTTGTCTGCATTGAAATCTGAAAACAAACAAGGTGTTTGACTTCCACTCCTGAGCTCAACTTCCCTTCTGAGCACGTAATTTAGGGACCACATTCTCTGCTGTGGTTTGTCAGTTGGGAACACTTTACTTTTTTCTTCCCCCAAAATGAACAACTAACTTTTCTGTGAATCAGTGTAGGTATCAAAATGCTGAATATAGACTCCACTGATGCCTTTGAAGGTAGCTTGTTAGATACTGAAGGAAAAATACTCATCCCAAACAACAAAGGGAGAGAAGAAAATTCCATCTTACTACAGCTGCCTCTTTGTAATTCGGCTTCAAGTAATGGGAAGACACTGGTGTCTTCTAGTCATACCCATTATAAACTGTGATGTAAATCCATAACAGGAAAAGATGGTGAGGAGAGATTTCATCAGTGCTGGGGCTGGAGAAGCCTGAGCAGCAGCCATTACTCCTCATACCCAGTTAATAAAATTCCTCTGCATATGAGATTGCCCAGTGTTTCATTGCTTAACATGTGTTGAAAGACATGTCTACGCCACAACTCTTGTTAGAAGACCCTATAGTCCTGGAAAAATGGGAATCTCTGGGGGTATAAATCACCTGATTGGAGAAGCTAAAGGCCTGTGTGGCTTGCAAACCAAGAAGCTTAAAGCTTCTGCAAGGCAGCAAGAAAGAACTTTAAAATAAACAAGGTAACTGTGGCAGAGGTGGAGGTACAGTGGCTGCCCTGGTGGATGCTGCAACAGTTTTCCAAATACTCAGCTGGTATTAAATGCATCTTCAAGTTGACAGGTACATTGTGCAGGCCACTGCGTAACAGCCAGGGACAACAATTTAGAACCATTTTTACAGAGGGCACACCACCTCAGAAGCTACAGACTGACTGGGAAAAATGTTTCAAGTTGGTCTTCAAAAAAGGCTTTTAAAGCTGTGTAACCTTTAACACTTGTTACTATTAGCAAAGTAAAAGCCTCCATTACAAAGCACTTTAACTGAGCACTCTAAATAGCGCAGAACACTTTCTGCTACAAAATACATCATCAGGCTATATAGGCACCTATAACCATAGCTGCACCGTCTGCCAGCCTGCTGCTGCTCTGTGTTGACACAGTCAGGTTGAAATAAAGACTGACCACAACAAACACACTTTGTTTTAGGAAGTTGATCGTAAAGTAGCATCTGCAGCCCTGTAAGTCTCTGATATTTTAATAAACACCACCAGCATGATAGAAGCAAATTGTTACAGGGATCCAGCCTTGTAAATGTGCTATACTGTGCAGGCTAGCCACGGTGTACCTGGTCCTTCAAGCATTCCCGCTATGTATGTCACATGCATAGGCAGTGTGCTCTGCAGCCTGCCACGTATTCTGTATATGAAGGAGGTATATTCCATATAACATGTGGAATTCCATGTACTTCAGCTGGAGGAAGGCCAGACAACATTCTAAAAGGCTTTGGGAATTATAAAGTCACATGTTGAAAGTCTCACCCAAGGTACTGCAGAAAATATATTTGGATGAATTTCCAAGGCTGTGTTGGGGAAGCTGGAAACAGCAGAAAATCAAGGAAGGCCTGTGGCTTATTTACATTCACAGGAAAACTTTAAAAGAAAGAGAGAATTGTCATGCCTTCTGGCACAGGGCAGCCTGTGTCTGTCCTTTAAAAAGATGAGGACAGGAGGCACCAGACAGCAGTCTGGCTGTGAAGAAGGAAAAGAACAACCCAAGCCAAATGGTGCAAAAGAAATTGAAAGCCTAGAAAAAGAAAAAATATCTGTTCTACGACTAGTAAAGGAGATCTATAATTTAAAAGGGACAAGTTACATTTAGGCTCCTGAAGAACAGTAATACAGCAAATCAAAGCTGGATTTCTTTGAAGCATTGAGAAGACTGTGGAGGTGACTCCACTTTCCACCATGGCACCTCTGGGCTTCTCCATAGTGTGACGGTTTGACCCTGGGTTGATGGACAGTTGTATAGACCAATAGCGCTTCTCGAAATTCACATATTTAAACCAGGTGGGAGCCTGGGAAAATCTCTCTTCCTTCCGGCTTTCGAGCTGGAAACAGGGCTCTGGCCGGCAGGCCAGGCTGGGCCTGGTTAGGCCAGGCTGGGCCTGGCTAGGCCTGGCTGGGTCTGGCCGGGCCTGACCACTCAGCCCCGGCAGGGCTGGGGCCAGACCCACGGCTCCGTGAGGGCTGGGATGCCCCCCTGCCTTCTCTGGGGCAGCCAGAGATGGACTTTTTACAACTTCGGCCGAAAGCAGCTCCTGGCCGCTGCCCAGCAGAGAGCATGTGACCACCAGAGAGATAAGTTCTAGCTGCAAGCCAAGGCTCCGGGTAAGATTAACTCCTTCTGAAATGTAAATTCCCCAGNGATGGACTATGATACATCAAAAAACCCCTTTTAATTTCGTGATAAGCATGGGGGGTGGAGCTGTTCGAATTGAAGCCATGAGCAAAGATGCCTGTGTTGGAATCAGTAAATGTTAAAGTAGCTGTGATTTTGTTGAGTAGCCTGATCAGAGAAAAATGGTGGCGTGCTCTGATCCCCTTGAAAGCGCTTGAACAGAGAGGGATAGCGATGAAGTGAAAACCCCTTGCTCCCAGGGGAAAAGAAGACCTCTGTTCCCGAGATGAAGATGCCCCTAGAGGCAGATGACGAGAAACTTTGCTCCTGAACTGCTCATCCTTAAAATAGCACCCCATTAGCTAAGACTGAACCCTTGAAAACAGCTGTGGGGAAAGCTGTAAGTCAAGGGAAGGGACTTTCACATGCCAGCAGAAAACCACCCCGGGCGGCTGTTGTGCTGTGACGTGGAAGCCACGAGAAGACTCCTTCTTGTGGAAAAGCCCCACAGCATGGGCAGAAGAGACTCCTCTCCCTAAGTGAACTAATGAAAGACTATTATATAGGTGGTGAACTGACTGAAATAATCTCAAGTTTGTGCCTTTATGTTGTAACTAGAAAGAGGGGGGAGAATGGGGGGAAGAGAAGTGTTCTGAAGGTGTATTTTGACTCTTACTAATTTTTTTTTCTTTTAGTTCTAGTAATAAACTTCTTCATGTTCTTTAAGTTTAAAGCCTGCTTTGCATTCCTCCTAATTCTTATCTCACAAAAGGTAAAAGATGCAAACCAACCCACTACACTAAATTGGTGTTTCCGCCCGGTTTCGAACTGAACCCGCTACACATAGCCAGGACTAGGGAAGATCAGAGAGATCTGAACACATGTAAAAATTAGGCTCATGTGCAGCAAAGACAGCTTTTGTTTTATATGCTCCCTGGCAACAGGGACCGGCAAGCCAGTTATTATCCATGGCCTGCTGTGTGTGAAGAGAGTGTGGGTGGCATACAGGCTGTGCTGGGGACACACTGAGTCTTTACACAAAGCCAGCACTAAATACCTGGTTGACCAGTTGGACATGAAAGGATTCAATATAGCTGGCAGGAAGCCATGTCAGCAACCAGGAAAATTCTGGGACAGCTGCTCAAGATTCTTGTTATCGTGGTGACAGATAACAAGGCTTTTGGCAGTAATCATGCTTTCAACATCAAACAGTAAGATATAAATTTTGTGGTTCTGTATATGGATTATGAAAAAAACCTAGTGAAACCACTGCAGCTTAATCTTAGAAAGGGCTGTGGTGTGAGAGAATACCTGCAGCTCATACAGAGGATCAGCAGCCACAGGAAAGACCACATATGCTGTCAGCCAACAGGGAAAAGTTCATCCCTGGCTATAACCTGCTTGCCTTCAGCCTGTCTTCAGATCAGTATTGTGTTGGTCCCTATTCCTTGAATAAAAGAGAAAAAATTAGAGTGGAAATATGTTTTTCAAGGGCTTTGACCATCACTATTAATATGATTGTGTTCAGCAATATTTGGCAGTGTGATAGAGACAAACCAGAGGAGATACAAGCCTTTTGGTTAAACGTGAAGAAGGACACCAAAGAGCTCTCAGTATTTTTTTTTTTTTCAACAAACCCCTATGCCAGAGAATCCTTTCTAGGCATGCACCCAATATGGCACATCCCTGAGTGCACTAACAGATCACTGCTCCAGAAGGTACAGGTCACTTGTCAGATGGTGGGATATCATGCTTCTAAGCCTGCCTTGATAGAAAGGCAGGATGTTGGCCTTGGTCCTGCCTCTTTAGCACTGAATGCCAGTAGCTTTTTTCAGTATATAAATAAACAGATGCTCTGACAGAAAAAAAATCAGTTCTTATACTAAAACCTCTTATTTCTATGTGTGATCATTGTCTCTTGTTCATCCATAGTGTAACACCAAGAAGAGTCTGACCCCATCTTCTTTACATTCTCCCATCAGGTGTTCATACACACTTATTACTCTTAAGCCTAATCCTCTCCTGGCTGAGCAATCCCAACTCTCTCAGCCTCTCCTCATACAGATAGTCACTAAGATCTTCAGCTAAGTCATCCACAAATTTTATTAAACAATATTTGCAGAGCAGTTCTGGGGTTTTCTTTTTCTTATTTGCTGTTCTGATACAACAGTTGCCAGCAACTTTAACTAAACATGAGGCTGTCAGGCAGAGCAAAAAGTAAACAGTTGGCATTCTCCAGGACTTTTTACAAAGCAATTTTTTCCACAGCTGCTGTGCCTTGTCAGAATAGCAGAAAAACGATGTTCCTAGCAGTGACCAAATGACAAGTGATCCAAAACCATTGGGAAGACTGTCAACGTTTTTAATGACTACTTTCTTGTCATATCACATCTCTGCATCTTCTGAAGAGGCTTTGCTTCTACGACACACTTCTTGTTCCTTGCTCTCATGATCTTTTGGGGTGCACCTCTGTCTGTATTTGTGCCATAGCCCAAGATGGGATCCCTCAGCAACTCAGAATTAATGTTTTCTCTTTGTTTCATTTAGAGCGATGCCTTTAACTTTCATACACATCACAGATAGTCAGAGGATTTCAGTGCTGATGCGAAAAACTCTGCAGTAAAGTGCTTGCCTAGCAGCAGCTCCCTCATCAGTACACCTAATCAGTCACCAAGCTGGGCATGTTTCGTCCGCTAAACAATTCATGAAAATCTCAGAGGCTGTCTCGTGACAAAATCAGTGACATCAGAGGGCACCTAAGGTGTCATAAAGCTCTAAGCCTATTGTATGCAGGGGCAAAGCAAGTTACAAAGATGTTAATGCTGTGTTCTAGGGTCACACCTCTTTTGACACGTTGCCATGCACATCCTCATTAACAAAAACACAAGTGACCACAGTGTAATTCAGAGAAAAGAGGCAGTCACACCACTGTCTTGGTTCCAGCCAGGACAGGGTTGATTTGTGCAGTAGCCAGGAGGGGCCATGGCAGGGACCCAGAAGTTCTTCTGTATTACCTCACATCATTCCCTGGGTGTGGGGAAGGGATCTCTTCTGGGTCAGTGCAGGGTGGCAGAGGGAGTGGTCAGGTATTGTTTTCATGTGAATCCTTCACCTCTTTCTTGTACCCTCTGTCATTCATATTGTGGCTGTTACTATTTATTTTCTTATCTCATGGCTGTTTCCAGCAAACCATTCTTATCTCAACCCATGATCTTCACCTTTGCGCTTCCAATTCTCCTTTCCAGCCCCCCACGGGTGAGAGGATGGATGGAGGGAGTGAGGGAGCAGCACATGGTTTGGAGTGCTTTCAGTGGGAACACTAAATTGGAGAATACCATTCCTAAACCACAACAACTCATCTGGTTCCTTCCCCACTGGTTGTGATAGCATTTGCTTCCAACCAGCCCAAAATGTCATCAGGGTATCAGAACTCTCAGAAATAACCTTGGGATGTCCAAAACAGTATTGTTCTGTTGATGAAGTGATGATGATTAGTAAAATCTAAATAACGTATCTTCTCACCAGAGTCTGCTCCACCGTACAGAGAAAAGGCACAGGTCCTTCTGCCCAGAGGCACACTCCCAGGGGCAGCTCAGCTCTTTCTGAAGGTCACACATCTCCTCCTTACCAGCTGAGTGACCTGCCAGGAATTTATCAGGGACTAATTTGTGAAGGCACTAGTAGTCCCTAATTATTCCAACCATATCCACAGCTTCCACTCGTGTCCATAGCACAGGGGCTCCCTTTAAGCTCAGTTCTGGGCCCTCAGCCCCTTCCTTGGCTATGTATTCAGTGTGCCTGTCCCTAGCCTCATTTCTGGGGTGTTGTTTGTCTTTCCTGGCTTAACCTTGGACCTGCCTTGTTAACTTTGTCTGTGCCTGTTGCTCAGAACACAGGCTTGTGCCTGCTCAGGTGAGTGGTCCTGTGGATCACTACTTTTTTGATGGACAGTAGTCTTCTGACTAGGTCTGCTGCAGTCCCCCCAAAATGCACACAAACCATGAAAGAAATATAAAAAATGTCAAGTTCAGTTACCAGCCAAAACCCAGCTCTGTTTCTTTCAGTATCTACATATGGTGGTTGTTGTTTGGAGGTGGAGTTGTTTGGAGACAGCAGGCACAAAGTGCAGGAGAGTGCAGCAGTATTTTTAGCTGCTCTGCAACGAAACAGTTTGTGGAGCAAATGTGGTTTATGGATGTTGGAACATTGTGCTTGCAGGGCATTTCCATTAAAATCAAAATGAGATGTTATTTCATACTGGCCAGCAGCAGTGAGATGGCTAATGCCCTATAAAAAACAGCCTTATAGGCAAGTATAAAAGCTGTCATAATTTGCATTAAGTGCATGTGGTAATTTAGGATAAGACTGGGAATAGGGGAACCTGTTAACTGGTAAGATAGAATTCATGCTGGGGGCAAAAAGAGCCTATATGGTGCTCAAGGATTGTGTGAGACTAAGTTCATTTTCTACAGGGTTTTTGGTAAAAATGTACATGAGCCACTTGAAATGAGAAAGGGCACCATAATCTCACTGAACTCCTTTCTCCTCAAATTTTATTTTGAAATGTCCCTTTATACATTTTCCTGTTAGCACTACAGTCTTAGGCATGAGAAATACAAACAAGAACATGCAGATACAGAGGCC
This sequence comes from Machaerirhynchus nigripectus, assembly GCA_013397975.1. Lineage (NCBI taxonomy): Eukaryota > Metazoa > Chordata > Aves > Passeriformes > Dicruridae > Machaerirhynchus > Machaerirhynchus nigripectus. The sequence continues at coordinate 1,982,837 of VZRQ01004873.1, read as the reverse complement.
AGCATTACTTTCCATCCAGCAGTCTACTCACACATTTTCATCACCATCTCTCATAGCGTGGGAGGTGATCCTCACCATTGTCTTACTCCTGTAGCCTCTCAGAAGTTTCACTTCTTGTAGGAGACAAGTCAGCTCTTACACATCAAAAATTTTTCTCCTTCATTGCTATGGACTGTTCCAAGAACTGCTTTTTCTCATCAGACAACAATCACTGGGCTCTATCTGATCCTGATTACCCTCACCAAACCCAATCCTGACCTGCAGACTGGCTTCCTGTCTCACCTGACTCATTCGACTTGACCCCTGGACCTGACTTACCTTATGATGTGGACTCACAGTTCAACCTGGTTTCCACCTCTGGGGCTGCCTTTCTCATCTTGCTCAGATAGTGCAGGTATGATTAGCACCAGCCCTGCTGACTCCATTGTCTTGCTCAGCTCATCCTCCCTGAGAAAGAAGCTTGTCATTGCTGTTCCCTGACACACATAATATTCATGTTGAGGAATGGATTTTATAATTTTGCTTTTAAACAGTGTTTAAAAAAAGGGTGGGAGGAGGAGTGGCACTCACAGGTCTAGGACTGCAATACTTGGGAATGGCTGCTTAGTTTCATGAATTAAAAATATCTAAAGATTCTAGGAAATGGGTGCTGGGGCTGAGGACTTCCATGCACATGGGTTGGGGCACCATATTCTTATGCCTTTATCCTTACAGGCAGGTAGAGCTAGCTGTTATATTGACAGTCCTAAACACGTTTGTACAATGAATGACAAACCTCACAAAAAAGTCTTGGCCCAAAACCCTTCCTGACACCTTAGCCCTAATGACCACTGTGTAAAAGGAGGAAATTGGTCCAGGGATATTATCCAGTCCACCACCATTTTTCCCTTTATACAAGGTGATGGCATAGATTACCAGATAGCAGATGCTCCAACAAGGGAATATTACTTTGTGTGCCTTTCCAGTTCGTGGACCACCCCACCAGTCATGTAGAACTTCTCTACCACTCAGAGAGTTCTGGAGCTGTCAGATCTATCACTGCTGTAAGACCAGCAGCAAAACTGATATTAGTGTTTCTGCTACTTGTCAATAATCTTAAAATTGAGGATAGACTGCATACAGTATTCTCAAAGCTTTTACAACACTAGAAGTCAAACACAAGGTGGATAAAAAAACCACCCTATCAATATGCAGATTAATGACCCTTTTTTAAAATGTGTCCACATTCATAGTGCTTAGATTTATTAGGGGGCATTATATAAAATTGTGCATGCTGACAACTTCAGGACAGAACCAGTCACTGACTCCATGCTCAAAGATTTTATGTATTCCCCCTACCCCAACCACTTTATAAGCATTGAAACAGTGCCTGACCAAAACTGTATTCTTATAACTGTTCTTTCTGTTCCCTAGCCCTAAATTTCTGAACAGCTAATTCCCACTGACACATATATTTCATACCAGCCATGAGCTGTACTCCCTCCTTCTTCTCTCCTGTATTTTATGTGAACAGTGAAGCTGGAGTGTATCTGATGGGTCCTTAAGTAACCACCAGAGTGTGACAGGATCGTAAGAAAAATTAGATCCAAAAGAGAAATGTGGTGGGATGTGGGAATCCATTAACCACTGTCCTCTGGGCTCAAACTTCCAACCTGTTTTTTACCTCTCAGGACTGTGGGAGAGAGCAATGAGAGCTTTCATGAAGTTGTGAGAGATGACATTCCCTGGTTTCCCCTCCCCAATTTCACACATGCAGTCATTCAATTACAGCAGGTAAGCTGTGGGTAAAGTGTAACTAACCCTTGGAAGCTAATTCCATGCTCACTGTTTCCAGTAATCTTCTCCATGTTTGGGGAAGTTCCAAGGTGACTCACTCCATGACTTTTAGAGAACCAAACTGAGGTTCTGTTTCCCTGAGTTGACTTTTTGGGTCTTTTTCAACTTGACTGCAACTTTTCTTCAGTTATATCAGGAATCTGCCCTGATCTCCCAAGCCTTCAGAACTATGGAGCATGTTCATGCGCAGACATTGGCCAGTTGTCTTGGTATCCTCAGATAAAGCCCATTAGGGTCCCCTGGACTTGTGGCAGCTGAGCTCACATACAATCCCTGACTCAATCCTCACCTACTACTGGAAGTTCCTCTCCTCCTTGACCACTTTCACTAAGCATAAAGGACTGGCAGACATTGTTGGTGAAAAGTGAGGCTTCGAGTACCTCAGCCTGTGTCTATTTTATTAAAACCACTGACCCACTAAGCAACTGGGCCATGTTTTGTTACCAAAGTAGGACTAGAAGTTCATGGTACCCGTGATGTCCTTTACCAGTTTCAATGGCAGCTGAGCTTTGGCTTTTCTAAACCATCCCTGCATTCCTGGGCAATATTTCAAAAGCCAACCTTTGTACCCTATAGCTGCTTCTTCTGCTTCAAGATGTTTTTTTGTGCTGCAGCCTCCAAGTGAGCCTGGTCCTTCTGCTGGTGTTTCATGATTGTCAAATAGCGGGGAAGAATGATTTTCTTCAGCCTACCAGCTCCTCTGCAGAGGAGCTCCTCTCCTCTCCCAGGGACCACAGACTGCTGGTCTTTGCCACAACACTGATGATGTTGCACTTGTGTTACCACTTGCAAAGCTGCTGCCCAGCTGGTGGGAGCCCACACTCCCTTGTTCCATGGGATAATGCTGTTCCTGGGGCAGGGACCAGCCTCTACCTGTGCAGCTGATGAGGTTCCTGTTAACCCATTCCCCCAGCGTCAGGGCAGCCTGCCCTGCAGCATAGAACCTGAGCTCCAGCCAGGTAACATTCAGCAGCTTCCTGTGAGTGCCATCTGCCTCATCAGCAGAGGATAATCAAGGTTGGAGGAGGAGACAGAGGTTCATGCAGTCAAACCTCCTGCTCAAAGTGGGACAGCCATAAGATCAGGCTGCACTGCCGAGGGTTTGGTCTGAGCTCCAACGTGACCTCAAAAACCTGCAAGGATGGAAGCAGCAGAACCTTTCTGGGCTACACATTCCACTTACTTTTTGTCCTCATGGTGAAAAAAGCTTTGTCTTCTGTCCAGCTCTCTCCTTTTAGGGGTACTATTTTAAATGAAGTTGTCCTGTATTCAAGTCAAGTGTAAGCACTGTTGTGATTGTAAGCAATATTGTAACTGGACTAATAATAACCAGTCTGTGGCATTTTCATTAGATTTTTAATTAGAGCAACAAATAAAGGTGAGCTTGTGTTTGTCTCTAACAACACCTTGAATGGAACAACAACAGCTGGGAAGGAGTCAGACAACCTGTGGTGAGGGAGGGTCAGCATGAGAAGGGTGCTTCCCTGCTTCATCTGTGGGAGTAGATCAAATCAAGTATCTGATAAGGGTGTTGCACCTCCCTATTTTGCCCTACCCTGCATGAGGAACTGAGAGTGTCCATCTCACACTTCTGATGCAAACCTCCTCACACAGCACATGAGAAGAGAAGTTTTGGAGCCCAGAGAGGGCTGGCTGAAAAGTAGAGCAAGGGTACTGGAGGGCAGCAGGGATTTAGAGGACTTGCATGAGGAAAGAGCAGGCAAAAACAGCTGAGCATGCTGCCCAAGGCTGCCTTGGTACTATGCCAAATCTGCAAGTTGGGTCATCTCTGGGTGTAAGAAGATGGAGAGGGAGGGTATTTGCCACGGTAGTTCCCCCTCTGGGTGGAAACAGCTCTGGAGATTAGCCACAAAAGTTGCTTCCAGGAGTGCAGAGGTGAAGCTTTGCTGTGTGGCCGAGATACAAAACACCAGTTTTGGTGGTTTAGCGGTGTCCTGCGTGCTCCAGCTGGAAAGGAGCTGGCTGGAGTCCCTGGGCATGGACAGCCATGTCAGTCAGGTTAGGAAAACAAGCCTCTGAGCACCTTTACAGATGGTGCATTATCATTTCTCAGGAGGCTGTGCTCTAATCTGTGAGGTAGCTGGTTTTGGTTTATCCATAATCCCCACAGCTGCTGCTATGACTGCTGTGGTTGTCATGGGAGACTGTCACTTGAGGAGATGGTAGCTCTCCACCACCCACAAAAGCAGGTGCCAAGTTTCTGCATGTGTTGTCCACCGTGACCAAGCATCTGGTGTTAAAAAGGCTCCATGTTCTACCCCAAAAACAAGTGTAGGAACCCCATTCAATGCTCACTGGAGGTCTCTTCTGGCCTGTAACCCAGTGAAGGTTGGGGATGCAATAGCAGGTAGAAAATCACTGATAATCTCAGTCTCTAGACTTCATGCTGGCACTTCACATATACTTGGGAAGTTTCATTTGATGCTACACACACCTTCACCCCCCATATACACACACTCCTGGTCCACCTTCCCACACAGGGTCCTCAAAACAAGGATCTTCACTTCTCCAGGATCCCACATAGCTCTAAGCTGTTTCTCTTGTCAAAGGCTTAAAAAAACAACCTCTGAGAATAGGGTTTTCACAACACAATGCAAAGGGCATTTTTTTCATGACATGCAGATCTACATGGGAGTGCAAGACCTAATGGGAAAAAGATGGATGAGTGAAGCAGAGGAAATTTTGCCAAGATGGCATGATGTCATTAATTCTGGGAGCTGGGCACACTTCCTGGCCCAACCTGTGTCTCTGTATATTTTTAGTCACACTTTAATTTGCTAGTATAGGCATAGCCTGAGTGTCTGTCCTCCCAAATTTATATTTATATTCCCAGCAAGAATCAGTAGAGAGACTTATTCCATTCAATATGTTTATAACCAATCTAGAGAAAGAAATCCACAATGAAATCTCTGAGTTTTTGAATAATACTAAACTCTTCAGAAGTTCAGAAGATAGAACTGTTTGGGTTGAACACTGATAGAAGTGTTTGGGTTGCTTGTGATTGCCCCAAAATGACCACCAGTGGTTGTATCTTGAAGGGAGGGGACTTAACATCCCAAAGCCCTGCACTCACTGCTGTTCATCCCAAGCTCACTGGGTACTGTCTAGTGCAACTGTAGGGACTGGCCTGCTTGGCACCAAGATTCATCCTCTGCACGTTCGATGTCACGAGGGACAACCACAGGCTGATGCTGTTCATGGAATCGCCACATCACCTAGAGAGGTTTGTCCATGAGCCCCTTTCCTCTCCACATTTCCCAGTCAAAATGGCATGGATATTCACTTACTCTGTTTTATGAAGTTGCCTTGGAGTTCCTTGTAATTTAAACAGTCTTTGAAAACCAAAATGCCTCACTTGCAAACTTTCACTGTGCACTGCCATTTCTAATGAAAGTGATGAAGATGATGGATAAATCTCAGATTCTGGTCCAGTAACAACCCCTGGGATGCCACTGCTGATACTTCTCTATCCTGGAAAATGACCAACAACCCTGCTTTTATGTTTCTTATTCTTTAAAAGAGGTTTCAAGCCAAAAGAGGACCTTCTTGCCAAACCTGTAGCATGGTCATCTCCGTCTGTATGGGTATCTCATACTCCATTTATCCCCTACAGAGTCGTAAAGAAACACTCTTAAAGCAAACTCTAGAGCAGTTCTAGGTTTTAGGTAGCATTCAGAGAGACAGAGAGGATGGAGTGCTGTATCCTTCTTTATCCTCCAGAGCCAGAGCAGTTGCTATCAGTGACAGAGAACCCTGTTCCAAGTGCTTGCTTTGCCAAAGGTGCAAATCAAAAGCTGGCATATCCCAGAGTGCCCTGCTAGTTCTGGCTATGTGAAAAAGGCAGTGAGCAGGTCTCTGAAATCTCATGGATGTAGTGTGTAAGGAGCAGTGCCCCACTCTGTTCCAAACGGCGTTTAAATGTAGCAAGTTGCCTCCCGTGAGGGACAGAGAACATGGTTCCATATGAATTGACAACTAAGTAAACACCTAATGAGGATTGACTGCTCTATATATCTGTGACCATATTAGAGTCAGCACAATTAAATGGCTTTTGGAGAAAATGCTCAAAACACTGCATCCCAAAGCATCATGTACCATCCTCCTCTTGACATCATGCCATGAGTCTGTGAGACAGGAGCTTATCCTGTAAAACAAGAGGGCTTTATGAAGGTCCATCTCTGAAACAGGCAAAGAATGATTTGTACTTTGGTTATCCCAAAGCAGTGCCGGGGAGCAGCATGAGTGGGACTGCTCAGAGAGAGAGAATGAACCAGAAAGTGAGGGCAACTGCAGGCCAGGCAGTGTGCTTACCAATAAGGCACAGGCCCACAGGACCCGCACGCAGCGGACAGGGCAGGATGCTGATGATGGGCTCCATGAGCAGCCCCAGGAAAAGGAAAGCCATCAGTCAGGTTTGGGGGTCCACTTAGGACTGGCAGAGCCACAGGCAGGAGTGGAAATAGTGTTACCTGATGCGTATGTCCAAGGTCTGTTCTGAGGAGGAGCTGGAGACCATTATGTCCCTGACATAGCCCAGGCAAGAACTGAGGACCAAGCTTCAGCTTAAATGAGGGCCTGGGTGCCCTGGTCAAACAGGTGAGTGGAGTGCCTGGGTGAGGCTGGCAGGGGCCACTAAAGCCTACTGGTGCTCTCAGGGTCTTGAACATCCAAAATATCAGATCTTCCTGTAGCAATGAGAGCACTGTTTCCTCTTCAGGCTTAGGTAACATCTTCAGACAAAACTATTCTACACATATTTTTGGCTGTGTTGAGGTCTCTTATACATGCATATTTTAGCAAGTAAGCTATTTAAAATCATCCTCAAAACTACTCAGTTCTGCCCTAAATACAGACAGAAGGCTTGGATGATGATAGGATTACCACAGAATTAGCTTATTTAAATTCAATGAATTTTGACCATGGCTCTTTAAATGCTGAGAGCTGTTAGTAAGTGGGTCTAATTCCCTCATACTTCAAGCTTGTTTCTTTTTAAAAGAGGTCTTATCTACTCTTTTGTGAAATCTTTTCAATGATGTTCCAGATTGGAAGTTGGAGGTGATTTTTTGCAGCTCAGTCCCAAATACTTGAAAATTGAAGTATTAATTTTCCATTCTCTAGGGCTGTACAGAAAGCAACTGGATACTAGAAAAACAAGTATTGCTTCTGACTTAAATTTCCAGGCATACATATCACCCACAAGGAAGCTTGGGGCTAAGTGCAGCAAGGCAAAGTTATTTGTCTTACTTCAGGGACATGGAAACAAACCCACTGTGATTTATTACTACTGACAAATTAAATGGAATAGGTAGGGAATATCCATTCAAGAGGTACTAACAAGTGCAGGAGCAATACACCAATGTGTGAATAATACAAATGGTCTATCAAAATTGACTGTGTGATGTAAAGGCAATTTGTTATTTGGTACAGTTTAAAAATCCAAGTACATTTTCCTTTTTTTTTTTTTCACGGAAACTTTTCCAGAGTGAAGTATACAAAAATCAGCAAAGAAAGAAGTTTTTGTCCTAATTAGTATAATCTACATTTTCAACGAATTCTGTTCTGTTGAGCAATCCCAATTTTAGCCAAAAAAAAAGTTTACTTTTTCAAAACCAGAACATTGAACTCCATTGAATTATTTTTCTACTAGTTCTTCACTGTCAATATACTGTGAGTGCTTCCTTCAGGTATTTCATGTCTGTTCACATTTTTCATCTTTATTATCCGAATTTCTTGCTTCTATAGATGTGTACTTTGAAAAATTCACAAGCCCTCGGTGATGCTTTCAAAAATATTTTTTATGGCTTATTTGGTTCTTCAACATTCCTACCTGCCTATATCAAAACTTTTCACAACATATTATTGCCTTTACAATACACTCTCTTTGTCAGTAAATTTAGTGATTTTTATCCTTTTTATACATCTATTTTTCCTTTTCTAGCACAGTCTAGCTGACATGTTGATCAAATAAACTCTCTTCCTAATCTTTCTCCATGAAAAGGTGATGACAGAGAAGCAAAGGCACCTGAGAACCTGGACTTGCAAAGTTAATTCTTGCCCCGCAGGTTGGTTTCAGTCAAGCCAGCCATGCACAGATACTCTAGACAATATCAAAGGCCACAAGCAGTAAGGCTATGTGTAATGCTATCTAGACTTTCACTACAGAAACTGAATGCAAGGAACCATCTGAGCTTGGACACACCACTGATTTGTTGTGTTTGATCCTTTTTATTTCTTCTTCCACGTATATTACCTCTGCCCTCTAATACCAGATTCCACCATCCCAAATTCTATGGTCCTGCCTGTGATGCTTAAGCCTTAGACCTGCTGCACTCTTTTTACAAATGACGAGGGAAGATTTCCAGGTGATGTCACCCAGACGTCAATAGAAGGAACGAGGAACTGCAGTATAAAGCTTGAAAACCAAGACATTTGTTCAAAGTCTACACATCAAATTACAGAATAATAAATTTTTCATCTGTTTTAAGCCTTCCTGTACCTAACGATGATTTTTTTCCATGCAAAGCTCTAAATGCTACTTAGGCAACCAGAGACTTGAAATTCAAAGTCCTGTATCTTCAAATTCCCAATTGCTTGGCTGGGTTCTCGGAACCATGATGGCTCCCTTATTCCCCCCCAGTTAAAAGAGCAGAGAGTTCTCCCTCCTTCCTGGGTGGGGTAAATATCACTCCCCCTTGCCTTGTCCCCAGTCACTGTTTATACTACCAGTGAATCCATTTTTAATGGCTCTCCACGGTAACCCACAGCAGATACAATCCTGATCCAGCAGCTGTGAAACTGTTCAAGAGATGTTAGTCAGGATGGGATTCTCATGTCCTGAATGCCCCACATCCTCTGAATTCCAGAGGAATTCAGTTCCTCTGGTTTGCAGTTTTTCTTGCTATTTATTTTTGAGGAGAATAACTTCTCAATAATTGAACTCAGCTTTTCTTGCTACTTGTACCAACTGGAAATACCACTAGATATTTACTCCTTGTTAGCTCATTAGAGTTCATTTGCAGGTTTTTACCCCTACTCCTATAAGGAGAAGGATATGTGATCACTGTAGCTGTTTCTTGAGGACAAAAACCTTCATAGGAAGTGACTGCAATGTTAAAAATCTGTCACGTTTGATTTTGGCAACACTTGACTTCTTTTCTGTGCAATGAATCTGGATTTCAGCAGTAGGACACAATGATTAACACTCAAAAATGCTTCATTACTGAGTTCTGGTTTGTTGGAAAAGATATCCTTTAGGATGCATAACTAGTAAATCCCTGGATAAATTGCTAAGTCTCAAGGTTTTACAGGGCGCTGGTTCAGTGTATTCTCAGTTTGTACAAAGCTTTATGTCAGAATGATACAGGGAACAAAATACAGCATGAAATTAGACAAGCTTAACCCTGGTCACTATTAATCTGTAGCTTGTCATGACAAATGACGCCTGCAGTCATGGAAGTTGGAAAATTATTTGTAGATACGCGGGTGCCTGGCAAGTACACTGGAGAGTGACTGAAGTAAATCAGCAGTTCTTTTTTGTGTTTCTGCCGTCTTTCCTCACTGCAGAGCAAAGCCAAAAGCTTGTTGTGGTCCTTAATAAGAAGCAGAACATTTTGTTTTAAGATTGAATGGTACAGTTTTTCATTTCCCTGCTATTTTAAATGTTTATTACTATACAGTTTTTCATCTCCATCTGAATTTGAATGTACAATCTCTCAGCTGTCCATTAAAATCTTACTTTACTGCCAGCTTATTATATATAATCTCTTCCATTTATGTCATCTTCATAACTAATAGCATACATTTGGAATCCCTCAGGAAATTTACGGAGAGTGTCAGAGTAGACACTGTTAAATATTGTTCTCAAAATGAACCACAGCTTCTGATCAGACCTAAGGAACAATTTGTCCCTTGTGGATAAATAATTAAGAAAGGTGGGCAAAGTCAACCTCTGAACATTTTCTTTTTGTGAGCTGAACAGTTGGACTATACCAACTTGATAAGGTCATGGTTCAATAAAATCACACCAGCTGTAGTAAATTATTTGGGAGATACACAAAACAGAAAATTGAATAGTAAATGGAAACATATTCTAAAATCAAATTCCTCAATTGTGGTTTCTCCTGAACTGTGATAAATGCACAAGTTCATGTCTAATTTACATGTTTACATTAGTTTTATTCATATAAAACTTCAAGCTTAGTCTGGGGTCTGGTTCCAACTCAGTAGAGGTATTTAGATTTGCAGTCATTTGACATAAAATCCATAGAGATATATTCATGGTGTTGTAATTTCCTTTCTTATTTTCCTACATATAACTGCAAATTCTCCATATGTATTGAATTTTAGGAGGAAAAAGTTGATTTTTTTTTTTTTTTTTGGATAAACTTCCTTATGGACAACATTATNTCGGGCTTCCTAAGGTCAGCAATTTAAGAGCCTTCATTTTATAGCCACCATTTGTCAAACTGATCATTTCTAAATAGACAAACAGTTGGTAATAGCTTATTCCAGAAACAGATTGCCAAAACCACTGATGCACACACAAACCATTGCTGAAGCCTCGCTGCTGTTGGTGTTTGCATTTTTGCATGGTGTTTGTTACCCACAGCACGTCACCGAGAGCCCCCGTGTGACACCAGGAGTGGGTTAAGCAGGACACAGCAGAAACCTGGGAAGATAAAGCCTCTGCTTCAAAGTCATAGAAACACAGAATCATTATGGATGGAAAAGACCTCTAACATCATCAAATCCAACCATTAACCCAGCATTACCAAGTCCACCTCTAAAACACGTCCCCAAATGCCACATCTGCGCATCCTTAGAAAAAACATTCAGTGATGGTGAATCCACCACTCCCCTGGGCAGCCTGTTACAGTGCCTGGCCATCCTTTCAATGAAGAAAAGTCCAACCCAGTGATCAGCTTTGCCCAGGCAGGGCAGAGAATGGTAGGAATGGCCCTTTCCAACACTCTTTCAACAGGCTTTTGTTGCTCTTGAACTGGTTTTCTGCTAGCTTTCAAAGTTTAAGCCTCTTAAGGTTTTGTATTGTAGAGCAGTGAACAGATTTGCAGCCCACTACTATATCCCCCCATCTTTGCAAGGCTGTAAAGTTCCATGGTAGGTGAATAGAATTATACAATGGAAGAATGGCATCGTTTTCCTAAAAATTCCCATTTGGTTTCTACTTGGACCATTACTGGGTGCTGAGCCAATGTCTTCATGGAATCACTTAGCATAACCCCACCATCTTGCCCCTGAGTTGTGCAGATCAGCTCTGAGCCCACCAGTTTACAGCTGACACGACATCTATCTTCCCCCAAAGCCCATTGCTTTGCACTTGCCTCTGCTGAATTACGTCTGGGTAGGCTTATTACAAGACTAAGTGGTTTGGAAATGTCCTTCAACTCTTCACAGCCTGCTCTAAACCTTACTGCTATGAGTAACTGCGCACTATCTGCAATTTTCTTAGCCCATAGTGCATCTCTTTTCCTGGTGAGCAGCCCTCGCAGGCAGGTTGGTGATCTCTCTTCAGCCAGGCCCAACCATGCGCTCTCTGTTACCTTTGTGACCTGTTGTGGACTGGTGAATGGACCTGCTGTCCTATGCCGCAGTTACCTTGTGTCCTCTAAAGCTCTGGCAAGGGACTTTGTCCAAAGACACTGATCTGTTCCACTTATTTGCCCGTACACAGGAAGCCCTGCTGGACCAGGTGCCCCGGGATGGACGGCCCTGCTGACAAGGCTTGTGTCATGAAGGGAGAAGCCTGCTCGAGCACCGGAGCAAACGCAGCTTTGGAACGCCGGCAGCAGCAGCAGCTGATATCAACAACAAACACAGTAATGAGCTGCTGGCTGCTGCAAAGTGAGGCACAGGAATGCTGAGCACAACAAGCACTGCAGACCAGTGAAAAAATAGTGTGCAAAATCCTCAGAGCACTCACTGGGGCATGGGTCTCTCCAAGTGCCACCCTACAGGAACAAGGCTAGTCATTCACAGGGGGACATTCATTGGGAATAAAACCAAATCATTTTGACAGAAGCCAGCCTCTGACAAAGGATCACTACCATGTGATATGACAAAAACTATGCATACAAGTATGCATGTATGCATGCATGTATATAAAACTATAACAGTATGTAGATAAACATGACGTGCATTTTAAGAATTTCTTTTAATATTCTAGTATTGAATAATATTGAGTTGTTACTTATTAATTGAATCAGCAGTCATTGATTAATAATTTATTATTGTTAATATGTTAATATGTTAAGTATTTACCTATTTCTTTTAAACTATTCATTTTAAAAATAATTTTTAAAATCTCTGTCTGGAACTTCCATACTTGTGGTGTCGTATTTCATGTTCTTACTAAACTGCCTTCCCTGTCCGCATAGCTCTCCCCGCCCCCATTCCTGACCACACCCTCAGGTTCTCCCTATTGGTCTCCTGGTACCCCAACTCCACCTATGTAGTCCATGTGCTCTCTCTGCCCCCCTCATCCCCAGATAAACCAAGGGTCCAGGCCATGTCATCCTCTCTCTGCGTTGGGGTAGCACTCCCGGCACTGGGGCAGGAGCTCTCTCTGCCTTGGGGCACCAGCCCCTCTCTGCCCGGCCTGGCCATGCCATGTGCTGGCTCCCGACCTCTGGGGGCCAGCACATGGGCCAGCACTAGGTTCCTGGGGGCCATGGAATAAAGACCTCCTCCAGCCCCACGCAAAGAGCCTTCTCGCCTCCTTTATCACCCATCTCTGTTGCGGAGCCACAGCCGGCTGGAGCAGCGCTCTCTGGGCAGGCTGTGGCATGCCACACCACCGCAAGAAACTACCGCAACACATACTCTTTCATACCTAACTTTCACCCCTTACAGGCACTGTCAGGAATCCCAAATATCATATGAATTTTACGGGTGACAATGTGGAAAGAAAATCTACCACCAGACAGCTGCTTTTCAGGTATGACCCAAAAGGTTAATTTCTGTTGTTACCCTTTGAAATCCGTGTGCTTCTAAAGGTCATGGATTTTGGAATTCAGGGCAGCCACAGGTACCACCGTGATGGATATGATAAAACACCCAGAAAAGAGACATTTGGGAACAGACATTTCCCAGTTCCTCATATATTTTATAATAAAATCGTATTTGTTGGAAAAAAGCAATGATTTGAAAGAAACCAATTTAACAGTGCAGTTCAAGTCACATGATTTTTTTTCTCTTGCATAAGAATTTAGAGGCAAATTTTCCCCTAACTAGCATTTTGCAAACTACATGTCAGATTGCTATCCTAGAGTATAGAAATGCATATTGGCACAAGTAAATGCATAAAACTGACAAACTGTACAGAAACTTTTCAAGCAAGATTTAAAATAGAACTCAGAATATTTGAACAAGGAAATATCATCATAAAGAATCCTCTCAGATGTGGAATATTGTTGCAAGAGAGAAGAGCTTTTGCTGGCAAAATGCTTTATGTAAGACTTTTCATTTCACTTCCTCTCACTTTTATGAAAGACTGGAGATGATTTTGGAAGAACTTTGTTGTCAGTACCAACACTGTGAAGAAGCAGTGGGTAAAAGGCCTTGCTTTGAACATGATCAGTGCAAAGCTTTGCTTTGAACATGGTCAGTACATGTCACAGAACAGGCACAGCTGCTCTGGTTTTATAAGCAGAGAGCCAGCCTCACGTTGGCTTTTCTTTCTATACACAGTACTGGGACACGTTGCTTAGGTGTGCCCACATAAACAGCTGGTATAATGCAGTGCTTATAAAATGTCAAAACAACCAAAATAAAACCATAAAATCTGCCAGCAAAGGTGTTCCCAGTAGATAGAAAACTGCTTTCAATTGTGGATCCAGAACCAGTGACCTATACTCAGGAAAGACGAAGACTGAAAGGCATGTGGAGAAGGCCTGCCTGAGAGATGAAAGGTGTGGGGGGTTGTTTTAAGAGACACTGTGAAAAAGTGTTTGCTGTTGGCTTCCAAGCAGCCCTCCTCTAAAAGTCAAAAAGTTATTCTAGCATGTATACCTATACACACAATGGCAGATATTTCGGTTAGCATCAGGGAAGGAAATGAACTATTACGCACAAGAACAAATGACACTTAATGAGCTGTGAATAAATACCCATTTGTCATAAGAGTAGGATATCTGCACTATTGATGCAATCATGTTCTGAAAACAGATTCTTAAAAGAGCAGAATCAAAAACCTCAAACAGTTTAAAAATGAGTCTTAGTAAGATCATGCTTGTGATACATCTGGACCAATATGGCCACCCAGGGGCTGCTCACAAGTTCCATTGAACAGGGGCAATCTCAGTTTGGGTAGGACCATAAGAACATTTCATGGACGTTTCCCTATCTGTAAATTACTTTGAAGCTAAAAATGAAATAATTTAAACTCATGAGAATGGACTTTGTGAAGCGGGAAATGAAAGAGCCAAGCTAAAGAAAACTCTCAGATAATGGAGTCCTCTATTTGCATTTTAAAACATGTTTAACTACCTTAATATTTAAAGTTTTACTCTATTTATAGGCATCTGCATCTAAATTCATATTAAAACTGCATCTTAAACAACCTCTAGAGATAATTTTCTATTTCTATCCAGCCTCATCCATGCTCTTAAGTGACAGATTTCTATTCAGGTCCACAACTAGATGCAGCAGGCAGTATCAGAGCTTTCCCAGCAGACTCTCCCGAAGGCTACGTCTTTAATGAATGTTAATTGACTGACAAGATATTGAAACTCTCAAAGCCTATCGAAGAATTCCCCCGGGAATGGTTCTTCCCCTAGACAAGACAAAGAGTAAATATACAGCGACTAGGATGTATGGATAGTCTGAAAATGCAAACACTAGGTAGCTCACCTGCACTTGTCTTAACCTGGTGTATAACAAGGGCAACATGACACAAGAGACAGCACAGACCATTTTTCTGACACTAAGAACACTATGAAACCTTGACCTCAAAAGTAGTAATGCAAAAAGCTTCTCTTGATACATAGAGGTGAGATGTTCTCCAGCCTAGAGTAAAGAAGAGGCTGACACTTCAGTGTGTTTATACAGTCCAAGTACAGAAAGTACTGCTACAACTCAAGAACTATTATGCATGAGAAAAAATGACTCTGACACAATTTGCATCTTAAAGATCTAATGCTATATAATAGGCTTTTCCTGCAGCCTGACATCATGGCCATTAAACCAAACGGGCTAGTTCATAATGACAGAAGTAGTGCAGCATCCAAATGTGATGATGTTAGAAGCCAACAAGTTACTATACATAGGAAATCTTGTTTCTTATGCATAATTAATGTGGGAGGAACAACAGGTCTGAAGACACTGAGCAAAATCTGAACTTATTGATACAAGGCTAGAAAATCTGGAACAAAATTTTTAATAGTTTGACCATATAATCTGTTTTACAGTTTTGCCATTGCCACTGACAGGCCACAAGTTTTGTAATGAGTTTACAAGGCATCAGACCTTAAGTTTCTATGATGTGTTCTGCTCACTTTTCCTGATCTGCCTGTAAGTTTCCTTTATTTGGTTGTTCTAAATTAGTTTACCTGGTTACCAGGTGTCAGTGGCTAATTTGTTTTACTTTTTTTATTTTTTATTGTACAACCACCGCTTTATGTAGCTAGCAGTAGTAGTAAGTTATTCTATGCAGAATGTGATATTTATGCCTCTAATATAATGATGAAGTATAGAGAAATAGAGGCTTCATAAGATAGTAGAACAATAATACATTTATTAACAGTAAATGTTAAAATAAAATAAAAGACAAAAGATACAGCAAATGTTGATGTAACACTTATGCTGGAGACACATGAAGAAAGAGCAAAAGTGTAAAAGTGTGTTAGAGAGCAAACAGAACTGACCCCAAGTGGTTCTCAGAAGGAGGAAGAAAAAAATATTGACAGGAACATCATATTCCTCCTGGCAAAGGACACCAGGTGCTGACAACTCATCGTAGCACCCAGCATCATCACCAGGATAAAACCACAGACAGCAGGATCCAGAGAAGCAGGGAATGTGTGAGCATAATGTCAGGAGATGGAAAAATTAATGATCTGGATGTCAGGGCAGAGTGCTCCCTCAGCAAGCTTGCAGATGACTCAAGGCTGGGAGAGGTGGCTGGTATGCCAGAGGGTCCAGGTTGTCATCCAAAGGGACATTGACAGGCTAGAGAAGCAGGTTGACAGGAACTTCTCATGAAGTACAACAAAAGGAAGTGTAGGTTCCATCCAAACATTCCTCAAGCCCTTCCCTATCATTAGCTGGATTGAAGAGAAAACCACCTGGGTCTCCATGTACCTGATGCTGAAAACCAGGGACGTGCAGTCACTCTTGATACACTCAAGGTTTCCCCAGCAGTATTACTGATGCCCACAGGGAAAATGAGCTGGGTGGGAAGAGCTTGGGTCTTTCTGTGACATCCTGAATTCAAGCCCCCAGCAAGCAGCAAACCTCCCTAGACAGAAAGGCAGGTTGCAAGTGGGGGCTCCTCTTTCCTGCAGGGGGAAGTCTCCTGCCATTACCATGTGTTGCTTCCCCTTGGTGCTGTCACATGGATCAGGCCTGGCCAGTTCCACTGCCTGGTGTCAGGGCAGCCCCTCACCTGCTGCCAGGGCACCGAACCCATTCCGTGGGTGCGGATCTGCAGCTGGAGAAAGAGCTGCCCTCCTGCTGCCCGAAGTCACAGGCCTCCAGCCTTCATGATTGTGGGAGTCTCCATTGGCTACCCTGATGAGCACGGGGTCTGGCTGTCCCTGTGTGCAGACAAGAGTCCAGGCTCTCATTTCTGCAGTGACGGTCCTGTCTGGATCCAGCCAATCGGTGTTTCATCATCCCTAGTGATGTGCCATGTGCAACCAGCTTTCTGCAGCTCCTTAACTTGATGACACCTCAAACCAGCATTCAACTCCTGTAGGTATGGAGACCACCTCCCCTTGCCCCAGGCTCAACCAGCAGCACTAGGCACTCCCTGCAGCTCCAGACCTGGAGAGTGGCAGCCTCCTCTGGAGCTGCACCTGAGCACAGTCCTCTGATGTCCCCAGGGCAGTATCTAGCTCCAGCATGTGCTGGAAAACACAGTGCCCTGTGGCATCAAGTTGCTGTCACATACAACATCGCTTTCTGGGGTTAGTGAAAACTATGCCCTTTCAAGGAAAATACACGTCTACTATTATTAAATTCTGGGTTAAATGTATGAATAGTAACAGTTTATCAAACACAGTAACCTAAAAACTAATAGGCAAATTGGGGGAAAAAATAAAACCTCCTTGCTAATATTACTTGAAATCATTATAACAACCTTCTTTTCTCTCCTTTCCCATTAGCTTTTCAATTATTTTTCCCTTCAGAAAGTGTATTTTTCACCTATTGAGTATCATCTTTAAATATTCTGGCTATTTAAATATGCCATGAGCAGTTAAAGCTGCTCTTTCTGCATACTTTCTCAGCATAGTCAAGCTTAAAACATTAGTTTTCAATTTGTAACAAGAAAACCTTTTTTTTAGCCTAAACCCTGAAAATGTAGCTGGCTGATTGTGTCCCCCAACTCGTTTTCCCTGAAACTCCTCTGATGCCCACATGTGGTGGTTTGAAGCTGAGTTGATGGATAGTTGTTTAGACCAATAATGCTTCTCGAAATCTACATATTTAAACCATGTGGAAGTCCAGGAAATTCTCTCTTCCTTCCAGCCCTGGGACAGGTAACGGGGCTCTGGCCACTTGGCCTGGTGGGCTGGACCGGGCCTGACCAGGCCTGACCGGGCCTGAGCACTCGGCCTCAGTGGGGGCCGGGCCACGGGGCCCACGGCTCCATGAGGGCCAGGATGGCCGCCCTTCGCCGGTGCGGCCGAAATGAACTTTACAGCTCCGGCTGAGACCAGCTCGGCCACGCTGCCCGGCAGAGATCATGTGACCAACAGAGAGATAAGTTCCACCTGCAAACTCCAGGTAAGATTAACCCCTTCTGAACTGTAAGTTCCCCAGAAGAGATGAGACCTGCAGACATCAATCCTCTCCCAGGTCAGAGGATAGGGAAAGGCAAAGGCACATAAACAGACACCATGATAGTGACACCAAAGTCAGTGAAGAAGAAAGAGCTGAAGCCCAGAGAGAGGAGATAGAGGAGATGCTTTAAACCTAAAAGCTGAAATTCTTTTGTAAAGCTATGGTGATAGACAATGATACATCAGAGAGCCCCTTGTAATTTCGTGATAAGCATGGGGGGTAGAGCATTCAAACTGTAGTCACGAGCAAAGATGCCTGTGCTGAAATCAGTAAATGTTGAAGTAGCTGTGATCCACTTGAGAAGCCAGAACAGAGAGAGAGAGAGAGATAGTGATGAAGTAAAGACCCTTGCTCCCAGGGAAAAAGAAGACCTCTGTTCCCGAGATGAAGATGATCCCAAAGGCAGATGACGAGAACATTTGCTCTTGAACAGCTCATCCTTAAAATAGTACCCCATTAGCTAAGATTGAACCCTCGAAAACAGTTGTGGGGAAAGATGTAAGCTGAGGGAAGGGACTTTTCACATGCCAGCAGAAAACCACCCTGGGCAGCTGCTTGTGCTGTGACAGTGGAAGCCACAAGAAGACTCCTTCTTGTGGAGAAGCCCCATAGCATGGGCAAGAGAGACTCCTCTCCCTAAGTGAACTGATGAAAGACTATTATATAGGTGGTAAACTGACTGAAATAATCCCAAATTTGTGCCTTTATGTTGTAACTGGGAGTAGGGGGGATGATGGGAGGAAGAGAAGTGATCTGAAGGTGTATTTTGACCCTTATTAATCCTTTTTCTTTTAGTTCTGTTAATAAAATTCTTAATATTCTTTAAGTTTGGAGCCTGCTTTGCATTCCTCCTAATTCATATCTCACAGAAGGTAAAAGATGCGAACAAACCCACTATACTAAATCGGTGTTTCTGCCTGGTTTTGAACTGAACCCACTACACTAAATTGGTGTTTCTGCCCGGTTACGAACTCAACCCGCTACACCACATAGTCTCCAAACTAATATCTTTTCTTGTTTGGCTGTTTTTCTCTCAATTGTTATCAAGAGACTTTTGAAGAGACAGTTCTGAACCTGTTTAAACTCTTGACTTCGTATCGTGGCTGAAAGGAAAATAAATCTACCAGTTAATGACGCAAAAGAAGAATTTCAATCATACCACAGATGTAACAAACAGTCTTCACAAAGTCTTGAGTTTCTCAAAAAAAGGTCCCATCAACTGCTTTGCATCCAGAATAACCACATCAGGATATAAAAAAAGGACAGCACTCACCACACCTCAAGAATGCTTAAGGCAGGTGTAGCAAGTTCATATTAAAAAAAGATAACCTCAAAGACAAAGCCACAGTCAACCTCCAAGCCTTTTCCCATATTTAAATGAAGCAAATAAACAAGAAATATGGGGAATATTCCTAATTAGCTAAGCTGGCTCCTTCATTTTATGATTTGGGACACACTTGCAAGAGTAGCTGTAGAAGTAAAAAGGCTCTGTGTCAGTCTAGAAAGCAGTAAACACTCCTACTAAGAGAAGGAATTATTATAAGAGGATTAAATTTTAGTTTCTTATTCCTACTACTATGGTTAAATAGCTATTGGTTTAAAGACAAATTATATAAATAAATATTTGAACTATTAAGTAGGTGGGAACAGAGATGCTGACATCCACTGAAATTCCTTGGAAGCAAAACTGAAATACCAAAGCATAAAAACCAGCTTTCTTCAGTTCACCCTGCACAGCCCTGTTTTAACAGGAAAGTTTTCTTCACTTCCCTTGACCTGCTAAGGGTGTAGGATGTGGTGAAGGAAGGGCTTCCCCTCCAAATATTATGAGCTTGCTGTGAAGAAGAAAAACAAAATTTATGCCTATTTTTATCATAAGCAAAATGAAGGGGTCTTTTTAAGATGAAAAACACTCTCCTGTTTATGTAATTCCCTGTATATTCCATGCAGCTATCTCACAAGGTCAACCAAATCAGACAGAAATATAGGGGCATAGAATAGCACAGACTGGGAGGGACTTCAGCCTCTGAAGGTCATCTTATGCAACCTCTGACCAACCCAGGATCAGCAAAACACTCCCCAGGTTCTCTCCAACCTGGTCTTGAGAACTCTAATAATGGAGACCCCACAACCTCTCTGGGCACCCTGGTCCACTGTTTGACTGTTGTGATGGTTAAGAAGTCTCTCCTTACATGCTGTCAGAACCTCTCATGTTTCAATTTGTAATTGTTGGCTCCTATCATCCCACCAGGCAATATCATGAAAAGCTCGGTTCCACCTTCTCAATAATCTCCTTGTGGATTCTGGAAATCCATCAGGTCCCCCTGAACCCTCCTCTCCTCAGTGCTGAGTCTGTCCCCATTCCTCAGCTGCTCCTTGCAGTGCACATGCTGCACAAGCCCTGAGGGAACTCACATTCTACAGCTTCCCTGAAAATCCGGAGGTGTATGTAAGAGAAGCACAAGTACATGAGTGTCCTGACACCAAACTGCTGTACTAACTCAGAGAGTGTGCCCTCCATATGCCCCTGGTCAGCAGGAAAGCACCAGCTCCAGGTTAGTTACAGGCCTCTGCTCCGTGGAGATACCACAGCAGACACATGAGGCGCTGGGATA
Source organism: Machaerirhynchus nigripectus (assembly GCA_013397975.1). Taxonomy (NCBI): domain Eukaryota; kingdom Metazoa; phylum Chordata; class Aves; order Passeriformes; family Dicruridae; genus Machaerirhynchus; species Machaerirhynchus nigripectus. Next base: position 1,962,345 of record VZRQ01004873.1, on the reverse strand, counting down.
GAGGGTAGGAGCCAGAAACAATACAGACAGACTGGAATGGATGAGTGGATCTGAGTTCTGCTGCTCATAAAACAACCTGCTTCTACTGGATTTTGTTTTCTTCAGATACAAAACTAATTCAAACTCATTATGTAAGATTTGTATGTGCCGTCACCCTTTGAGCGCGTTGCTTCTGCAAAATGTTATATTTAATCACTGTTCACCTCTCTACAGTTAAAATGGAGCACGGAGCAGAGATCAGCTTGAACAATTTTATTCTCCATTGTTCAATTCAAATTATCAATGTGTGACTTTCTCAAAATTATGATTGTTTTCCAGCTTTTGAGAATAAAAGTAACTTCTGCAAACTGAAAAGAATATATAAGAAAATGAAAATAGCTTCCATTGTTTCCAGTGAAAGGATACGCAGTAGTTATTCCTGGTGAATTACAATCCTGTGTATGGACATTTTACTTTCTGGGACTCCCTGAGGTGAGCTATATTTTTTTAAGAATATCATATCAAATAGAGAACAACTTAATTAGCAGCAGGATTTATATTCTAAGAATACACAGAATGTACCTGCAGCAACAAAGGAGACAAATTTAATCAAATTGTTCTCTGCTTCCAAATCTTGGTATCTGTCACACAAGAAAAACTGCAGTTCAGTGGGATGCAAGACCCATGAATAGGACTAAAAGGCTGTATTTTTAGGGGAGTTTCCTAAGAAAACTAAGCTCATGCAATTCCACTTTCTAGCTGTTCCATCTACGTATCTTCTGTTAGAACACTTCATTCTGTTGGCCACCTTCAGACAGGCTCAAAAGGGTTGAATATCAAGAAGAAGATCGTGTTACTCAAATTCACAGCAGTGTGAGCAGCCACACCAGATCACAGCAGCCTACTTGGGAAGAGAAAGTGCAGAATTCAGCTTCCACACACACACTCCGTTTATCAACCACTGACAAGATGCTGACACTTAAATCTTATTATCACCCTTCTAGATTTTTATAAGGAACTTACTAATTATTTCCATATTTTACACTTCTCAAGACATTTTACAAACATTATATCCTGCATTCAAATTTTTGAGAGCCTTTTCTTAGCTGCTGTAAATCATTTAACTTAACAGTGGCATTCTGACATACACCAACAGAGGAAGCACTCCCACCAAAAAAAAAAAAAAAAACTGGGTTGCAGCTAAAGAGAAAAGAATTACCCAGATGCATTAAATAGTCTCCCTGATATAATTCTTCTTTCCATACAGGGGTATACTAAATGTTTTTGTAATGAAGTCATAAGTCATCTAGATTTCATCCCCCAAAGCCCATGTATAGACAGAGTACTTATGGAGTAAAAATTGAGTCATTCACTGCATGTGAAATTATTGGAAGGGAAATGGTTTAGTGTTAGACATTGTTAAGCACAAGGATTAAGAGTATTGCTGCATACCTCTAGTAAACATTGTGTAGCATTGACTAAATACATAGAAAGAGGGGACATACTTAGTCTTAAAATCAAAAAACTCTTTAAAAGCATGACCAAGGGATTACCACACAGGTTAGAGCTGCTCTCAGGCTCCCCAAACCTGTACAAACTCAAAACAGACAATAGCCCAAGCCAGAGGGCAGAGCCAGTAGACAACACTCCAAAATTTGGTACAATTAAAATAATTTGGTACATTGAAATAATAAGGTACAGTCTCGTAGTAAAGAGGCTTCTACACACTAAAGAGAGCTCGTTTTCAAATATGTAAGAGCATATTCCTTACTAATATTCACCCCAGACTGCTGGCATGAATCCCACAGGTGGCCAGGAGCAGAGCTAAAAAAAGCCTCGGCCACCCAACAGAGTGGTGGCAACTGAGACAAACCAGAGAAGAGACGGATGGCAGAGAAAACAGTAACTGGACGCTGTGTAACCACACTGCATTTCATGCTGGGGGGGCTGTTGGGCCACAGTGGACAAACAAAGCATTTAAGCCCCATGAACAGCTGCCAATTTTCTCTCTTTTTATTCTTGTACTTCTTCCTCACCTGCCACAAGTTCCCCCCCTCCACTTCCCCTCTCCAGCACCTCTGTGCAATTAGCTTATTCTTCATTTTCTCTTCTCTCTGAAGCCCTTTACTGCTCTCCACTCTCCTGTGTAGTTGAAAAAGTCAGGATCACCAGATTCTTTTAATGCAATTTTCTTTAATTTAATCTTATTATGCTTTTTCCCAGATCCATTGTAGAAACTCCTTTTCTCTTCTGTCCCTTTCCTTCTCCATACAAACTACTTTCAGTTTATCTGGAGACAGTCTACCTCAACCTGAAGCCAGCCAAAGCTCTGGAAACTGTTGCCTGCCTCTGGAGGGGGGTTTAAAAAGATGCTTCCATCTGCACCACACAGCTCCTTTTCCAAACCAACTCCTTGGCAGTTCTGGTTGCTGCATCCAGAGGTGTTATCTCACATTTAATAGCCCTGAATGGGTTTCTTTTCTTGGGGTTTGTCCAACTGATCTTCAAACTCAAGACTTCACATAGAAAAATCTTTCAGGAAGAAATTCTGCAACTAAACCAGGAGTTACAAATATTGTTCCTTTTGCTCTTTTTCACCCTGCACCTACATGATTTATTTGATGTTCAACTGTTACCAGAAGAGACTGGCAACTATTCCCTCACCTGATAGCTTAGACCTTTGTCAAATCCATCTTCATTTATCTTTTGTCATAGGTGAAAAGTCCTATCTGTGTATCCTATGTAGTCTTATGTGGAAACTATACAGTTTACATAGAAACTAAACAGGGCATTATTTTTGGCATCTCCAAATCGGACCATATTTGAATAGATGTGTTAGAGTCTTAAATTCACCTGAATTGAAGCATGCATGTAATAACTGAGAACTATGTAACAGTAAATTATGTGAAGAAACAAAAAAGATATCTGCTCTGCCACACTGCTCAAAGCTTTTTAAAATATATGTTGAATTCAAAGTAAGAAATACAGTAACAAAACCAGAAATCTAAAATATTTTATGAACATTCAGCTTACAGAAGTTTGGTAAAATACAGAAGGTTTGATACACAGGACAGACAAATCATGATATTTTCTAAAGGACTACTCGTTATACAGCATATGAAGTAGCTGGAGAGAGAAACAGGCTCTAGGAAAGATCAAGTCCTTCTGCTATAGCAAAACAAATGCTTACTTCTGACAGTGACAGCCAAGCTCTGCAAACCCCCCTCCCATTCCTCACGGTGTTAATATAAACACAAGAAAATGAAAGTCTTAGATGCTCCTTCTGAATGTGAGTCTAAATGGAGGCAATACCCCCAGCAAATGGTACAGAAACAGATACCAGTACTCTTATCTTGAGTAACTTCTAGGGAGAACTGGGGTGGAAGGTTTCGGGGTGGGGAGCCCCAAACATAAAACCCACACCCAAACCTTGATTGAAATAACTCTAATCCTAATCTACAGGAAAGGACAACCTTGTGAACAAACACACTTGTGTTTAGAAGTTCTTTAACTAAACGTAAGAGGTTATTCAAATACAATGCCTATTGATGCAACCTGTTTCACTTGCAATTCCAATTCTTTAAAAGCACAAATTTCACTCCTAAACTGATGTTAACACCCTCCCTGCATTCATCCTGAACTGCACAGAAGAACTGAATAAAGTTCTGGGTTGCATATCTTTGCTCTGTGTTAGAAGTCTTATTCCTATTTTTCTTTCCCATGCACAGTGAGTGAACACAAGCTCATTTGCCATGGTGATTGCTGGTATTATGTTACTGAATAAAGATCTGGCTTTACCAACTCTAGCCTTTAGAAAATAGTATCAAAGGTAAATTGACCATTGAGCCAAAGCTGTTCACAAGGAACTGTGTTATCTGAGCACACGAGTACCTGTTTGCACAAATCAAAGAATCCCCAAACTGGATGATACCTGGAGCTATTTTCAAGAGTGTCTTTTATATCCATGCTGAGTATATTCTATTCTCAGCTGACATCTTAAAGTTGAAGGGAGGGGAAAAAAAAGAAACAACCTGAAACAGCCATTTCAGGCTAGGTGGAGAAAACCTGTCAGTGTCCCAGTTCCATTTCCAAGAACACTTAGGAGAAAAAAACCTCTTCTGCATGCTAAAACAATTAGGAGCTCATGCACCTGAGCTGGATGTGCGTAGTTAAGGGACTGAGAGATCCCTAAGAAGGAAACAACAGTTTAACATCTGGAAGGATTAAACATTTTTCTACTGGCACAGCTACACAGAGCGAATCAAACGTGGGCTTCCCAAGTACAATTTTGCTAGATATAAAAACAACTGCCTTGCTCAGTCATCCATTACTGCTTATAAATAAAGTGTTCTGAGTCTTATCCATATGAAACAAAACGAAATTACCTCTAAAGCTACCCTGTGCCTCAGGAAAGGTTTTCCCATGACAGTAGCACCACCTCTGAACCAGAGACAGTCGAGCTGTTACTTTTGCATTGGGAAGTAAGAGCGATGCAAGAGCGCACCCTCCCTGTCGCCGGAGTAAATTGAATTTAGCAAATCGCATTTGCTGATTAACAGCAGCAAAATCTTGTAATACTCTGTAAGGAGATAAATTAAAAAAAAAAATAAATCCTATACTTAAGTCAATTTAAACTCTTATTGCTAGATGAGCAACATTCAGTTCCAGGACTCTACAAGGACTTTCACTTAAACATAAAATAATAAAACAACCAAACCTCTGCAAAATGCACAGGAAAAAAAGCTCTTTTTTCTCCAGATTCAATATTCACCTAGAAAGACACAAGGACAAGCTAATTGTGAAGTAACTACCGACAGCAATCTGCTCAAACAATGCTGGAAAATTAATTCATGTTCACCACAATCCTTTTCATAAAACATCTTTAGAAAGATCCTGCTGAGCCTCTTTCTACCTCCTGCATCAAAAGGGTCTCTGAAATTTAAATGCATAATGAATAGTGCATTTTGCCTCGGTAATTTAAATAGGATTCATGCTCAGAGTATTACAGTCCTCACAATCAGATGCCTCCCCGCCTCTCCTCCCCCATGGTCCTCTCTCCTCTTAGGAGTTCACCAGAGCCAGAAAGCACAGGTTTTTAGCTCCTACAGAACATAAAGGCTGTAGGGAAGAGGAGAGGAAGCTGTGAGGTGGTTGAACAGGTGGGTCATTTTGAGAAGTGTTTATAAACCTTTTCTGTCTTTAAAGTTTGGCTGCCATGACTCTTTACACCCTTGGATACCCCAGGCAGCATCCTGAATCGTAGGGTCTGCCAAGGCATTTACAAGTCTTCCAGTTAAATAAAATCAAAATGTCAGATGTCTCCTACCCCTCCTCTCCCTTAATTTTGAGTTTGGGCCTATCTGTGCCAGTAGACCAATGAACAGGAATGGGAAGAAAGAGCTATCAGGTACCAAGCTAGGATGCCAGGCTAGGTCAAATTGTATAATGAAATTCACATCCAGTTTTATTCACTGAAGTGGTCAGAGTTATTGGAGTGGTCTGAAATTCCTTTTTATTCCAGATACCACAAAAGCATCTAACAGGAAACCCAGAATAGAACCACTTGTGTTTCTTCACCAAAACTGAGAAAGGAAGGCCGACTACCTCAGTCATACCACATTCCCTAGATAGATTACATCCAGTCAGATCTTCTACTTGTCACCTAGAGATCTGAAGTGACAGCCAGCTAGCATGTTCAGCATCCCCAGGAGGTAAGTCACTCCTACATCAAAGCCAAAGATCAAAAGTTTGTCAATACAAGAACAGTGCAAATGGGTGCAAAAAGCTGGGTGATGGTATCTGTCATCCCTAGTACTTCACAGCATTTTGACATGCCGTCATAAAAGCCAGCTTGTGCTTTGATGAATCTCCAGCTGAAGTAGATTCTCAGGTGTCAGAAAATGCTTTAAACCTGTGTCTGTAGCTGCTGCCATCACTGAATAAAGAAAAAAAGAGGATTATGCTTCTTTTCTTTTTTGTCTTTTTACCTCCCTGAAATGAGGAAAGCCACAGGTAACTTAACCAGTAAAACCCTGGACTTGTAATAAAAGGAAATCACTAATGCTAATGGAAACATTTTATCTGTTTGGTTCACTTACCAGCTCTGTGGGACAAGCTGGTGAATTTAATCATACTGTTAACAAATATGCCCAGGTGTCTCTCCTCTGTATTATTTCTAACCCATCAGCTTTCACTGTCTGGAAGTAGCTATAAATTCTCATTTTCCAGCCCTATGCTTTATATTTCATCCCATATCTGTTTACTCAGTACTACAAAACTCCAACACTGTGTACAGGCCACATTTCCCATATTTGTCACATCAGGACACTCAGCCCATGTGTGGCAGTTCTTGTGTCACAATCATTAGCAAACACAGATAAAATAATCTGTATCCAAATTTAATCTTCAACTAACTGCACCACTTTGGCCCAAAAATTTGCACTCAGCGCCATCTATTGATGCTATTCTGGTTCAGAACACCCTGGCTCAGTCACCACCCAGCACTGAACCACACCACAGCCTTTACCAACAATTTAAATACATAGGTGTTAATAGCAGCAATACTGGGTTAGGCATTAAAAGCATTTGATAAATTAGTGTTAAAATCTGCCTCTGTTTCTAATTGGCCCTATTCTGTTGTCTGACAGAAATAAAAATGAAATACTGGTATGAGTTTTCCAGATAAGGACTTCTGGCATGTCTTGGCCTTATTAGTATCTATGGGATCCTGGAGCTGTGCTCCATACATCACACTACTAGTAGTAGCAGTAATAGTAGTAGGGGGTGATTAAGTCCTTATTAATAGATCTGCAGCTTGGCATGTCACAATTCCCATTCTGCTGGAATGGTTATTTTATATTTCAAGTTAAGATCATTAAGGTTTTGGATTCTGCTTCCTTTTTCTTGGTGGAAATTTTCTTTTCTACAGATCCACCCTCGATAAACATTCTTCACTCTCAGATTTCTATGATGCATCATAAGGAACAGCTCCGATCTAGACGGATACAATCTTGAGTTATTTAGGTAAAATTCAGGCTAACAGCAGCTTTCAAATCTTACCTCTAAAAAAGCCTTTTCATGATGCTTTCAGCTCCATCAGTACTGTTTTACAACTTCTCAGGGAGTAGAAGCGTAAGTAAACTATCTACTCCTGTATTGCAGAATAAAGGCAAAAAAGAAAATTTTAATTATCAAAAGTTTCCATGATCAATCTATGCAAATCACTGGGAAAAAAAAAGGTGAAGGACTTGGAAATTTGGAGTATTTTGCTGATATCCTACACAAGACACTACTCCCACACATCTTCATAGTGTTACTATTGCAAATGCAAGTTGACTGAACTCAGAAAACATTGTTACCAATAATCATCATCATCATCATACAGAGAAGATACAAAAAATTATATTTCTTTGTCAGTAATTCATGATTGGGGACTACTCATTTCCAGGGATTATCAACTTCAGAAATCACTAGGTTCTTACCTGTTTCAATCTGTTGCTCCTAGAATTTGCAGATATATTTTACCAAGTGCAGGACAATGCAAAAAAACCCAAACAATACCTACCTGACTTAAGTCCCCTATAAAAAATTTCATAAATTTAGCAGAGATAAAGTAAAATTAAAAAAAAAAAAGTTGTCTTTTTTGTGGTATCACAGAAAAATTTAATGAGGAAAAGCCCTACAGAGGTCAAGTGGTCCAGCAGGACTGACTGGGTTACCTGGGGCCTTGTCCAGCCAGGTTTTTACAATTTCAAAGGATGGAAATCTCCCTACCAGACTAGAGCACTTGCATCCCAGTGCTTAACCACTCATAATTCCTAATGCTCACAGCCACACAGCACATGCATCTCCCATAACCTTACATTCCTTGATGATTTCTTTTTCATCATTCCCAGAGGAATGGGTGGAAAACAGCAAGTCATTTTGTTCAACCACTGTATCAGGAACAGGTCAGAAACTGCTGCACAGACCTGGTCTGTTACCCCCTAATCTGAGGGGCAAACACCTGCTGGGCTGCCTTGGCTCCCTCCAGGGCCCTTGGAGGACAGAACAAATCCTGCACTTGCAGCTGGGAACTGCAACACTGCTCTGCTCATCTACAGAAGACTGCATACACACGTATGAATGACTAACAGAATAATCTTATTTTCTGTTTCTAAGCCTCCTAAGAAATTTCCCTAAGGGAACAGAGATGATTTGTTGATCTCACTCCCAATTAACAGTAAGTGGTACTCAAGTGACTCTAACGACCTGGACACGCATGCCTTAACAAGGGCGAGATTGCACCTGCTCAGTTTGGCTCCTGAAATTAGCCAGATGCATCCAGTGGCAATCCTGAAGGAGTGGATGTAGCACATCAGAAGATTCACCTTTTCTTCTCTGGAAAGAAGGAGCAAGAAGCAATCTTTCTTACAAAACATCCACAGAGGATCAGTGCCAAAGTTTTCACGAATAAAAAGTGGCAATTTTAGCACAGAGGTTATGGACTTCCAGCTTAAACATTGCTTTCATCCTCTCACACAGAAAATCCTGTAATAGGAGCTCCTAAATTCAATTTGGTTTAGGTTTGAAAATGAGTCAGTGAAGCATTTATTTGGAAGCCATGTTTTAGTAAAACCATACTGTTTAGTAAAACCATACTGTTTAGTAAAACCTACTGTTCAACTCTCCTAAGTTACTGAAGCAGGAAGCAGCTTGTGCAGCTTCCCAAGAATTCGCATCAGAGGAACATGTCACATTGTGGTGGATAAGGGGCAAACAGCTGGTGTTGGATGAGATGCCCTTTGTCTTTCCTGACCTCACACACAGACATGTATATCATCAGTATGCACAGCACATGGGCCACACATTTCTTTTTATACTCGGGCAACAATCTGTCAATAGAAAAGGATTATGAAAAAAGCAAATGGTTGGAGAATCCTTAATTGATACGAAACCAAAAGGCCACTGTGCCACAGGCAGCTCTAAGCTAAAACTTTTGCAGTAGCATAACACTGAGAACTGTGACCAGAGCTTTAGACAGGCTCTATTAGTTAAGGTTCTGAGGCATCCTCTGGTATTTTTCTTCACACGTTTTCTTGATCTCCAAGATGTTTCTTTTCAGGCCTTTCTTCTAAGGCTACTTCCAAAATCCTCCTTTTGTGGCACATCTGCTTTTCACAACCCTTCAAGCCCCAATCAAAACAATGTAACAATGCATAAGAGCAGCCACCTAATGGATGGCTCCTCATGTCTTTCAGTTGGAGAATTCAGGTCATAACTTTGGTTTAGCCCAGGTGTTAATAAATTTATAACCAGACTTCACTGGCAGCAGTCAGCAAGCAGGCAGCTTCTTGTCCTTGAGAGCACAGAAGCTGACACATTTACTTCCCCACATGCATACACCGAGTGATCAGTTGGCTGTTAGCTCACAATTCAGGCTTTTTTTTTTACCCCCAGATGATGAAGAGCTCACATTCTTGAAGGTGTGCTGTATTCCAATGCTACTCTGACTATTGCTATGCCCCTTCTCAAGAGGCTGTGCCCATGGAAAGAAACAGTGCTGAACCAGCAGCATGGTACCAGCAGCCACATTTCTGTCTTCTTACCCTGCCCCAGTGCACGGGGATGGAGTTACAGGGAAAGTCCAGTGCAACACTGGTATTGACATCACTTGTCAACGGGAATAGATCACAACTGAGCTCCCTCTATGATGGACTCTCTGGGTCCCACCCCTCCATTCAATCTGCAGTCTCTTCCTTCCACATCTTAAGTCCATAACTTAAGAAGCTCTCTGAAGTTTTGCCTATGAAAAGTGTACAAAATAGTCACTAGGGCTGGGATCAAGGGGATACCTCAGATTTTTATCAGAGAACAAGGGTTCAAGGAAGATGCATTAAATGCAGACTACTAACAAGGATAGATAGTTGAACAGAATCTGCGGGAAGAATAAAATAAAATCATCACCTGGGTAGAAAGAGGGAAATGGTGGAATCTGGGAAAACAGAAGTTACAAAACCAATGCTGCTGCACCTAATCTTTGTGTCTGCAGAGATTATATATCCCTCTGTCAGCCATGTCTGACTAACTGACTTGACAGAAAAAATAATTGTTATTATCCTAGCTACTACGGAGTGGTTATTATTTTCCCTTCCCACCACTCTTCTGCTTTTCTCCAGCAGATACTCATTAAGATTGACCAAGTACCACAGACCTCTCTGATTGTCAATCCCTAGCCCCGCATTGCTGTCTATTAAAAACACTTCAGTTCCCTTTCTCAGCATTATCAGATTGATACTAATTCCTTCCAAAGACCCATTTTTAAAAATTTTGAACTAGAGTCAGTTGCTGACATTTCAGAGTCCTCTCAGAGGGTTAACAGAACTCCACAAAAAAAGACAAGATACATCCAATCTTTGAGGAGGCTGAAACCTAGATGAAGATTTTGAAAGGAATTTAGAAACTACAGGGAGGGATTGGAAAAAAAAAAGAGTAAATGAAAAGTTAAGGTATCCCACGGAATTAGTCAGTCGCTCTGCTCTTGAGCATACTGTGGGAACTACCTCCAGCTCTTCTGCTTTCTCATTATTGAGAACTACAAAATCCATGCTCATTACTCCCTTTAGAAACACATCACCATAATTTGAGGGCAAACATCCACCTTCCAAACTCTGAAGGTGCTCAACCTGAACAATTTAAAGCAGATGTTCAAAGGGTACATCAAAGAATGGGACAAGATCAAGTGTCACTTCGTCCATTGAGTTTCCCATAAAAAAGTACAGAAGAGTGACTGGTCTCCAAAGTTTATTAAAAATCAAAGAATAGAAAACTTTACATAAAAATATGTCAATTTTAGCTTCCACATAGTTGTCCACACAAAAAATTTAAACATTTTTTTAAACCTGTAGCACATAACCACAGTGATAGCCAGGCCAATTCATTTGGTTCACCATGACTGAAGTGTTACATGATACCACTTTTCAAATGAGTTTTGCTTTAAAATGGACGCTAGTATAAGACACCAATTAAAGCCTCTGAAGGCTCTTTAATGTAGTTATGCTCAATATTGCTAGTGTGTGAAGACTAAGCAGTACAGGCTCATGTAACAGCCCTTAGATATTGTTTATGAATCAGCTCACAATTTTTAGAACTTTTTTTATTGTGATGAGTCTGGAGCATTAAGACAAACTTTCTGCAAACAGATATGCACTACTCTACTTTGGAATGTTGCCCTCTCTCCCCTCAAGGACCTGTTTGTGTTTGATTCAGTAATAACATGAACTACTTCTGCTTCAAAGGCATACAGCATATTAAAAAGCTTCATGCTTGACACCTCATTTAAATATTCAGATACCAGTTTTAAAACCTTCTATATCTGTACACAGTATAGATGTCCTGTTAACAGGATTCTTCAGCTTTCTCTGCTAGTGGACTTACATAACTTACCTGTAGTTTTCTGTATAGCTTAAGAACTCTCACTTAAAAAAGGGAAGTCAGAGGGCATGAGATGTGACCTACTCCCAGGACAACTGTGGTGCTTTAAAAACTCAGGGTTAGGCAGGATGTACATTTTTCAAAAAGTTAAAGACAGTGTTTGTCATGGCAATACACACTTGCATAGTATACCTGTATGCATCTGTAAATTAAGTGCCAGCCACTCATACTGTGTACAACACTGGGCTGTGCTCTCCTGCAACACATTAAAAGATACTTCTTGTAATGCTTAGAGCAGCTGAAGTACTTTTTATATATTTGCTCTTAACAGAACTAATGCATACTACTATACAGATTCCTTAATGGAATCAACATATTTCCTTTCTCCACATTCCTTAAGCCGGGTACCTCTGTTTAATAGTGTTGTTTCAACCCAAACATTAACAGGTTACATTACTAAAATGCATCAAAGCATGTAGTTCACAGCTTTTTAATTTCCTATCAGGACTTGAACCAACCTTTTTCCCATTTCTCTCAAAAGGTTTACTTCTGGTACTACGAATGTTGGATTTGTTGTCTAGTTAAAGAAAATTAAAACTCATTGGTCAGAGCAAGACGACTGATAGAGGCCGGACAATGAGCTAAAAAACACAGGGTCAAAATGCTTTGGAGCTTAGTAAATTCTTAAAACTGTAAGCCAAATCGCACTTTCATTGTGAATCAAGAAGCCTCAAATATTACCAAATGTCATGTTTATAACACTGCTCAGACAACCTGCCAAAACTATGACCCCCAACTTAGATAATGCAACCTGGGAAAGGATCTGTAAATTAAAAAACCTCTTCCCCTTAAATATAACTTATGTGACAATATGAAATTAAATTAAAAATTCCAAGTTATTGCACAAATCATACTTCCAGTATTTACAGAGAAAAAAACTGAGCTTTGGGAAAAAAAAAAAACCCGAACAGGAGAGCAGCAAATTTACTTTTATGAATTCCCAACTTGATCTGCTGCAAAGAAGAAAAAAAAATAGTAATTCCAAGGGGCTGAAGTTTCCTTCACTTCTAAAATAAAAGAAAAGGAACAGATATAGCCACAGCAAAAAAGCTACAGCATTTGTAAATGTCCTTGCAGTTCTATTGTCAGAGCTGCTTCGGCACTGAATGAACCATTGTGGGAAGGCAGAAAACAAACTTCCACATTTAATAAGGCTTCACAGATAAGCACAACTACTTCTTGAAGATGGACCGAACCACCACACAAAGAAACATGCAAAGAAGTCAGCTGCAGATATTTGGCAACACCAATAAAACGATGTGCTGGACGCTGGTCTCCATCCCTCAGGTCGAGTGGCACTCACTCAGTTTGTCTGAACAGGGAAGGTCATTTTGGCATCTGCCATTATCTGCTCAGACTGATAGGCAAGCTGTCTCTGTGTTTTTTCCTTCTCCATATATTACGATTGTACTGGTGGTGTCCTCGGTTACCAACTGGTTGCCTCATGCCTCCACTGCTGACGGGGCTGTAGCTGTTGCCTTGGTTATGAGTTCCTTTCATGGAAAACTTCATTCCACTGTGCTGCTAAAAAAAAAATAAAATAAGATAAGCATTCATTTAGGCATAAAAACAACAAACAAAACATACATTACTAGTTGTATTTTCTCAACATATAAGTCACTTCCACAAAACACTGCTTGAAGCAACCGGTCTTTTCATGCTTGTAGCTGTGCAAGCATGTGCAATTGTAGCTGTGCAAGTCCCAAGGCACTAACAGGTTATTAAGTGTTTTCTGAAGAAAATGTCCTGCAAATGAAATGGTGGAGATTTCAAAGCATCCTTAAAACCCTTGGATCTCAGTATGAAATATACTCACTGTACAACTTCCTTATAAAATCACAGAACTTCCACGTTAAATACTAATTGTGACAGATGTGTCTTATTTTGGAGTATCTTGGCAAAAGCATGACCAAGTGAGATACTTAAGTCTTTCAGAAACATCATGGACAAATATTAGGGCATGATCACATGAGCTGATGCACAGGGAGTACAAGTCTGCTTTTTCCATAATCTCAAGTCAGTGACAGGCCAACTAAGTATGGCTTGTGAGGAGCTTGTAAATCCTACTGGTCTGATCATCAGGTTACACAGCTCCTAGACTGTACCTCATATGCAGACCAAGGCAAAACAATTAAGTGATCAGAAATACAGCACAACACTTTCTTTGGGAGATCTCCAGTAACTTGGAACAAAAACTGCTCAGAAGGTTTAGTAGCAGCCCGAGTAAACCTACCACACCGTAAGGTACTACAGGCATCTCTGTCAGTATAGATGTACACAGTAAGCTGGCATACACTAAGTTGGCTTAACATGTATGTACTTAAAATAGGTACAAGAGTTTCAGAAGATGAAACTGAAAGGACTTCCTAAATACTGGTAACATCAATGCAAGCAACATTTCCTGATGTCTGACAGCAATAACTCAACAGACAACTGACTGCCTGTAGCAAAAGCTAATTTTAACCTTGAATTGGTTAAAAAGGAACACAGAGCTAACATTTGAGACAACTGCTTAGAACACTAAAGTAGCTGCAGGTATTTCATATTCTGTATATCCAAACAAGTGTGAAGTAGAAAGAAATGAGAACACCAAGCCACCATTACAATTGTGTGCACAAAACAAAAACAGTTATTGAAAGCATAATTCCACAAGCAACATTTTACTGTCAAACTCTAACTAGAAGAGACACTGAGCATCCAGAAAGACAAACTGGTGAAGACTAGTGTTGAGGAATAACCACAGTTAACTGCAGAGTGGCAAAAAACCTTTAAAACTATTTTGGATTTGTACAGTTTCCTACAGCAACCTAATCAACCTTCAACATTCAACTTCCAAACCCTCAAGACAGACACACTAAGTGTTAGCCTCAGACTACCAGTGGCAAAATAAGTCAAGGACAAATAGAAAGAGGAAATGCAAGCTGAGAATTTTTCACTCTTAAGAGACACAACTTCCCAAACATAATTTATTGATGTACGTTTCATAAATAGCTTCTAGTAGATGTTTTAGCAAGTCAACATGAAACTAAAAAAACAAAAATTAGAATGTTTTATATTTTTAGCAAATAGTCCTTCAAGCAAACCATCTTGTCACATTCTCCTGCAAAGTTTTCTAGTTCAGTAAGTATATCTCTGACTCAATTATATATAAACATTTACTTGAAATGACATCAAAATGCTAAAAATGACCCTATAATTGTTAAAACACTAAAAGTAGCCAGTCATCACAGTTACCCTCAACTATATGCTGAAGAAAGAGGAAAACTTCAGTATTGCTACTAAACAACCAGAGTAAAAGTCTGATCAAGGAGCATACAAACTTCCAGGAAGCTTATCCATCCACTTCAGCTGAAAATTTGAAAAATCAGGCAATTTCTTCCTCAATATGAGTGAGGATTCAGCAAAAAAAAAATACTGAGGGCAGGATGGCAGGTGACCCCAAGACCAGACAAGGAGCACAGCAAGTATGACAATTAAGTACATCTACCTGTATCCTAAAAGATGTCATACCCCTTTGTTTGCTCAAAAGGTAAACAAACTTTCAAAGAATGATTAATAACCTAGCCAGAAAGTGAACTCCAACTCGTGATGAAACATTTTGCACTGTTTTTAGGCCATCAAGATAAAGGCTGTCAATCTACTGGAGCAGGATCTGAATCCATCTGTCTTATAACTCATCAGCTGAGAGAGGTGCTTAAGGAAGTTGAGTCAGGGACCACTTCAGTCACAGATGATACCTTTATATTTACTAGTTCTCAACTACATTTTGTTCACTAGTTGACTTGGTTTTTTGAAACCATCAGCTTTTAGCATCTTGCATCCTGTGCTATGGCATTTCACAGCTTAAATGAGCAGCACATTTAATTTGAGCCTACTACAGGATGATTTACCAGTTCTTGGAGTAAATAATTTCTTGGCATTCTGCTCTCTAGCTTTTTCATACACTGCTGACTACACAGACCTAGATCATATGCCTCATCTTGTCGAGGCTAAACAATCATTCTGCCTTCACACAGAGGCAATTCCATGTGTTTGATTACTATTAACATCTTTCCTCATTCCACTTCCATTTGTGTTTTGACTTTCCTCTGATGAGGAAAGAGGCAGCAAAATTATACCCACTGTTGATGTTCTGCAGAAACATCACATCATCTTTACAAGAAACTGTCAGCTCAGGGCCTACCACTCTCTACAAAGTTTAAATTATTTCTCTCCCTCATGATGCATCACTTTGAAGGGTTCTTATGCACATCTTCTCAGGCAGCCCTTAAGGTGCTTCACACCACCAGCAAACTTCACCAGGCTTCATCCACTGCCTTTTAGACATTAGGCAGCAAAAACTCCTGCAGGGCCTTCCTGGTGAACTCCATTTCTTACCAAAACTGAATTTTAGTTCCCCATCTTCCAATCAGTTAACTGTTTAAAAGGGGACACATACCATTCACTTAGCTTCTTTCAGGATCGTTGATAAAAGAAATTTACTTCATGCTTTTGTAAATACCAAGAGGCTGTATCAAACACCTTTCTCTTGTGCACAAACTTCTGGACATTCAGATGCTCAGGAGTCACACAGTCACTGAGAGATGACATGTCTGTAAGCAGATGATGGCTATAGAGAGAGAGCAGGTAATCCAAAAAGAAAGCCCTTCATCTGTGATAGAACGGATAAATCTTCGATTTAGAAGTTTAAACTTCTTTGGATTTATTTCTCTAGATAGAATAATCTCTCCCATCTTAGGGCTATTGATTCAACAGCTGAATGATAGAACTGGTTTGGGTTTTAGCTGTTTTGAATAATCTGCTAGATCTGGAGGGAAAACTAAAGAATTCACATTTAAGACAAGCCTGGGGGTGGGGGTAAGGTGAAATTCTGCATCACATACCAGGGTAAGTTACCAAAAAAAAACCCAACAACAGAAAATAGAAAAAAATAAACAAATAAATAGAAAACCCCACAACTCAACAGGGAAAAAACACATGAGGGAAAAAAAAAAAAGCCCCAGAAAAATCACAAGAGAAAAAATTTGGTTGCAATAGAAATACCAAGTAATTATTTGCTAAGGAAACCAAACTTCTGTTCTTAAATACTGGCAAATTTACTATACAAAACCGCTGACATTTAAAGATTGACATTATTCAAAAAGAAAATTTATAGCCAAAAATCAATCCCCTACAATTTGAAGTAACACAAGTAACATAACAGAGCTGAACTCTAAACATAAACAGGCTTCTGAATCATTCTGGTCTTTTGTTGGTGGTTTTTTTTTGCCTGATAGCATTTCTAAAGTAAGGAGAAAAAAAAGGCAGAGCAGTGTTGGTAATAAAGTATCTATGCTCAACTTCGAAAGAGATTATACATACAGTGCTCCAAAATGATTGGTAAGTACTTGCAGAAGTAAAGGAAAAGCTTAGAAAAGGCGTAAGACAGTTTTGAAAGATCACATATTTACTATTTTGTTGTTAAGAGTACAGGATTAAAGGCCATGACTGAATCTAGTCTGCAATTGATGGGACTTGTAATTAAATTCATACACCTCAAAATCATTTCATGTGAAATACCAGAGTAGTATTCAGAGCTACCTTAATGTACCATTAACATTTTAAGTATCCTTTAAATAACCTAACATGAAGACTCAAAATATTTCACAAAGTTTGCAGTATTTCCAAATTCTCTATTTTAGGCTTGTAGCACTTGCTCACTCTCTGAGCATGTCTGTAAATACACTAAAAAATTTATCTTCTTGTTCTTTATGAAATAAATTCATTCTTTTGCAGAGAAATATTGGACAATGTCCTAACCAACATTTTAGTCACAACTGCATAAGCAATAAGCCAAGTATTAGGCAAACTAGCCTCATTACTTTAGATGAGTTAACAGGATTCTACAAGATATTTGCACGTGCTACCTGGGTGTACTCTTAACCTGGTAAGATTTCTATGTGGTTTAGATTTCTAAGCTGAAGCAGAGAAAAACCAAAACAAGTCCTCCCAAAAGTTGTTTAGTACTAGCAATCTAGGGAAATGAGGCCCAAAGCACTACAAAAAAAGACACTTCTCTTTTTGGGACCTACAGGCTACTTTCAGCTACAACTTATTAGATCTTGAGTCCTGAACAGATTTTACAAAATGAGTCCAAACTCTTTTCTACCATTATTAAAAGGGGAAAACAGCATTTATGGAGCCAACCATGAGAACAGCAAAGAAAAGGAAAATCAACATGGAGACTAGAAAGAGCTCAAAAGCAAGAAAAATTGTACACAATTCCAATACAAGAGAACTGGAAAAATTAAAGCTGCAAGGGAGCAGATTATATCAATCCTTCATATCTTATTTCAGTTCATTACAGGCTACTGGCAGAGCTACCAAACAAAGGTCAGGGTTCTCTTCATCTTTCACAACAGGTTAGGCAAGACTAATACGAGCAGCTCCAAGAAAAACTAGTATTTGAAAGAGCCAAGGGCCTAGTCACCAAAATGAGTGACTGACAGTAGAGACTACTGTCACCATCACAGCAAATACTGAACTACTTTATGGCACAGAAAGTAGAATGACACATGAAATAAATACCCTTTTTGATCTTGTCACTACCCAAGTTTCAAAACTGAGGGGCAAGAGTCAAAACAATGCTACCAGAAGACAGAACTCATACTGCAACTTTGCTGCTGTTGTGACATGGGCCATGAAATGTATCTGCATACTTGTCACTACAGGGAACAAGAGCTTTCTTAGCACAAAGCTGACAATTTCAGACCTTAAAGAGAAATCTTACCTCACTGAGAATTCCCACTTTTTATTTGGAACAGAAAAACTACTACTACAGTAAGAAAACCTTTTTCCAAAGGATGAGGAGATACCAATACGGTACATGTGAAGAAGTCTGCAGAGGAAAGGAATGGGTGATTATTCAAATCCATCTCAGTTTGTGAACAAAAATCTGATTACAATGACACTGGAAGATAAAAGAGTAGTAGGCAAACAAAAGGAAGGTATGACTTCTTCGTTTCCATAAGTCTTTTATTTATGGTGGGTTTGCTTATGTTTCTAAGAAACTACTGTTTAGGCTTTACTTTGTCTTTTCTGCAACTCAAAAAGCGCTCAGGAAGCAACCCCCAATGTGGCCAATGAGGCTCTCATACAGTCCTACAAACATCTAGACCATATGTTTATATGGAGACCTCTGAAGACCCCTTAACCCAACATTCTGTTGTAAGCAGAGTCAGATCAGGTCATCCAGGGTCTGGTCAGGCTAAGACAGTTTCCATGCATGGAAGGGTAATACCACATAGAGACAGTCCATATAAACACAGGACAATCTAAATGAAAAATCTCTAGTACTGTTTTCAGCTGAACAACCTCTGAAACTCAAACGTAGTTTCTCCTTCTCTTCTTTCCTTAGGAAAGGAAATAAAACATCATCTTCTCCTAGGTTTTGCATGTGCTAAAAACCAAACAATGTTCTGTCATACATAGAAGATGGCACTGAGAATCAAAACTGTTTCCAAAGTATACAACCACAGCCTTCTTCCTCTGAAAACACATGGGCACTGAAAAATTATTCCACCCTAAATGAGAGCATTGTCAGTAAAAAAAATAACCAAAAGGTCATTTGGTTGAGTGAAGAAACCTTCAGTACCTGAACAGCTTAAGAATGCCATTGAACAAATACGGTCATTTCTACATTGAAGCTGACATACTGAAAACCATGGAGTATTGCAATATATGAAGGGAATTCAGCATATTTGTACACTGGCTAGTTGATGACACCTGCCTTCTCGGAAATATTTGGTAAAGTTCTGCACTGACATGAATTAAAATGTGTCTTTACAAACTTATCTTTCATCCAAGTGAACTACACTTAACTGTTTGCACTCATCTAAAAGAAATACATTTTTGGCTCAAGTCCCTGACCAATTTTGTTTGCAATGCTGCTAACCTTTCAGCAGTCATTTCAGAGATACTAACAGTATCAGCAGTACTAGTGAGAAAAAGCAACACCATTAACAGTTGTTCTGGATAAAAGCAAACTCTGAAGTAAAGTATGTTAGCCACAAAAGAGCCTGTAACACAATATAAAAAAGCAGTTTATAAGTGTAAATGTTCCGCCTTATTTGGCCAAACTCAAAAGAATCTGAAAAAAAAAGAACCTATTCCTGCAAGTCCTTTTACAAGTTTTGACTGTGGTATTTCAGCACTGACATTAAGGTTTCATTTCCTGGTTGTCTCCATAGCAACAAATATATTCCCAATCAGACACCACTCATCTTTAGTGGAGGTTTTCTCAGACACACTAGACGCCAGCCTGTGCAGCAGAGGGACTGGTGCTTACTGGTTTTAGATACTTTGGAATCAAAACACAACCCTTTGGGGGAAAAAAGAAAGCATCCTAAAAGTTAAATGAAGGAGTTCTTCTGACCTAAGAAAAAGGAAGTTTTTTCCGTCTTCATTTTGGTAAAATAGCGAACAGCAATCCAGCATGAATTGAACTTATATCAAAGTAACAACAGGGAACATATTCCCTTCCTCTTGCTGGGAAGTTACCAAGCAATTTCAGCCCCCTCCACTCATCTGGACATGCATGTCAACATCTGTTTTTCTGCTTAGTTTTAGTGGGCAGCACTGCTTCATAAACTGTTCTGCTCCCCCAAGAGAAATTTCAAACTGCTGTCAGCAGAGTAGAAGAATGATTACCTTGGAAAAATGATGGATGATGACGATCCTGAAAAGCACACAGACCTGTGCCAGGAGCTTCATCAGTCCCTGAACTATCTGGAAATTCTCCAATTAGTTACACAGTACATAAATAGAATTTGTAATCACACCAAATATGTTTCAAAAATGAAAATACCAGAAAGATTTAACAGCAGCAAACTTGCCTAGAAGGCTGTAATTTGTTGAAAATACAGTTAGTGCTCTTGCCACCTCCTGCTTTTGAGAGTTGTACTCGACACCTAGGTACAGCTTTCCAAGCTGAAGTGGAAAAAGTTGCCAGGGAGAAAGCTGAAGACCATGTAGACAAATGAATCCCTTTCAAAACTTCTTGAATATAAAAGAAGAATTGCTTTTAAGAAAGTCTTGCACAAGTTCAAATTTATCAGGGCAGGAGTCCTCTAAGAAAGTAGAATGTGCCTATTAAGAGTTACAAGCTAGCTGGGTCTCAAGTTACATCAACTCAGAAGAAAAGCCATCAGCCTAATCTAGCACAGTCATGCTCCAGAAAGTTGGAAGTGGAAAGGAGTTAGTTACAATATTCTGGGTAAAATGCTTTCATTTCCCACTTCTGACTCAATCATAAACTTTATCAAAAAAGAACACTTCTACTTCACAAAATATAAGCTTTTGGTAAATTCAATGCAAAAAAACCCCATTATCCCACTTCTAAACTATAGGTAGCAAGAAATTCTTCTGATTTAATGTGATTCTCAAAGGCACATCTTTGTTAAGCAAAGCCACAGAAAAACTCCCGCTTTTAAACATGTAAGTGCTATAAAACTACTAACAGAACAGTTAACAATCACTTGAAAGGACAGCCAAGGAACAGAAAGCCAGAAAAAGTGCTACAAAGCAGTTGTCTTCCAAGATTCAAAATTCCAGCAGAGATCCAAAATTCACGCAACACACTGCCTCTTCACAACGGTGGCAAACACTCTGAATGCCAACTTGTTTTGTACTAACAACTGCATGCCTCCTAACTAGCTCCAGGGTACTTCTTTAGAAAAGCAGAGCTGTTAAGGAAAGAATAATCTACACTAGGTTTGTATTTTAGATGAAGTTTAACTTAAAATGACTCTCCAGTTTTATTCTGAAAAAACCTTCTGAAATTTCAGACTGTACTGTATTCACTAGCCAGTGAATACTCAATTGCAGACACTAAAATAGAAATATATTATTCTATTAGCTTCTCACTAATACAGCATTTCCTGTGCAGGTAAGCTGGTATTGCCCAGGTGGGACTGAGCAGTAGGGAAAGAAAGGAGGGGAAGAATCTGTGTAATCAGGAGATTATAACCAAAGGCAAGTCAAGTGAAGTGATCATTTCCCCTCTACTCAGCACAGGTGAGGTCACACATGGAATGCTAGGCCCAGGTCTGGGCTCCCCAAGAAAAGAGATATGGACAAATGGGAGAGTGTCCAGTGAAGGTCCACGAAGATAAGTAAGTGCTGAATCAAATAAAAAAAGGCAAAGTCATTAAGTTGAAAATATCTTGGTCCTAGATTCCCATGAACTCTGATAGAAGGACCTGGAGAAGAAGGAAAACCTTATGAGAACCTGACCAAAACTAGGTTTAAAAGAAACCAGCTCACTGTTTTGTTATCATAGGCAACCTAAACCCCACTATTTGCATTAAGCCTCATGTGAGGCATGTTTGACTAATAGCTGTAATTATCAAGACTGAGGGAATATTTTCCTGTAGAAAGATGCACTGTGGTTGTACCAGAATGGATACATTAGCCAAAATACATTCAGGTCCCAGCACGTTTATGCACACATTTAAGTTTTTGGTAAAAATTCTTCTCCACATGTCCATAATTAATTTTCTGTTCTCTACCTTTAAAATGTATTACAAAAAGTTACAAGTGTAACCAAATCTTTCTAGTAATTCAAAACCAAGACAACTAAATAAGCCTAGAAAGGTCAGTACTATTCGTTAAGATTCAAAAGCTATCTTAAAGCTCCACCACATACATAGTGGTGGAAATTAAATAGCCTGAAGATCTACAAATATCCCACTAACTGGGCACCAGGACTCCCAAATACAACTTAAGGAGTCAGACACCTGACACTCATTCTTTAACCTGCTCTTAGGTGTCTGTGTTGCGGAGGGGCTCTTCTACGCTAAACCCTTTCCCACCCTTTGCTCTCCCCGCACCTCCGACACAGCAGGTAAGTACTTTTATGACCACATGAAGCTTAGCACATGCTATATGAAGGTTATCCTCAGAGGCTTTTAGACTGACAGCAGAGCGCACATGACCTACACTTGCGACGTGATCGCTTGCTGGTGACAGAGTTGCTGGCTCATACCTGATTACTGGCGGCCATTATCAAGGTTCTCGGAGGCGCAGATTGGGGTTTACCACTTGGCAGGGGCAATGCGGGTGCTAAACTGGCCATAAGCTGAGTCGGTGCTTGAAGACTGAACTGGTAAACATTAGGAGCTGTGCAAGGTGGTGTAT
The DNA here is from genome assembly GCA_013397975.1 of Machaerirhynchus nigripectus. Classification (NCBI taxonomy): domain Eukaryota; kingdom Metazoa; phylum Chordata; class Aves; order Passeriformes; family Dicruridae; genus Machaerirhynchus; species Machaerirhynchus nigripectus. The sequence continues at coordinate 1,939,719 of VZRQ01004873.1, read as the reverse complement.
CTGATTCCTTTTGGCAGAGAAAAAGGGGAAAAGAAAAGCAACTTTACAGAAAGTACAGTATATTCAGACTATGCATGTGAAAATGCACCCAAATATCAATTCAAGTGAATACTATAAAACATAATGATTTTTTTTCCACGGTAAAAAAAATTTAAATAAAAGCCAGCACTATGTTTATTTTATACATCTGGTAAAAGTTTAACTGAACCTCTATTAAGAAGACAATGTCAACAGGTCTATGGCAATCACAGGTCAGTTCCAGTCGGCACAAATCTGAAGCCAAAGTTATGTCTCTACCAAATGCAAATTAAAAGATGAGAACTAAGGCTGGGAAAAAAACAGAAAAAGAACAGCAACACTGCAGGTGATAGAAGGGCAAGAATTTTAGGTGTCATGACAGATTGAGTCCTCTAAACAGTGTTCTGGATTGTACTGATTTATATGGCAAAGTTACTCCCTGTAATTGCTACATTCTTCTCCCACCCTACCCAGCAACAGCAAAGTTAGGGCTCCACCTACCAAGAAACAAGTTGATGCTCTGCCAGTCACACACACCACTGCTCACGGGGAGTTCTGTTCCCCTCGCTTTTCATCTGAAATCTGAGGGATAATTCTTCAGGGAAAGCAAGATGGATGCAGGATAACAGAAAAGATACTGCAAATGGAACTGATATCACTGATTAAGATTCTTCTTCCTTCCAGCCTGATCACCAGCAATTTCAGATGCTTATAAGATTCTTCTTCCTTCCAGCCTGATCACCAGCAATTTCAGATGCATCCTAAGCAGACATACTGGTGATGCTAAAGTACTGTGTCTGGAGCACTTAACAACAAGGAGGCAAGCATGGATTCAGGGGTTTACAGGAATTACCTAAGGCTGAAAACACCCGACTACCTCAGTCCTTAAATGACCAATTATTTTCTAAGTTGAGAGAGGTGGAAAGCAAGCTACAGCCTTTTAAAACAACTTTGAACACAAAAAGTCTTGTAAAACTTATTTTTCAGCCATAACATAATGGCAGAAGTAGCTTTCCCTACATTTACTGCTCCTTTTTACCACGTTCTTAACTCCAAAGAATTCTGAACTTAAAGACAATGGAAAAACCTATTCTTTATCCCAAACCACGAGCCTTTTTTCCACTCCCAGCTGTCTGGTTCAAAACATAGCAAGAGACAAGGCTTAGCCAATTAGTAGTTTAGAAGTTACCACATTAAAAGGCATTATTGGCTCAGGTCATCACAGATCTTTACTGTTAAAGTAATTACTGAAGTATTCTATTGCTCTGTCTCTAAAGACTAATTGCCTGGAAGCAAAGACTTCACTTAAATCACGCAAACTTTAAACAGATCTCCAGCACTACTACTTGCCCTCAAATGGCCTTGTTTTCTAAATTAGATTCTTCAGTTAGAGAATAGGCTGCCCAAGAACAGAAACAAGAAAGTATTTCAAAGTTTTGCTTGGGGAAAAAGACTATGCAAGTGAAATGGACAACTGTGAATACTGAGCAGCCTAAGCAATGTGCTACTACAAAGCAAAACCTGCATCCCAGCTGAACTGAATACTCATAGTAGAAAGAGACCTCAATAAAACCAATTTGTTAGACCAACCAGTCTTTTATTGGTCTCTATAAAGTTGTGCTTACTAAAAAAGAAGTTCTAGAAAGAAAGGAGCTGTTTGCCTATTAGTTCAGCTAGTAATAAAAGTCAGAGTATGCCTTTGTGAAGCAGATTCTTTGCTCGTATAAAGAATCTGTGCAGAAAGTTCTTATTTATGAGATCAGATGTTTATTCTTTAGACTATATGTACATCATAGTGGGAAACTACATGCTGCATGCTGCAGCACTGACCAAAAATTAAGCTTAGTTGATGCCTGGATTAGATGGCATTTTTCTCCTTTGCCCAATCCTACAGTTATCAACACTGTGGGAACAGGCTAAGGTGTCCACAAAGATTGGACACTTTTGGTCATGGAATTATTAAAAAGCTTATGAGAAGAGGGGGAAATGAACAGACAAGTTCTAAGCAAGCTCGCAAGTCCTCATGAGCTAGAAGATGGGATGGAAAAAGGGATCTTATTGTCTAGCCAAACCAATGTGCAAATCTACTGCAATGCAGCCTTCACAGACCTGACCAAAGAACAATTTTAGTGTCCCCATTCAAAGGATCTCCCCTTTCTCTTCTGCTTAGATACAATTAGATCCCTGAAGATTAACATACCTAACCCAGATGGGACACTTCTCATTAATGAGATTTCTAACGGGCTTTTGAGCAAAAAAAGTTGCTCAGAAGGGACAGAGTAGCAGATGGAAAAGTGTGTCGTACCATTTAACTGAGATTAGATTTCACCACAAATGAAGCTTGTGTTCCTTTATTTTAATTTTGTAATAGGTATGTTCATTTGCCTCAAGTGTTATTTACTGAAACACACCTCATACAAGCAGGTTGTTTCTTTCTTCTATGACATTCCTGGATTGCTAATAGGATTACTGCATGGAGTTGATATCGTGACTTCTCAGGAGCAACAAAATCCTTCTGTGAAGAGCAGCATTACCCTTCTTAAACTGAAAGATTAATCTCTGATCAGAAAATTGAGCCCAATGTGAACAAATCTTATTTTCCATAAGCACTGCCTACACTGAAGGATTAAATCTTTCTTGGTCTTCTGGACCAGATTCTTAAGTGTAACATGCAAACTTGAAGCACTTCAGAAGTTCAGATAACCTACAAGTAAATACATGGAGGTAACACTCTCAACACTTTAGGTACACACCTGGAGGACAAAAGCTCTGACCACTACTAGGGTGAGGGCTACAGAAGTCACAGTAAAAAAGATAAGTGTTCACTAAAGGGGTAAGATCCCTCAATTGATTTTAGCAGATAATGTAGGCATAAAGCTACAAGACTGCACTAAGAGCCGAGATTAAGTTCCTGATCTCTTGAATGGTACTACTTTGAATGCCTGTCAGAGTACCTCATCCTGCAAGGAAAATATGTTCTAAAGATCTGCTTTTGGAAACCAAGAAAGACTACCAGATGCAGGTTTATCCTCCTGGGACATTTCCATTTTAAAACATGCTCTTTAACCAGTTTCAACTTCCTGATTAAGAACTTAGTACCCAGAAGGAAGACTTCTACTCCTCATAGCCCTGATTACTGAGAACTCTAATTTACTTTAATGCTGGAAAAAAGAAAATATGGAAGATACCTAGAAACTCAAGTGTTACTGATGAACTTCTGCCTAGACAGAAACAGTGAAGCACTGCAGTCATATGACAGATGAAGAACTGAAGCAATCTTAAAATCCAGACTTCTCTTCCTAACACAGGATGAGAACAAAATAAAATCCTTTACTCTTCTGCAGAATGCATCTCCCATTATAAAAAGACCCAGGACCTCATCACCAAGAGAATATTTACTTGCCAAAAACTCATTACTAACTAGGTCTGGCCATAAGAGATTATTTCAATTCCATTAAAAACTCAAGGCTTAAAATACCTGGTAAACTCCTCAGTTAACAACAGCTACCATTTCAGAGCCTTCCATTTCCAAGACAGTATGCTTTCTTAAATGCTGAAGTCACCTAAGATTAATTCATGACCCCAGTCTGTTTAAGTTTGGCCCAATGCTAAAGGAGTCTAACTATCCTAAAGTCAGTATTCAGAAATAAAAACTTAAACAATAGAATGCAAGTTTCCTGATATTGTGATGTATTCGGGTTTTCACCCCCCTGTCTCCAAGAACAAACTACACAAGTCTTGGCAAAAGGATCCTTATTGTTTCCACTCTCAAAATTTCTTCCACATTAAACAATTTTTTTTTTCTCTTTCCCATAACATTCAGGAGCTGGAAGCTGTGACAGAACAATGACCATTTCAGTAAAAATTGTGTTCCATCTTTGAAAGCAAAGAACTGAAAATTGTTGTTTATAGTTAACACTTTACACTGTACATGTTCAAGTGTTCCTCCTCTTTCTTACAATTACAGTGATTTAACAGATGACTGCTGCCAGTCTGACTCCTTCTGCCTCTTTTCCCATTTTGGCATTCTTCATTAAACCTGCATTAGTATCTGACATTATTATGAGCTAATCCACAGAGGTGAACCACAGAAACAGTAATCCCCTTCTTACTAGTTTTACTTTCTAAATCAGCTCACCACAGGATTAGGTGAACACCAGTGCAGAAAAGTTGGAGCAGCTAATGAAAGGAAATTTGGCTAGCAAATACATCCTGTTCTGAATTGGCTTAGTAAAGTGTAAAACCACACTCCTTTGAACATAAAGCAACACCAGAGAACTTCAGGCATTTCATAGTTTGGGGCCATGAGCAGGAGAACAACTTCAATGCATGCTCTCACTTGAACGGTTTTAGCCCCAGCATACTTAACCTGCTTGATAAAACACCATGCTTCCAAGGTGACTTTATGATCAACCCCCACCCTCATCCCACTTCTTCCACATTGTGTGCCATTTTTCTTCTTGGTAGGTGGAGCCATAACTTCAACTATGGTGTAAATGGTGTAAATAAAGCAGAACTGAGATGAACAAAATTTCTACTTCTATGGAAGGTCACAAGACGATTTGCATCAATACAGTTGCTCCACTTCCACTGGCCAGCCTATAAACAATATAAATCTTGAGTTAAGGTGAAATTTGTTGATTTTTCTGCCTTTCATTGCAAACCAAAATTGGTCATTGTGATTACAGAAGGGGATAAGTGAAAGAATACAGGACACACAAGCAAACTGAAAAATATACATGCTCTAAAAGCATTTGTGTTTGTTCTACAGAAAGACAACTGAAAACATTATCTAATTAGTATCTACCAGATTATATACAAGTACAGTACCCCTTCAACCACACCTCTTTGTATCCTGAGGGGCCTGACTGCAAGCTTTTTCTATGTTTTATCAATACTCACTGTATTTCAGATAAGCCATCTTAAACAAAAAAGGTCCCAAGAGTGTGTCATTTAAAACTTCCTTTGTTGCCCCAATACTTTCATTTCACAGGCTTTCAGCTGGTCTGCATTGTTAACAATATAAGTTTGCTTTTCAAGTTATGCACTAAATAATAGGACTCATTATGAAAGCTGAAAATGCACTATACTAGACTATAAATACTGAATTTAGGTTTTCTTCCATCCTAAAATGACTTGGGTACCTCTGTGGTTTTTTTTCATGGGAGGGAATGTTAAGATATGGCAAGATTACAACTTAGACTTTGGCACCAGAAACTACTCTGAAGTTGACTCTTCAAAAATTATGTGCTTCTCTTCTTACTTCACCAACCTCACAGCAGAAAAATCCAACTTTACTTGCTGAATTACAAATTCCCTCTGTATCCTCTACAGCTTAGAACAACTTATTGAATAAAACTACTTTAGGATTTTGTATTCAAAATTGTCCCTCCTGCAGCCTTGCAGGAATTTACTCTTACTTCAAGTGGATATGGAGAAGAGACTGCTCAAGGAACTGATACAGAAGAACCAAAAAAGAGCATGAGACAGTATAAAACACTGCACTGTCAGAGATACAGGTTAAAAACCTCAAAAACAAACACAGGGCCATACAGTGAAAGAGGAAAATAGGCAAAAGCAGCACTGGAAAAATTTGTTTCCTTCTGATCCACAGAAGTGTTAATAATCTGCATAGCAAGAACAAGAAAAAAGAATGCAGTTTTAAAGGATTTGGGGGCTTAAACTCTTAAATGACTCAAATCAAATGTCAATTAAATGCTTTTCCCCAGTAACACCAGGCTGTCCAGCACTTAGGGTTGCCACTGCTTTATTTGGAGACAACCTGTCTGCAAGTCAGCACTTACATCTCTCTGAAGTCTAAACATGAAGAGGCTTTTTAAGAACTTGCCTCTATTTGTTCAGGAAGGGGAGAAGCTTAAGAGAAAACCGGCATTATTCTACACAAAGATGATCAACTATCCATACATATTTGAACCGTTACTTTGGATAGGACACAAGAATATTCAGGCATATAGAAAGAAGAGAGAAAAATGTGTGAAGCTCCTGCTCTCAGGCTGAGAATTCCATCAGGCAACCTCCTTTTGCCTCCACTCCTTATACACAAAATTTCAACTACAACTGTACAAATTAATCATTCATTAAGATGGATTTAACAAGACTACAAGAAAAGCTGTTACATATTCTGAAGTGTCTGTCCCTCTACTGCAGATAAGCATGCCTTATGCCTGCAAATTTAATCACTTTAAAAAAGCACATTTATCCTGACAAGGTATGTCATACACTCTACTACCTCCCTCTATGAATATGGAAGCACAATAGCTCCTGCTAATAAACTGACATTTAGTCTGGCTAATAGGAAGGAAGGTGAGATGGTTGATAACTTCACTAAGCATGTTGAGTTCAAGTACTAAGCCTCAATTACTGAAAAGCAAGTAACAGTTCCAAAAATAAGTGTGGATCTTGTATGCATTCAGCAGAACTGTAAGAATAATGAGTCTTATTCTTATCAGTCATATTTATATATTAGTCTCAGAATTTAAGCATCCAGTCAAGGTACTCAGTACATAATACTTCAATACAGTGAAAAGACATTCACAAAACACTGAAGCTCAGCATATTCTCTACCTGATGGGGCTGAACAGTGGGCAGATCAAGCACTGACATTCTGATGAAAGGTTTTTATAACCCTGAAAAGGCTACAGTTAAAATTTCAAAAACAGTCTGAAAGAAGATATTGTAAATGTTAAAAAGTGGCAAGGATTGTGTCATTTCTAAAGCTAGACTACAGGGGGGGGTACCTTGTTCACTGAAACTTCAACTACCTTGGCACAACTGCATGGTCTTGAGAACTCAGAGGTCTTCATGAAATTATCTCATCACAGAAGCCCACACATTATCACCAGAAACACTGAAAAGGTGTATGAAATTTGTTAGAACCAAACTTGTAGCAGACAACTTGGGAGTTTCTGTGATGGACTGGATATGACGTTATATATCCATTAGATAACAGAAAAGAGCTTTAAAGAATTACCTATGAGCCATTTTATCTGCTACTGATATGCAGCTATCACTGTCACATAAAATGTTAAGCTTTCTTTGGCATCACATCATCAAAACTGCAGAGCATACTTAGCACCAGAAATCAAACCAGACCAAAATGAGACTGCAAAAACATACCTATGATTATTTCTTACTTGGCAGAGACTGTTGATCAAGCAATAGATATTCTCTAGCACTACTTTACGACTTCCTGAAATAATGAACAACATTTTTCCACAATGCTTAAGCAACAAGAAATCCTGGTCACCAGTCACAGAGCGCAGGTCCAGGATGAAAAAAAGGCACCCAGAAAAAAAAAGACCACCAAGCAAGCAAGCAAGCAACACAAATAGCATTTTCAAGAGGAATTTGGTCACTGCTTAGATTTTGAGACTGACATCTGCAACTAGCCAGAACAAGCAGAGAGCTGGGGGTGAACATAGCTCATTCCACCTGGTTACAGATTCTCATAGCAATCACTTAACTCTGTATGAAGGTGAGAGTTTTTAATGCCAGAGGCTTGTCTTCTGTTGTGGAACAGTTTGACCCTTGCTTCCATACAGTAAAAATTCACACATTTTGCACTGTCCTTGATGGCAAAGACATTTATAAAGCATCTTCCATTATGCACTTCCACATTTGTTGGATCATGTGGGAATGCATCGTATTGTAAAACTTACCTGTTTGCAGGAGTGAGGAATACATTGCTTTTTTTCAGGGCAGCATAGGGTATTTGAAGTCAGCAGAAAGCTTAATTGAGAGAAGACTTACTACATAGATCAGTTTGATAATTAACATAATTGAGAAAAATATATGATCAGTCTAATACATTCTGATAACCAGATTCCTTGTATCCATACAGTTTTTTAACATGAGTTCTTTAGTTTGCTCCTGATCACTAATATTTACATTCTTCACAGAGCCAAGGTAACAAGGCAGGAATTTTAATACTCAGTATCCAGAGAAGAACTACATTAGAAGTACTGGTGAGTGAGTAAGAGCTCTGTATTGACGTGTGCAGTAAGACAACCCCATAAACTGAACACTCCCACTAACAGTTACAGTGATACCTGAAGACAGGCTTCTCTTGCACAAGGTCTTTGATCCAAAATTTACTGGCCCTTTGAAAAGCTGTCTTTTGAGATTAAGATTTTGCAGTTGGCTAAGACACCTACTAAAGACAGCATGGCTAGAATTTAATTGGCCAGAGAGTGCTAGACTAAGGCATTTTTTAAACAGCTTTGCTACCTTGGGAAATCCATTAAAGGATACCTTTTGTTCAAATTATGATTTGGTCTCATTAGATACAGTTCTTAATTTTGGGCTGTGTAGACAGTGGCCCAGAAGTGTGCTCTCCTGCAAGCTAATCCTAGATGTGCAAAGATGAAAGCAAACATCCTCTTGAGTTTCAGATGGTATGCTGAGAAAAAGCACATAATCTAAAATATATGGGGAAAGAGAAAACTGTCCTTGAAGGAGGCAGTTCTCTTGCTCCTCAGTGGTACCCAAGTTCTCATTTTCAAAAGGTTGCCACCAATATAGAGAACTCAGGGTAGTAACTGTAGGGTCTTATATCCCTACACTTCCATTTTTCTGAGCATATACAGCCTTTGAGAGGCTGGCTTCTGAATGTTAGCTCTGGTTTACACCAATCCAGTCTCAAAAAAAACATGCTCCTGGTTATTGTTCTGAGACCTGTTCTCCTGCTGCTGGAAATAATCTACAACCATTGCTTTAGCTGACAGACCCGTAAGTCCAAGACACCAGAACCCTTATCTATTCAGCTGCTGAGTCATATTTACAGATTATTAATGCAAAACCTGTAATGCTGTCACAGAACTCCAAGGAAGCAAATCTTTAAAAACCATAGAGCATGCTGTACTGCAACCAGCTATCAAATTATAGGGTTTAATACAAATTCTCTAGGATCCCTATGAGCAATACTGCAGTGCTCTGATAATGCCTGCACACTCAATATATACCACCAATATTGCTTCCAGGACATACTGACAAATACACGCAAGACTTATTACCAGTGAATAAGTGAATATACTTCCAGACTTATCACCAGTGAACAGTGACGTGATGACTTCAGAGTACAACTACTTCTGTGCTGGAGTGGATGGCTGCACAGGGGCAGTGTGACAAAGTAATGTCACAAGTTTCCAAGCCTACTTCCTCTTCCTCAACACAAGTAAGCTGACTTCTATTATATTAGTAGGTGGAACTCAGAAAGGACCAGATGCAGTTGATCACTATTACCAGTGAAACTTTAGCAGTAAATAGAAAAGCAAATACTATATCTAGTCATTCCAATTTAACAGACAGGATCTTGTATCTCATAAACAGCAAAAGATATTCTGCAGTCATGAAAAATACACCTCCTGAAACAATGTCTTAATGTAGACTTTGTGCTTAAGGTTAATAGCGACATAAGGAATAATACCTTGCTATTAAAATAAAACCTTAATTATCGGGAAGAGGTCAGCAAGCTGTAACTCTATGGTCTCCTTGTCACCTACATTTTCTTTATAATCTATACCTTGCTTTCAGTATTCCAGTATCAGGAAAGTTCAGTGATTTAACTTTAAATAAAAACAGAATCCTTCCCGAAGAACAATCCTTCCACGAGATCAGAGGTAACACTACATGTAAGCCGAAAGTGATGAGATGCACCATATTCGTAATTACCTTCTTCTGAAGCTGATAGCAAAGCTCATGCCTGTTAATACTGCACCAGAAGTTTTGGAGCAAATACCAAGCTGTCACACATGCCAGGTGTTCCTCTGCTGCAACCTGGGCACAGCATTATGCCAGGTCATGGCATGGATCATCTGACTATGGCAGAATAGGCTTCTCTTCCTGAATCAGGTGCAGCTCAGGACTGCTCAGCCTGCTCCTCCTCACATGCCCAAGTAAGAGTAGGATGTACTCATCACTCACCTGTCAGAAACCTGCCATTCCATTCCAAATTAAGACAACATGCTATCAGTCTGCTAAGGACATATGACCTGGCCTTTCTCACAAGGACATGTTTTTTTATTTTGTTAGAAAATGTAGCATTTCCTTCTACTTTGTCAATGCCCAAGTTGATTTCAGTTTTATCTTGTTGAGAACTTTTCACTTTTCATTAATTTCTCTGGCATCTGGCAATGAAGTTTCACCTTCAACATCAGGCTAAACAGGACTAAGGGGAGTCCATAACAACTCACCACACGATACTGTGCACTCCCAGTGTAATAACGAAATACTTGCATTTTTTCATAAAATTTATTACAGCAAAATCTTTCCCACTGATATACTTAAACCAGGAGCATGGTTAATAGTATCGTTGGCAAGTATCATGCTGTTCCTTATTCATCAGCCAGATGGTACAACTAAAACATTTGTCCTTTTTACTGAAGGTGGCATAAAAAGGCAATTCAACACCAGAAAAACAGTAGTGTAAAGTAATTACAGAAAGTAACCAGAACATATAAAGGCAGTGCTTGTCCCTCAAAAGCTACTAAATTTTTATTGAATACAATTCCCAAATTTTAATCCTCTATTTGACTAGCTTTTGAAAGCAGTCAAAAAACAGGCATTTGGACCTCTCTTGGCATCATCCAGTTACTCACTATCATAGTTGACTGCATATTACATCTTGTTCCATCAATGCTTCTACCTATGACAAAATGCTTCAGAAGGTTTACAATGAGCTGCTCGTGCCTTGTAATGCTGTGCTTTATAATCTGCGCTGCCCAATTCTGCACCGATTTAACTTTATACCAAAACAAAACTACCTGGCAGAACCTTAAAGAGTCTGGGAACATACCTCAAGAGACGGCAGCCTCCTCTTGCAGGAAGTTATAATAAAGCCCAGCAATTACTTTCAAATAAGGAAGCTGACAACAAGACTTTATGCAAGTGCCCTGTCACCATTACAACATGAACTGATTGCTTGGCTGAAAATAATGAGTATTATTCACCTTCACAGCACAATATAATGTTCATGTTCAATTTCAGGTGTGGGAACAAGGATCAGAACTTGACAATGGAAGATTTTGCTTAATGGAAGGATATATGAAGACATTTCTACTCTTCTATTTAATAAGCTACTGTTAAATTGGGTTGTTATATTTCATTACATCTAACTACTACCACAAAGTGTACCAAATATTTAGGATGGAAATAAGACCCATTTAATTTCATAAAAAAAATAATTTATTTCAATAATTTTTCTGAGCAGGGGACATTACTGATTTGCTGTAGCAGTTTAGGGATAGTATCACATTAACTGCTATTGTATCGATTGAGGCTTTGAAGATAAACTCTGCTACTTACTAGTTTAACCCATTAAAAGAAAAAGCTTACAATGTCACTGCTGGAGAGTGATGACACAGAAGAGGCAGATGAACCAGAGGATAACTGTTGTGTACTGGTCAATGACAACGCCAAGTGTTGATTGTAAGATGGTTCAGAGTCTCTGTTCTGCTGCTGTTCTCCATTGCAGAGAGCTATCTGGTCTCTTATTTTCAACCTATTATCTGTTAACAGAAAACATAAGTATCATTTAAGAGCACAGAATGCAAACACGTGGGCCTTGAAGTCTAAGAAGAGCTGCAGTTTAACAAGCTAATTGAAAAACAGGCTCAGAGAAAACTAATCTTGGGTTAGAAAGTTACAAGTTCCTTTTATTTTTTTCCTATATATCTGAATGATTTATTTCAAGGCATGAGTATTTTGAATTACATCAAATTCAAGAAAAAAATTTAAGTTGGTTTCCTGCTATACCTACCAAGTTCAGGTGATAAATTAATTTTGCTCCCCCACTTCTTTTTAATCCAGGCCCTGTAGTCAATCACTTCTTGGGTCACTTTGATGATTCTACCTAATGTGCTAAAAAAATTTTTCAATTAAGTATTAAACAAAGACTGTTGGTTACATATTTGCAAGCATTTTAACAAGCTACCAAATTATGCTAAAAGTCAGTTTAAGATATCCCTAACCAAAGAATCTTTTTTGAACCTTCTTTTCTTTAGCACACCATTTAATCCACTGAAGCACCACTTATATTATTTTTCTTCTACCATACTAACATGCAAGCAGTAACACATAGGTAAGATTTTTACTCTGTATTTCTAAATGGAGTGCATATTAACTATAAAGAACGTACATGCTGATAACAGTGTACTTGATAAAAGCATTTTATGGTTCTTGCATTTTTCCATACAGAAAAGTTTTTCCACAGAGTCTGGACTATAAACAGGTATGGGATGCATGGAAGACACAAACATCCCAGCACCACGACTGACTGTCTGGAGAGAGACCTTCACTAATCCTTGCTTCCAGATTCACACAACAACTTAAAAGGTGTTAAGGCTCCCACAATTATAAAGGAAGTACCATGGATCGTGAGGCAGTGCAACAAGAAACAGACTGGCTCCAAAACAAGTTAGAATTTTAATAAATTCAAAACAGCAAGAGACTCAGAAAAAGCTTACCTGGTCCTGCTGAACAGTGACCAGTTATCAACAAAGTAGTGTTTTTCCAACACACTTTCCCAACATTCAGCTATTTGAATCATACTTCTTGAGCAGGAGTGAGCTGTCTTCTTGTTTGAGAGATAAATTTTCAAGCTTTCTTTTCATCAGAGACTAGTCACTGAAACACTAACTATAAACTCCACGCTCAAGATACATGAAAAAATTACTATTGTACAAAAATGGGCTGTGCAAAGTTACCACTATGGAACAGGTAATGTTAATTTTTTTAATCTTCAATGATTATATAAAGTTCATTTTGTATTTTGCATCACAAAGGTACCTTGTACCGGTACTGGAATTTTCTTCTGGTTTAGGTGTACAATGGGAAGGTAAGACACAAGACTTAGACTACCTTTACTAAGTTTCATAGTAACACTTAAAGTAAGCAATAATTCTCCTAGTGTCCTAGGGATTACTAGTTCATGCAAGACCAAATACCACGTTCCATGTTAGTCTACCAACTTTAAAGACATGTTACTGTTAGTACTGAGAAAGTCAGTCCAGCATTTTAAGCATTGAACCAAATAATATCATCCAAATTACAAGTCCAAGAGCTGCAGATGGACCACCAGGACAGAATGTACATCATCCACCATTCTATTTATGTAACATAGATAAAGTGATGCATGCTGGAAAATAAAATCTTGAATTTTACATGCAGAACTAGAGGTGTGGTTGTCACCACTTAGAAATTAAAGATCTGGGTTATAATAGATGATACTTTGAGAACATTCAATAGCTAAGCTGAGCACACTAAGAACAAATAAACCAGAAGATCACATTTTGTTAATGTATGTATGCTCCCATGATGTAGCAGCATTTTAAAGAGTCAATGCAGTTCCGTTTCCTCAGTCTCAAAAATTAGGTTGAGCAAGAGGAGACAGAATGAAGTTGGGGATGACCAAAACTGCAGAGATTCAGCTGTGGCCCTTGCAGTTCCCAAGACAGGAATGCCAGTATGGGACTCAAACATGCACCAAGCTGGATCTCTTCAGCACCAGGACAGGGAAGGAAATCTTGCAGTTAAGTTTCATCTGAGAATGCCTTCAAAAAGAGTTGAGCTTTTACTCCAGGATAATGCATAAATTTCACAACTACCACCAGCTGTGGTCTTGGAGCCAGAAAGCGAACATGGGCTGAGAAGCACAAGCTATTACATATAATATTACATATAAGGAGTTTGTCAAGCCTGATGCTTCTTGGAGTACTTTCCTGGAAGTAAATCAGAAGTCACGATTTCATATACCAGAAGCAAAATGAACAATACAGCTTGGTATTTTTATCAGACTGGGTGACTGGTATATTAAAAATGCCTGCTATCAAATAGGCCTAATGGGTGAAGCAACTGCTACACCAACAATTGTGGCAGAGTTGCATGCACAGAATGGGGGAATACATTCTCTCACAGTTCCTTTCAAAGAGCATGGAGATCAAAGCCCTAAACTCTCTTTTTTGGTACAAAGGTAGAAAAAAGGAAATTCACTAAGTCACAGGGTCAGGAGTCCAAAGGCAGATCCATGCTACATTGCTTGTGCAGCAAAATTAAAACATTCATTATGGGACATCAGAAACTGAAAGGTGATTAAGGTTATACTGATATATACTTAATATAGCAGCAAAGAAAAAGGAAGCAAGTGTGATCAAACCAGATCCTGATCTCAAAGAACACCATTTCATATGTATGGGACTCAAACATATCCATGGGTTCAAATAACAATTTTTTAAAACAAGTGTTTGAAAATTGTGCTTAAATCTGTTTTCAATGCTGAAAATACTTACGAACAAAAAACCCATTAATCTACCTTGCCTTTATTATGAGAAAATGTCATGCATTTGATGCTTTTATTTTGACTGAGGCCAAAATTTCTACTGATGTCTGAGACAAACAATTCTTCAAAGATGCTTGTTGGGAAGACATGAAAAAATACAGTGAACTGGCTAGTAAAATTAGACAGCCCTCCTGAGAAAGATGCCCCTTTAGGTTTTTTCCTGTAATATTATCATATAGTAAGACCAGGAATAAGCTGTTTACAGGTCTAGCTAATTTTATAGTAAGAACTCAGAAGCTCCTCCTTTTACATGCTGCAAGACCTTGGTTCACAGGGACACTTTCTAACTCTCATTACAGCACAACTACTGGGCAAATCAATCTTAAGATCACTCTTAAAAGGATCGGAGTGATGAAATCGCATTCAGCAAAATCAAATATGGAAAGCTCCAGCCAAGCTCCACATGAACAGGTAACAAGTGAAAGCATACGAGGAAATGGTCTCAGGCTGCACCACAGAAGGTTTAGATTAGATATTAGGAAAAATTTCAGCAAACCAGCAAACCGGTTGTCAAGCACTGGAACAGGGTGTCCAGGGAAGTGATGAAGTTACTGTCCCTGCATGTATTTAAAAGCCATGTAAATATGGCACTGAGGTTCATGGTTTAGTGGTGAACACAGCAGTGGCTGGGTTAACAGCTGAACCCGATGATCTTAGGGGTCTTTTCCAACCTAAATGATTCTATGAAAACATCATCCCTCACAGACTAAAGAAGTGAGCTCACTTAAGATGGCACACTCATTCCCAGAGACAGGCTAGGGGCAAAGATCATATGAAAGCTGTTCAAAGCACATACTGACACCAATCCTTAATCAGGAGATACCCTGTCCATAACTGTATTTCACAGCTAGACTCATGTTTCTGTGGCCCTAAATATTAAGAAATCAATCATGATTTTCAGTCACCTTGGCTGAAGACACAAGACCAAATTTTACCTTGCATACAAGTTGTACAAGTTCAAAATGGATCGGTCTCTTTATTTTCCTAAAAGGGAACTTCTTTTTCCCAGATGACAGGAAGCTGTTTGCTCTAATAAAATCAACCAAACAGTCAATCAAGCTCTCCTGAGCTCTTCGTGGAAGGGGATAGGTGGGATTGACTGGGGACAAAATAGTGTTCAGGTAACTTCTGTAGCTGTAAGAATTACCTTCAGAATTCAGCTGATTACTGTTTCCACTGAGAGGAAAGCTTTTCCACAACAGAAGATAGCTTTTAATTCCCACTATACCTCAGATGTTCTATTTGGAAGCCTGAATGAAGATGGTGGTAAGAGTGATGTGAATCTATCCCTTATTACTCTGTGGGACTTGCTATTACAGAACATGAAGAAGAAAAAGGCCTATGCTGCTGAAGGACTAAAATCTGATGGTTTTTTCCCCCCACTGGGAATATCTAAAGCAGCAGCTGTCTAGAAAGCCTTAAATTAACAGAGACATTTGGTCATTTGTGTTGGACTGACCTTGAAAAAGAACCACAACAATCACCAAGAAAGATGTGAAATCTACTGAGAGTGTCATCTACGAAACAGAACTCTGTACACAGAAACCTTCCCTGGAAAGAGGAAATATGAACTAAAACCCGTCAGATAGTTCAAGCACAAACCACCCCAGTTAATAGAATGCTAGCCCCAATTAGGACAAAACTGAATAAATTCAGCCTGGGGAGTTCAGCCTCCTGCAACTTCCTATCCTTTCAAGTACTCTTCATTTAGTCTCGATCCCCCTAGTAGAATGTCATGTAGCCAGTCCCTGGTCTTAAATGGAGCCCATTGTTTATAGTTACAGTTATGCTATAGTTGAATGTACCTCCTAACAAGTCTAGAAAAGGGAAAAAATGGATCAGGACAAAGGGCTCCCAGAGCTCCCAGATGGCCAGGCTTTAGTTCAGGCCACCAGAAAGATCTTTACACAGAGCATGGACCACTCTGCCTTACAGCAGGAAGAGGGATCCACAAACATACCTGGATTACCCAAGCACATCAAGTCTAACTGAGACCAAACATGGACTGTTGATTTCTGCAACACACTTGTTACCAAACAACTCATCATCCACTTACAAGGCCTTTGGCACTGACAAGACTGGTACTAGGGGAACTATTTGTATACAGAACTTGGTTGAATGCTGTTCCTCTTGCAAGCCAGTGGAATGATGGGTTCTGAGATTCGGATGTCAGTGGCACAGACAGCCCAGAACTCGCAGACAGGTCAGACATGACACCTGAACACTGCTGCTGGGACTGCTCCACAGGTTTGCAGTTGTGACAAAATTCAAGCATTTCCCCAGATACAGTAACAAGTACAAATCCATGGAAAGTGCACATGTTGATGACACCTGAGGCTTTCAGTAAATGCTTTACAAATATAGTTTTTGATGTCTGTAGTAAATACAGATACCTCATAAGAGAATGACTGTGTCCTTCAGTGAAAAACAGAGAAGTTAATGGAGGCCAGGACCCAAGACAAGCAAACTTCAGGACTCCCTAAATTACTCAGTCTGTACTTAGGTAAGAACAAAGTTTCATTCCATACCAAGAATTGTCAGCCAATACACATTTAACAGTGACCTTTAATATCTTAAACCAGCAGTCTCAAATGTCAATGTGCAACACTGTACCACTCCTTCTGTACCTCCATCACAGCACAGTCTCAACCTTTGTGAATTTAATACCACTGAAAACCTAAAGGATTTACAGGCACTATTCAAGTACTGTCAGTTTTAAACTCACAGGTGAAAGATTACATCCACTTTGATGTAAACTTACTAAAGGAAAACTATTTCACCTTCCAACTAAGTTAATGATGGAAGTTTACATCATAACTAGAGTTTGCAATTGTATCGAGATGGTTTGTGTAAAATGTTACAGCCATCCTTCCCTGTGATTTGCTGGGTAGCTCAAAGCCATTGGGAGTTTTGGGAAGTCTCGGGAAGAGACATCCTCTGATCTAGCCCAAATTTACACTGAGGCTTAGAACAAAAGGTGCTAGAGCAGATACATGAATGGAAATATCACATGGCTGCCATGCCTCCACTGTCTTTCTCCTCTCCCATTCAAAAAAGCAGAAATTGCAAAGGCAAGAGCTCAGAAAGTACTGGTTGTGTTTCTATGAAAGACACTAAGAACTGCATTAAAAATGGCATGTCTAGAAGTATGCTACTTTTAATGGCAGTTCTGGCATTATGAGCAAACTGAACTGATTCTATTATCTTTCTTTTAATATAGTACTTTTAATTCTTTAATTCTTAAATACACATCAAGTCTTTTAAAGCAGCTTATGGGGGCACGTATTAAAGAACCAAGGAAATTCTTAGCCGTGTTGTCTAGTTTTCAAATTGTCCAAACAAACAATTTGATCACACGCATTTCTTTCTGCCACAATACAGACATGCATCATACTAAACATTGAATCCTTCTTTGAAATACTTTAAGCAGAATGTTTGAGGAAAGACCAATTATCTTATGGCTCCCTTCCACACTAACAGAATCTCACATTGGACTCATCCTGGGTGTTAGCATACTCTCTTCATTTCAGTGCTGCACATTGAGGCATTGGACTCTCATATCCCTGGGCAGCTTAAATTTCTGTGCAGATTTCAATACAACCACAGTTAAACAATAAATAACAATAGTCCCTTTATGAATCTAGTCCCAAACATTCCTAACTGGTTACACAGACAAATGGATATTGAAAAAGTGAACTAATTACCTCTCAGAATCTCTGTTTGGATATGATCTTGCAAGTGGTGATACTGCATGGCTAAGAACAATGTAGGCATAATCAAAAACTTGCTTCACTTGCATGGCACCGTACGAACTTCTGCCAACGTCGTTTCCTGAAATAATGTGATAGTCATCAGATCATCTTTTCTTAATATCAGTTACCAAAAAATTATTCATACTTAAAGCTCAAAAGCCTTAAAAATACAGCTGAACTCTGTTTAAAATGGGTATCCCATCCTAGCCACATCAGGAACACCTAAGTATGCCTATCTCAACAAAAGAAGTTGACCTTAGGAATAACACTTAACATTATGCATTCAATTTACCACTTTTAAAATACTCACATATAGCATTTGAAAGAAACAGAGCATAGAGATCAGCTTAAAGCTCTTAGAGCTGTCTTCAAGAGGGAACCTACCAAGCTTAAAGCATCATGTCTCACTTACCAGTAGAGTTCCTGCAGGCCAAATTCAGTTTAAAATGTCACTTGTGTAACCACATTATTTTCATTAGGTTAACAAGACTCACATCAAACCCTATTTAACCTTACCAAAACAACACATTAATAAACCAGCACACACAGGATAAGCCAGTTTCTCAAAAATCTATCATAGAAGATTCCAGAAGATTTTACAGCATTGGTTTTTGATCAAGTTTGTGGCACTCTCAACTGCCCTTTTTTAGGTATTTTAACTGGAACACTTTCCAAATCTAGTGCCATGTGAGGAAAATGCGGAAGTTAGGAATATGCTACACCTTCTGTATCAGTGACAATGTACAAGAACAGATCTCCCACCTGATACCTAGAACAATCTTGCTATTACTAGCAAAGAGCATCTGGGGGCTTTCTTTAGATGTATTTGGCACCAGACACCAAAATTCACTGTCAGCACTCAATTTAAGAAGCAATAAAACTCCTTTCAAATTGCATAAAATACAGACTAGGTCTTGAGTGGGTAGAAAACTGCTTACAGTGAAAGGTTCCCTCCTTCAGAATGATGTATGAAATGCTGTGAGAACACTAGAGAGGGATGAACCACCAAATATAAAAATCAGATCAGGGCCCATGAATAAAAGAAATAAATGAAAAATCTGCTTTGAAAAACTGATGGGTAAAGGACAGAATCCATCCTTTGGAGGACTGAATCCAACAAGGCTGAATTTGACTTTAGAGGAACCCTTCACTCCCCTAAGTGTTTTGTCCAGCAAGCCATTATAGACAAACATGCTGAGAGATCTGCCATCCAGTGGAAAAAAACACAGCCTTGGCTTTACACATTTTAATCCTTTCAAAATTCTCCAATCGTAATGCCACTCTAACAGAAAAGCACAATCAATGAAAATTAACTGAAAACAATAGAGCATTTTGGGAAACCAGAGTTTTTCCAGTAATTCACATGGTCAAATAAAAACTGATCAAGAAATACTTCCTGTTTACTGACATAACCAAGTATCTTGCTCTGAATGCACCACTGCAGTATCTAGCAGCCACTAGGCTCAAAGTTACAGAAGCCTCTCCAAATGGTTTATTTACTATTGGACTATTCTGAAGTAAAAGTAGAGATCAGTGTGGGCCTAGGACAGTGAATCTAGGAGGAAACACATGGTAATGTTCTTCACAGAGGACTTCACAAAGGGCTTAGTCTAAAGGCAGGTGAAAAGTGGCCAAAATATTTTAGTGGTCACAAAATCAGAACACAATGTTAATTCTACTAGAAAAGTAATGATTAATTCAGTATAGGTTTTTCAGAGGCAGGATACTTGTGTCCAGCCACATAGTGATATTCTAAACATATATATGTAAGAGAAATTGAGAAGCAATACAGAAATGGAATACATACAAGTGGCTAAACACACATAATTGCACCTACCACTAAATTCAAGTCTGTCTATGGTTGGACTTGATGTTAGGGCTCTTTTCCAACCTAGATGATTCTATAAATTCACATACCATGAATTAAGAATACACACTCAATGCACACTCAAACTATCTGTATTAGTTTAGTCTAACGTAATGCTAGGCAGGTACATTTGACATGTATCCTGCATAAAGTTACACCAGAATGAAGACAGGGCTGCCACAAAATATCGGTTGTCACTACCTCCTCTGTTGTGCCAGCAAAAGAAATCCTAAGCCTTCGCTAAACCACAAGTAGTAAACTTGGGCAGTTTAGTTTTAAATCAATGAGGTTGTATTTTGAGTCTTGATTGAAGCAGATTTGAGAACAGAGGCAGAATAGCTCACGCTATACATGCTTAGGCTCCTGGACTGCATCATTCTGCACTTGTAACTAGTTCATAAAAATGTCTGAATTAACAGGTCTTAATCAATTATACAGTCTGCAGAGCTTCTGACAGGCTGCAGCTGGAGCTACTGCTACAGTACTACAGACTGTCAAGTCTGTATAGAGATGATCCTACCCAAGCCAGAAAGCAACATATTAAAGAAGCCAGAAGATCCCACATTTTTATTTGCTGTCCTGAATAGATTTTCATCCGAGAGATCACTCTCATTAGAGAACCATGTCTTACACAACTGAGCATCCTTCTTTTGTCACAATCTAGACTGATCAGTTAAAGCACGCAACCCAAATTCTGTCACTCTTTAAAAAAATCATACATACTTCAATCCTCAGATGTACATTAGCAGATAACAATGGTGTGTGATTTCATGTATAATTCAATCCTTATTCTTTCTTACAAAGCCTTCATCCCTAAAGGAGCATGTCCAAAATTTCCATCACTTGCTATCAGTATTACCACTCCATCAGGTAGCCTTCCTTTACCTGAAGCAGTTTTAAGAACACGGCCTGAAAAGGTAAAGGTAAGACCATGAGCTAGGACTGAAGCAGACTCATTTATGTTAAGCTATTAGCTAGTAAACAGCTTTTTTGCAACATTCAGCATTAAAGAGGTTCTTTCAAATGCTAACTTCAATGTATCTGTGTATTTTTATAAACATGTATGTTTTAAGCACACACACAAACATATATATTTGCAGGTCCTAATGACAAGTAGCTGATACTGAAAAGCTGCAATGAATAATTTCGGGCAGCCGCTAAGGCTAGAAGAGATAATCTCAACAGATGCTGCCAGACCCAAATCTATTCACTTCCTGTACTTGTGACCTATCAAGATGCGGAAGCAAGCAACATGAAGCATAATCAACTCTGCAAGTTAGAGTCTCTTTTCAAAGAAAATACATTGAATGTAAGGTTTAGAACTTTTATTAGTGCCTGCAGCAATTCCAAATTAAGAACAAACTTTCTCCTGAAGGGAGCAGCACAGGTGGAACTCCAAGTTTTAAACTTGGTGTTAAAAAGTAGCAATTTAGCTACTCTGGCAACTGCCATTCTGAAACTAGATCAAAATCATTCCTGTTCTGAGCATCAGAAATGACTGGAGGACCTTGATAATCACCTGATTCACAAAGGTATAAAATAACAAGCCTCCCTAACAGTCTGCTGAGTTAAGTGCCAAGCTAGGTTTACAACCACAGATTAAAAGATTTGTCAACTGCAAACAGTTAATGTCTTACAGTACAGGATACTGCTAGACCAACTTTAGGCGAACTACTTCAAAGATGACATTATCTACCCAGCTCCTACATATCCTTGTGAACAAACTTCTTAGTGCCTGGCTTTGCACTTCTCCTTAATAAATTCTTCTACTTTTTACATATTTTACAAAAAGGACAAGTGCTTTGAGAAACTGAAATCGTGCAGCTACAAGACATTTATGGAAACTCCCTCCTTTAGATAATGCTAAGGGAATAATTTTCATCTTATTACCCTGTCCTAGGACACTAACTCAATATGAAAGATCTTAGACTATGTACAAAGATCAAGTATAAACAATTACTACAAAATGCATCACCACTACATTGGTCTGATAATTCAAATCCAGACTTCCAACAAACTTCCCACCTGTAGACTTCTAACATCTTTGTTGGAATCTTGGTTCTTAAATCACAGAAAATATCATCTTCTGGAACACAGTGATCAGTCTCTGAGAATCTCTGAGGAAACCCTACAGTACCTAACAGAATGTAAGCAAAACCCACTATAACCAAAACAACAACACAATAGCTGCCAGTTCCTTCCAAATCAGGAACTAACTGAAGGCAATGAGCAGGTAGAACTGAAGTATCACATCCTTCTCATGACACCTTTCATCAGTTAGTCAGACATCACTCACCACTTCACACTGAATAAAAAACAGTTCCTCCAACTTGAAGAAACTAATCCCACTAAACATATTTCTGTTCCCTACAAGACTGCTTTAAAGCTATTCTTATGAGTTATACCCTTCAGTATCCCATTGCTGAACAAGTGCATACACTCACAGGAGCGACTTTTACTCTACTTTGGTAACCTTTGATAATTAAAAGGGTTTTTTTTTATCCCTATATTGTCTCATTTTTGGATTAAGAAGCCAAACAGGAACCTTAGACACAGTTGTGATCAGGCTAAAAAAAAGATTGAAAAGCAAAATTAAAAACTTGTGCATACAGTGCAAACACAGGTTGGTAAGGGTAAAACTCTGCAGCAGCTTATGCTAATTTGAGACATCTGCATCCACTCTTTATCAAAAAAACTTATTCCCATCTCCTTCACAGTACAGCCACCAATCCTCAAGGTCAAACACTGAGTGGGTCTGAACACAAACTAATCAGAGATGATGACTTGTCAACTGCGCAAGGAGCTGAACCCTTGGAAAAGATTTTTGTACTTGGACAGAAGGAATAGCAGAACTAAACTAATTAACAGAATTCTAGATGTTACTAACACACACTTGACAGGTAACTTTAGATACTGCAGGAATATGTGATTAAGTCTGGATCTAAGGAGGCTGTACTCATAAGATCTGATTCGAAGAGCCATCCTATATGTACTATGTAATTTTCCTCCTACCTTCATCAGGCAAGTTCTGAAGGTCTGTGGTAGCCGCTAGAAAATATCCCTACAAGGCACAGTGGTCAGATAACTTCAAAATATTGTCAGCTTTCATTTCCATTGCCAAAACACTATCTCCTGTAAGAATTACATTATCTCAGCCCATACAAACTCTTCTAGAATGTAATTCTTATCAACTCTTTCATAGCATACAGGTATTCGAAACTACAGTTCTTTGTTTCTGCAAGATTAATGCTAGGAGGAACAGTTCAGAGCCCCTACTGGACTTGAAAGATTTTTTTCTTCTCCAGAGTGATTAAAGCACAGTGATTAAAACATTACATAGCCCATGCAATTTGTTCTCCTTCAGTCCTCAGCTGATAGAAAGGAACAGAACTGGGCCAGTAAAGATTTTTGATTCTAAGCAATTGTGGCTCATGCTGCTATTCAAACTGGTCTTCAGGCAAGTAAGGACACAGCTCCTAAAGGAAATCTCAATGACAGTGACAGTTCTGCACAATCACACCTATGCCTGGCCAAGTACAAGAGTCATGATGGACACAAACTCAATTACAAACATATCAGAGACATGGTTAGACAAATGAGTATCACACCTGCAACCTGTTGTAGGAAACTATGAACATTCAGCATATTGAGTATTTAGAAAACAGCCAGACTTCAGCTCCTGATCCATGGTATTTGCTTTAAAAGTGCTGTACATAAGCAGTCAACACACAAGATGTGACAATAAGGACTTTGACTGCCAATCAGATTCTAGAAATTCTAGTGCTGAAGTCCAAATTAACTGAAAATTGACTTTGTTAAAAAGCTGGTTTGGATATTTCAGCTACTTGTGACAGTCTAAATAGAATACAAAGTGAGTACTACAAAGCTGGAAATTTTCCTGAGGCACTTAGCCAAAATTAAGCTTGATTATTTTGAGGGTTACTGAATCAAAACCAAATCTAAAAAAATAAAAGAAAAATTTTGTGTTAAGTACTTCCAAAACAACATGCAACTCTAAAGCCGTAAGTGGCATTCTCTAAAGATCCCTGTGCAGCACAGAAGCCAGTTACTCAAAGTGCTCTCCACACCACCACCACCACCACCACAATGCAGCTGGATTTCACAGATATCCTCCCCTGTTCCTGTGCACTCTCTGTGGCACCGCCCTGCAGGACAGGTTCTGCATCCGGGGTGTTTCTTTCCCATATGGTGTGAATTATCTGAAATATGGCACACAGCCTGTGGAAGGAAAAACTACACCTTCCAATCTCATTTTCAGAGCAAACAATGGAGAACTGTTTTGCTAACAACCCCACCTCCAGGATTTCCCGGAATTCTTTCTTTCACTACCTCTCAGCGCTGTCAGAGAATCTTATTATGTACTCAACACGGTTCTGGATCTCCAAAGCATTATGCAACTGCACTGTTTGCATGTAATCCAATTTACCCAGGCTAAGAATCCTGGGAGACCTCAGGTCCATATCCCTTAGCCCTCCTACCTGACTGTACCTCTACACCAGAAACAGCCTCTTCCCAGTGCAGCTTCTTAACTCGTTTGACAGACTAACGCAAGCTGAGAGCACAAGCTGAGCCAGAGCTCTGGAATACTGCAAGAAGTGTAGTGTCTTACCAGGCAGGAGAGGATCTTCAATACATAGCATGGATGGTCTGTATCCGTTAGTCATGACTTTCATGATTTCTTCTTTGGCAATATAGGCACCTCCATTTTTTATTCTAATACCAGTTTTCAAGTAGTTAAAATTCCTTCCATAGAGTTCAAAAAATTCTATTAGAAGCATTCCAAGGTTTTCATCAGCTCTTCTGGCATCAATTCTTGGATGTAGCTGTAACACCAACAAGTTTTTGCTTATTAAAAATTAGTAGTTTTCAGACCATAATACAGGGCAAGAAAAAGCTCTCATTTAAAGAGTTGAGTATTTCTTCCCATAAGTCTGAGCTGAGTCATTCACTCCTCATGTACTTAAACCACTCACATAACCAAGAGGGGGCAGCACTTCAGCAGTATCTGGAAGTCAAAGAATTCCTTCATCTTTCCTCATGTAGCTTTTTGAGGATTAGGGAATTCTTTTCCCTAAGTCAAAAGCAATAAAGAAGTACTGCATACTAAGTTATAGCCTAGTTAGTAACAAATTCGTGACAAATTTTTCACAGAAAATCCATCCCTAAATGTTTTCAGAAAGTGAGGGGCAATCTAGTTGCCCCAACTGAAATACAGTTTGTGTCTGTATCTCCACCTATTATATTTGATATATAAAATCAAGAATAATATTTCAGTCAACACCACCAGCAGCAGAATACATAAGTTTTCCATTACCACAGCTGCTGAGAGATGCCAACCCCATACTTCATGATACCTGCATGAAGCTCAGCATCACAAAAATGTACTAGAAGTTGTAACTTATTTGTAACATTGTAACTTGGCTATTTCATCAGTCAAGTACAGCATCTGCCAGTCTTATGCATGTCAAAACCTAACCAACATACAAGTAAAAAAACAACTTGACTGTTAGATTTCATCATTTTAATAAACACTGAAATAAAGTACTCTGCACATTCAGTACCAGTAGTCTGGGAAGCAAGAGACAAACTGCATCCTGCAGATTTATGAAACACCATTAAGGGGATTCAGGTATATTCAGGCCCTGGCGTAGAGCACAATGCACAGCCACTACGCCTTTCACAAGGCTCCTGCTGCTGTTCCAGTTCACACAGAAAAGATCCAGGATGTTTGAGAGGTAGGCAGTCCACAGGATCTTTCGAGAGTCAAACACTCTGAGCCATAACAGTAATGCTGTGCATTGCAAGGGGCATCTGAAGAAACAGTACAGTAACAGGGCATAGGTACAAAACCCAAAATATTTTAAAGAATAGAAACAAGTAGGGAACAGACTTACCTGAAGGAAACTAAT
Organism: Machaerirhynchus nigripectus; assembly: GCA_013397975.1. NCBI lineage: Eukaryota > Metazoa > Chordata > Aves > Passeriformes > Dicruridae > Machaerirhynchus > Machaerirhynchus nigripectus. The sequence goes on along the minus strand of VZRQ01004873.1, from coordinate 1,913,799 downwards.
TGCCATTAAAATTAGGCTGTAGGAGCTAATTCCACCAGTAAAAACTTCATTCAAATCCCTCTGAAGGAGGAACTGTTTTAATACTAAAATCAAGTAAGGTAGCAAAGAATATTTCTGCAAAGCAAAGTAAGTATAGTCAATGACAATGTCAACATTCCAAAACAAATAAAGAACTACACAATCTCAAGGCACAAAGATTCATCTAGTACAAAAATATTTTCAGTGGTGTGCCATACAGCGTTTCCACAGGAAGAACTAAAACATGGGTTTTTTTATTCTAGAAACCTATGAATAGACTTCAATTCTTATTTGATCGAAGACCTTACATATCAAATCTATTTCCCACCCAAAGAGTAAGATTTTTATATCCTTCTTTGAATGCCAGTGTCACTTACTATACTCAAAGCTTCCACTCTAAATAGTATTTTTAATACAGAGCATAAAAGGAAACTTTTAAGTGTGTAGCTACACAAGAATTGGGTTTTGACAGTTTAGCAAGACACCATTCATAATGCAGCATCACTTAAATTCGAGGTAAGCAAAACTTGAGAAGAGACTCGCTTTAGAAGCAAAGTTTAGTACCTATCTGCAGATCTAGACATGACTGTAGAAGTCCTTTCACAGTGCACAGGTTTATTCACTCTAACACCTAGCACTCAAAGGGAACACTGAATGGACACCAATAGATAATAAATGAAAACATCCATGTTTCATTAGTATTAATAAAAATAGTCTTCAGCAATAAATTTTCAATTTTCATACCAAAAAAGGTTAGCTAAGCATCTAGCACCTCCTTGGTAAGTAGCATAACATTCACTATACAGCTGATACCTTCATGTATTCCTTGATAAATCGAGCTGCCTTCACACCAGTCTCTACATTAAAACTGATGTCAACTTTCACTTCTGTCTCCTGGTCAGTAAGTTTTATTATTGGTACCTGAAAAGATTAAGACATGAGTATGAATCCCCAGAAGTACAACACTGGTGCTATTCCTTAGCTTACTCAAGACACATGGATACTGGCAGTCCAAATGAATGCAACTATCAAGTCTGTCGGAGAGGAGGTAACAATCCTAACCTGACTGACAAGTGAATGCTTTCTAGGAGGTGATTAATGTACAACCACATTAACTTACCATCACTCTGGTACTCTCCCACAGCCATTAGCTATCTGCCTTCATAGCTGCAATAGCAGTGTTTCATACAACAACTTAATTTATTTAATTTATTGACTCATTCCAGCTAACAGGAGTTCTTCTAATTTCGTAACCTGTGGGAAATGCATTCCTCTGACCCAGCACCGCACCATTCACTTGCTAAACTGACAGAAAAGCAGCCTAGCAGAAAGCAATGCCTGTTGGTTTATCAAGATGAACTGGTTCAATGCAGAGTCAAATGAAAGCCAGAAGAGATAAAGCAAAGCAGCCGTAGCAATATGGCAGGAATAAATTATTATAAAATGACTGAATATGTGGTGCAGCTTCACACCACCACCTGGAAGGCAGTGCCCTACAAAATCATCTTACAGTCCTAACCTAAACTGCAGCTGATAACATTTATTTTTATATTGAACTCCTCATATTTTTAATCTGAAGGGGAAAACAAAAAACAGCAGAAGTAGAGCATTTTATACCAACATCAGAAAGAATAAAAAAAGAAGGGATAGTAGAATTGCAAGCCTAGCCTAGTGCCATTTTCCATCATTAAGTGGTAATACAGATACTGAAAATCCCACTAGTTCTCAGGTAAACCAAAGGCTACCAAAGCTACTGTTATGTACTGCTACTCTAATGAAAGCCACAGGAATATTATGAACCTACAAGAGGAAGCCTGTTTTAGGGACCACAAAACAGAAGCTTGCTAACAGAAGTCTGGAATACTCACCTTAGTCCCCTGGAGAAAACATCACTTGCTCAGTAACATAAAACTTGCATGCATTAAGTTTTTAACATATTCAACATGACTCAGGCTTACAAGACAGATGCAAGAGACAATACACATCAGTGTCACAAATGAAATAAAGCTCTCAAGTAGTGCATTTTGGAAGGGAAAACCCAACGTTAGGTTTGGAACACTTCACTGTGCCTTCAGAAACAAGACAACCTGAAAACCCTGTTGAAAGCTAGACAGCTCTAGTTCCTGGCCCCTGGCTAAACCAATTCCCTTCAAAGGTCAGTGGAAAAACATAATGCAAACAGTTAACTTATTTTACTGGATATTTTGCAAATACTAACTTTCAGATCTTTATTGACAACGTAAGTATGAAGGCCTCCAGCAAACAGTACACAGAATTAAAAATGTCAATGTAAAAGACCCCATGCTTTTGCTAAGCACATACAGATTGTACTGAAATCTTGCACATAGAGCTTACAACAACATTATTTGCTTCATGAATTAAGAACACTATTTATCACCAGCATCAAGGGGTCTGAAAATTTTTCAGTTCAGTATTCCAACGCTATTACTTACCGTAGCTTTGTCAAGTACTTTAATGGAATATGGCTCAGCCACATTGTGTTTTCTCAGTGCTTGCTCCAACAGCTGTAAAGGGGGTCGTTCCCATTTCCCAAAAACAACTAGATCAATATCACTACACAAAAAGAACACAGCATGAAATCCATTAAGTCTAAAGCATAATGCACTACCAAAAATATGGTAAAATTGGCATTCCACATATTACAAGTCATACAAGGTGACCATTTTGCAACTTGCAAGGCTTCTTCTAGGAACGTTAAGCAAGAGAGTCCATGGTGTTTTAGGACCTGAAGCAGTATTCTACTATTAATATTCAGAATTCTACTATTAATACTCTGATAAGTTCCTTGAGCTCCTTTCCCTTTCACCTTTCATGCTCCCTGCCCTCTGACTTCCACAGCCCAATTCCATCCCTCATCTATCTACTCATGTTGACAGGCATTTTAATAATCCAAAGAATTTTATCAGTGATTGGTATTTATAGAGATGAAACTTACAGTGCTTTCCTACTGAAAATTTAATTGATGTAAAGACAACAATCGCCTTTAAGACAGAGCTACACAGGCTTCCACATCCAACTGAACCATTGAGTGATACAAAATGCCAAACTAAACAAGACATTTTGCTCTCCAAACAGATGGGAATACAGCATTGTGATGGTTCTTTTGACTTTACACATTAACTCTGTGGTAAGTGACACATTCTCAGTAATTCATCTTATTCAACAAAACACAGTCTTTACAAGGGAAATGGTATGTATTCAGTTTCACTGTATGTTTGAAAAAAAAAAAAAGCCAAAGACTAACCCTAGACACAAGGAAGAAAAGGTAATTCACCAAAGGGTCAATAAGCAGAGCAGAGCAGTAAGATTATACATCAAATACTTATTGCAAATCTTGAAGTTCAAAAGCTCTTCCCTTTGTCACACGAAATATTAGATAAAAGTTCTACTGAAAGTTTGACAAGTTTTCACATTCCATTCTAAACTCCTCTTTGAAATTTACCGTTTCTCTAAAAGACGACAAATTTTTATGTAAGAGTAAACTATTACTTACCTAGTTGGAAGATAAAGCCCTGTACTAAAGCTGCCAAATATCTGGACCTGAAAAGAACACAGCAGGAAAATATCTTGCAATTATGAATGTTCACTTCCTTTTACTTTCAAAAACTTAATACTTTTCTTAACTTGTTAAGGATATAGCCAAGTAAAAAAGTTACTTTACTATATATTCTCTGTACAAACACACTCTTTCTTACAGATGCCACTTTAGAGGAAATTTGGCTTTTTTAACATGAAGTAACTACCAATCCAGCTAGCAGAGAATAAATTTAAGCAAGTTCTGTTCTTTATTTATTTCCAGTTTGACAGACATACTAGCTTTTATCAATTTCCTTCCCTCCTGCTCCTTCCTTTCCTTATAGGACAGCTTTATTAAAATTGGAAGAATTTAAGGGAAAATTTTTTCCTAATTTTTAGGTTTAAAAACCAGCAAGTGCATCTAAACATACAATTCAGATAAATGTAAATACTCCAGATTTTACTGTTAAGAACAACTATGAAGTAGCAGCAGGTGTTTGGGTGTGGAAAAGAAGGCATGATGAAGATACACCCACAGGCCACATCAAATACCTTCAGCAAGCTTCCCATCTAAAGAATTGAGATGTTCTTCCCTCTCCTAAAAAGCAGAGCCCAATTTACAAGCTCATTTAAGTTTTTTCCTGGGCAACACAGGACCTTTTCAGTGTTTATATTGATTACCACAAGGTAGAAAAATCTCACTAGGAAGGAAAAACATGGGTGAGGATGAAGCAGATGAGCTTTACAGTATTTTTAGCTCAGTGCTGTGGCCTGAGCCCTCACTCTCTGCCATGGAAGGCTATGAAATGACAGTGGTCTGAAACATTTTCCTGGTTGTTAATGACAACGCTACAATATGGTAATCACAAAGGTGATGCTAGAAATACAGTTTAGAATACGTTCTTTTTGGATGAGCAGACTTATTCATTGGGTAACAAAGTGTTTGAAATTACACCAGCTTAGATTGCAACGTATCTCAGGCAGTGCAATTTTCCCACTACAGTAGGGGTAAAGTAATTGCTTGAATGCCAAATTAATGAAGAGTACCAAAAAAAAAAAAATCTGCGTTTAATTGCTCTTTTGTACAATATTTTGATTTACAAACATCCACTGAGTCAGGACTCCTTGCAGAAATGGATACATAAGTAGTCAGTCTCACTTTAATATTCAAAATTAAATTATACAGAGACAATCAATTTAATAAGCTTTTACTTTAAGAAATACACTACTAAAAGCTGACAATTCTTCACATTCCCAGTTCTCAAAATGAAAAAAATATTCAGTAGCATTCATTAACCCAAAATCTAGGTTTGAAATTTCCCCACGTTTTAAAATAAATTTCCAAATACTTCAAAAGTTGTGATATTAAGTCAATTGCCTTAAACTTGAAGAGTTACCTGTTTGTTTCTAAAACAAAGAAAGATAATAGCAAGGTCAAGTGAACCAAGCTCTACAATTTACTAGAGAAGCAAATCACAATTTAAGTTATACTCACATCAGCGGTAGGCCAAAGATCTTTGATGACTGTTTCTATCCTTTTTACCACTTCTCTTCTCATAGCTGCTTCTTCAGGACGAGGGGACATGAAGTCATAGAAGTCAATTATTTCTTCATGTAGTCTAATGGAGAAAGTAAGATCAGTTATAGTGACAATTTAACTATTACAATAAATTTTACAAGAAACAGGTCATAGGCTTCATTTAATATCATCCTTTAACCAAAGAGGTCAGAACACTAACTCTAGCAGACATTTACTAAATTTCTTACTGGCTCAACAGTGAAGGCCAAATTCTGATTCTCAGTGATTATTTTTTTTAAAAAACAAAGCTGAGTCTAAAAAATTACATAATGATGCAAATGTGAAGTAGCACAAGACCAACTAAAGTCTTCAAGCAGATTTATTCTTCCAGCAGTTCTTACTTCTCTGTATGTGGCAGTTTACACAGACTGCAAACAGGCCACTGGCATTAATGAGATTTGCAGAGGACAATAAAAAGGACATTTGAGTATTTCTTGGTGTAAAAACGTCCACTTTGACAAATGGAGATTCCTGTGATGCTCAAGCCCTTCATTAGCCATTCATTCATATGGAAAGTGACCTTCCAACTGAAGTCAAAGTGAGAAATGTTAAATATATTCTCAAGTGTGAAGTATTTTTATACCAGTGTTACATGAGGAGTCCTGACATTGGAACCTTACACACCTATTAAGCCCTTTTGTTTCACATCTACCAATACCATAGAACTCTTGCTGCCAAATTTGAGCTTTCAGGTGAATGTCATGTTTGCCTTCAATGGAAAAGCATCAAGCCATGCCAAACAAACAATGCAAATAACTACCGCTGTGACATTTTTCCAAAACATCTTTTTGATCTTGACGTATTTCTAAGACTTCTAACTCATGAAACATATCTAGTCAACACTGTAGTGAAATTCAAATACTGTCCTAAACCCAAAAATCAATCTATAGTTTATATGCTTAGCCTTCCAAAAGGAAATTTTAATACATCTCTAGTAGAACTCAACCCTTCATCTGAGACTTTTGCAATTCATTTTACTAGGTAATTCCCCTGCTAGCAGGTAACTTACAAGAGACCACATGCCTAATTTTTAAGTGTCAGTATTCCTTTCCACACACAAAGACATTTTAGACATAGATACTTCAAAAAAGCATAAATATTTTGAATTACTGTTTGCCATTTCTCTTATCTTAAACTGAGCCTGGACCCACAACTGAACATTTGACTAGATAGCAGATTTAACTAACACTTCAATTTGCTGACGAGTATACTTAATTCCAAAATTTTAGAGCAAGACAGAAAATACAAACTAACATGCTCTTATTTTGTTGTCTTTATAGAAGTATGGTTTTTTCCTACCTTTCTAAGACAAAAAGACCAGTGAATAAAATACCTGAATACACCTAGCTGCAATGGGGACAAACTAAAGACTTCCTATCCTCCTGCCTATAATAATCTGCAGTAGGCAGGTAAAGGGTGAAAGGAAGAAAAGACAGGAAAAGCAAAGGGGCAGCCGTCCTTCCAAGCCTCTGGTAATTTCATTTGGCGTACTTTCAGGGTGAATCCCAACCATGATACACGTCAGCTCAAAGAACTTCATTCCGTAGATTTTTCCAGGTGTTTTAGTCCATTTCTGCTTTGTTATTTATGGCATTCCATGAGAATTTAAGTATACATCAGAATAAAGAGTGCTTTATTTTAAACTGCTGCCTGGTAATGATGTTGTCTGATGTTTCTTCTTGGGGCAAAAAAGAAGTTGTTACTGGCAGTTCATCTCAAAACATACGACTTCTCAGGCTCTCAATTCATATCCATTTGTCCCTATCCATGAGCAGTTTTCCAAGCTACTAATCCTCAAGGGTTTCTGTCCCCTTCCACAAGAGCAAGTCTTAGGTTTTATCACTGCTAACCTTCTTTGGCTTGTTTTCAATTTGCACCATGTTTTCTGACAGGTGGGCAGAAACACACACAGACACAGCCCACACGTAATTCTGCCATTCAGTCCAGGACACACACCCATTTCCATTTTATTGTCCCTACAGTTGTGAATACTGATGCTACTTGAGGGTATCTGAGCACACAGCTGCTCTTTAAAAGAGACCATTGTGAAGGAGCTTCAAGGTGTTTTCTGAACAAAAACGCCAACATAAAGCCCACCCATTGGGTATATTCAGCCTGAATTATTTTTCTTCAGTCATGATTCTACATTTACTAGAATTTAATTTTACCAGCAATTTTATAATCTAACGAACAATGAACTCCCACTGCATCTGTCTGCAGTCAGCTCTAGCTTTCTATTATCCTTTCTATCCTTTTCTCACTCAATTCTCCCCTCCAGGTATTTATGAATATACCAAGCAACAGTCTTGAATGATTCTATTTGTAACCTTCCCTTATTATATCGTAAATAATTTATTCTTTCCTCTGGTTATTTCTAAGCAGCTAACCCAGCAAAACTGTAAATGTTTGGTTTTTACAAAGTCTTCAAAAAGAATCTCAAACATTCTTCTAAAAAACTTCAGCAGTTACGTTATCAAACTGAACACAGGAATACGGATTAAGAATGAATCCTTCAAGAAAATGAGACCTGTGAGATACAACTACCTTTATCAAAACATGCACTAGAGCCTTTCTTTACATTTGCTCATGCAAGAAGTTTTGTTTTGTTATAGTATCCGCCCCATCCAACCACTCCAGGAGATCCAGACATTCCTGGAAAAAATGTATTTACAGTAGCCATCCTGTATTAGGGAAAGAAGGGGAATAAAAGGGGTCTCCATTCCCACATGCATCACAACCTCTACCACACACAGCACAGCCTTTCAAAAGCAGCTTCAGTGCATCAGCGAGCTCAGAAAAAGAGTCAACACACAAGTATCACTTTGATGCCCTACTGAGCTTCTCTTCAAATGATTAACACCATCACAATTGTTAACCATGTCATGAAAGACTCAGAAGAGTATCACTCATCACTAGTCTACACTTTCTTCCCTGATCTGCTTTATAATACCAAGTCAGGTTCATATTTTCTACTTTGCATTGGCAAGGCAGTACTTGGTTTAATGCTTCAATCTGCACGGGACAACAGCAAAGGTCTGGATATCAAAGCTCATTTAGAGTTCAAGCCATACTCATGGCTAATCTCTCTGAAATTCTTTGGCATATACTACAAGACATGGTTGTTCAACAGGTGTCATTTTGCTGACTGGATTTAACTGAAATTTAAAATTGCAGTTGCCTGGAGTCAAAGAAAGTTCTGCTGAGAAGTCTCGTAAATCCTTATCTGACAGAAAGCAATTAGTTCATTTAGTTCTTACTACATGATCTGTCTTCCCCCAGGTGCCCTTTCACGTCTCTCTGAGCCCTACTGACTCTGGCAAGTTTCTTGCTTTCGACATGCAAGACTTTCAGGTCTTAATGCATTTAGCAAACCAGATCTCAACCCTCTGCCTTAACAGACACCTATTCTGTTTGCTCTTTCCAGTTTCCCTTATTTCAACAGTTTCTGCTTCTTAGAGACCATCTTCTTGGTCTATGTCCTTCTGGATAAGAATCAATGCTATACTCACAGTCAGCATATGACAACACAACCACTGTAGCATGTTAACTTTTGGCTTTCACCTGAGGAAGCTTCTCAAAACAGAGATGCTTTTTTAAAATTTAATGTTACAGTGGTTTGCATTTTTTGTAAACATCTTTGCTCAGACTAGGTTACTGGAACACAGTCACAAAAAAAACCCCAGCTCTTATGTATATAAAACAAGATCCTGTATGCTGTTCAGGACTAATCCCAGAGTAACTTCTCCGCTAGCTGAAGGAATAATGCATGTCTGAAAAAAACAGATAACAGTGGAATAGTCAGCCAGCCAATACAGAAATAGTTTTTACTTCATTATTTTGTCCACGTAGCCTCTATGATTTTCATAAGCACTTCTTATCAGGACTGTGACAGTATTTTAACCATTAGGAACACAATTTCCATTTGCAGCACATGATGTACATGCAGATACAAGTAACATGCTAACTCTTCTTTTTTTTATAGAACTTCCTTCAACATATACACAAGTCAATCTTCTCAACTTCCTTCTGGCTTCTTAAAGAATTTGGACTCCCAACAGCATCCCAGCACCTAGCTATCTCCTAGAACATTTTATGCCTATTGTATTACTTTACTAGCAAATGTAGGCCTTTTAATCAACTTTTTCACAAGACAGTTTTACTGTATTTATAGGAATACTGGGAAAGAAACTTGTTGGTGAGCTATAACTGTACTCTTAGCTAATATAAGATGGCAAAGATTAGAACACAGGGATGCAGAAGAGGGCTACTTGTACTGGCTAGATTATTCAGGTTGCTAATTTTAACAGCCTGGAGGAACCTACCATTCACTCATGTTATTACTGCTAAGCACAGCAAGCATCTGCTGCTTACGGGCTGAACTACGCAACAGAATTAACTAGTCCTCCTCAACACCAGTAAGGCTCAGGCAGTACTACTCTACGCCCTGTGTAATGCTCTAAGCTTACAGATGAGAGGAACTATGAAAACACAGTGCTACATTCACAGACTGTACTGCTGCACCAAATCAGTCTCATACTACTACGTTATTCAGACAGCAATTATCTTTGTCACCGTAATTGTATGGAAGGCAGCAAACTACAGAGACTGGCAGAATAAAAGAAAATCTCAACTATATAGAACTCATGAATCAGAGCTGTGAAGTGTTTTACAGACAAGTACCCTAAATACCAAACTCAAATAAGAATTGAGCTTACTTTGCAAGTTAGTTACAAAGGAGAGAATGGAAAAAAAAGTACTTCTGTTCTCATCCACAGAACAAAGAGTAGTTTATAAAATATATTGTACCTTTTCCACAAGAGATCGTATTGCTCTTATTTTCTCTCTAAGCTTTCTCTTTGCCCCACAGTCGTGCAAGTCTACCTCTTAGGAACACCTTGACAGTTGATGCACTCAAGAAACTAAGTTTGTTGGATTGATTCACATTGCACATTTCCAGACCTAAGTAACAGAATCTGGCTGCATTTTGGAAAAGAATCAGAAACTAATTTATTTTTGCAAAGTATCTCGATCCAATAAAGCTCAAGCAATTACCTTATTAATGGCTGGATGTAATTTGAAAAAGCTGCATCATAAAAAATTTTAAAAATAAGCAGATGTACAATTTTAAATGTACCATTTAAAAATAAGCAGATGTACAATTTTAAAAATAAGCAGATCTTCAATTTAATACATGGCAAAGTAGATCCACTACATAAGCTTCTGAAGTACAATACTCCTGACTTAGACTGATGGACTTCCCTGCACCACAAAGAAAACATCACAATTATTTTGTTGCACCAGTGAAGGAGAATGCCATATGTTAAACTTTGGGACTGAATCCGCAAGCTTGCGATGACAATAAATAGAACCACTAAACCCCGAAATTCCTGCCTTAATACCATTCTTTTCCAAGTGCCCAAAGATAGCACGCGATTAACATCCCAGACAAGTCAGATTGCAACAGCAGAAACATATTAGTGATGAGAGACTAATTATGCCCATGTAGATCAAGTATTCATTACACCAGGTTAGCCACTGAAACCTTAAAGAGAAGCAACTCTTGACATAATCCTGAGCAGCAGACTCTAACTCAAAATGCACCCATCAAAGCACTACTGGCAGCAAACCCTTCACATTCGAAGTCAGCATCTCTGCAAGGCAACAAAAGCTAGATAAGTGTTTTCTGGATTTAAGCACTGCTGCAGTTTGCCATATAGAAGAGGAAGCTCCTTTAAAATCATAACCAAAAGAACAATGTGTTTCAGAGACTTTTAAAGATACCGCACTGGTTGTTTAGTGTGCATCACTAATCGGGTTTTAGGGGGAAGAAGAGAGCTTTTACTACCTTGTCAGAGGATTCCATTAGAACATGTCTTCAGAAACCCTGAAGTCATGTACAAAGCAGGAAAAGAGGATTGGAAGATTAGGGATATCAAAAACGATTATGAGGAACAACTTAACAAGATGCAAAGCTATGACTGAGAAAGGCTAAACTAGTTCAAGAGCCCAAAAACCTGCTTCTGTTAAGTGAATTAAGGGATCAGTACAGAGAAAGTTAAGTGATCCCAACGCATGATACGTAGAGAAGCTAGTATTTTATTAATTCCTCAGAGACTTCCCTGATCCACAACTACAAAGGAAGAACTTGTCCCAAACTTCTTAATAGAAAATACTTCACAGCAAAACCTATTTCTGGTAATTCAGTATTTACCAAAAGTCACACTCACTTGATACTGCATTTGTACCAGAACAATAAGTGGTTATCTTCCTTTGTTTAATTTAAAAGGATTAGCTTTGACATTCAAAATAGTCAAAGCAGCCTAAAGCAGAATCAATGCAACAAATGAATAGCTATGACTATATCAAGATGCTAACATAACTGTCATAAATGGAAGCAGCGTCTTAAAAAAAAAAAGCATTCAGAGCTACTTGGAAGAATCAGAGAACCACAAAGGAAAATCTGTTATTTTCTTGGATTTCCTTATGGCATTTGACAATGGCCCCACACGCCCTTAGGCAGTCTTATGAAGAAACTAAGCTGACATGGGATGAGGGAAAGACCCTTCACATAGATAAAGAATTGTTTTAAACGGGAAACAAGCCGCTGGAACTCTTAGTTTCCATATTAAAGGATGATCACTAGTGAAGCCTCAAAGCACAAAAACATCAGGCAAGTCCCCTGTTAGTCATCAGGGACAAAGTACAAGATAGAACAAGATAGAACAAGATAGCCCAAGATGCAGGAATACTGTGACACTATCACACACAGGTCTGGTTCATGTGAGTCCCAAAGATAAAACAGGACTGCAAAGCATACAGAGGAGATAAATATCTAGAGGCAGGAAACAGTTTCAATACAAGGAATGATTGAACAGAGTAGAAAACAAACAACTGTCAGGTGATTCAACCTTTCACCTTCTTCTTTTTCAAGTCCCCTGCAAAAAGCACTCATGGGTCTGCCTCTGTAATGCACAGACCTGCAACTGGCAGCCACTACAACCCTCGTGACAGC
>VZRQ01004873.1:1871057-1901615 GCA_013397975.1 Machaerirhynchus nigripectus | reverse complement strand
AAAAAAAAAAAAAGATCTTTACATAATGCATGGCTTTACTGAGGAACATCTTTCCACCGGTCATTGCTGATCCCAGACCATAGGAGATCAAGACAGGACAAATTCCTACACAAAATCTACAATAAGCATAACAATGCACTGCCTATAGCCCACGTCGTCCAAGAACCACACATAATTTAAAGCTGGGAGATGCTTTCAGGAAATATCACCACAAGCTCACGCTGATATATTCTTTTCCCAATATTTGGCCTCTAATGGTCTCACCCAGTACAGCTGCTGATGTTCGTAGTGCCAACTGTCTCTACTGCCAAAGCCTAACAACTGGCAGAAACACCATGAAGCTGATGCCAGGATTAAACTGCTCCAAACGTCCCATTCTCCTTTACACACAGATGTGAGCACCTGTCACGCAAGGCCTTCTCATGTTTTACTACTGTAGCTCAGCCCTTCTGACCTCTAGTACCTCTAGTGATTCTGGAGCCTACTGTTGCCAGAACATTCCTTTCATTCCACTCCCCAAAGCATCAGTCTCTAACTCTACACAAGGTATCCACTTCGCATGGAAACTTTGTGCTTTACCAAGGCAACTTACTTGACCACAGGAAAAACAAGAGATGTTCTGTCCTTTTGACAGTTCATCCAGCAGCTACCCTGGAACTTTCCTTCTTACCAGCCTTCAGGCATGAAAGCAATCCATCTAACTACATCCTGATGCTCTCTCCAGAAATGTACTATGACTAACAGGTAACTACTTCCACGCTTCTCCTTGCATACACTCCAGCATATATACTGCCTAGTTCTACCCTGACCCTACAGTCAAGCAAAACAAGAATTGATTGTACAATGCCAGCACTACATGCCTCCTACATTACTACCTCCACTAAAGGTGTCCAGCTAGCACCACAGATAGCAGACACCAAGGATTGGACAGCACCGTGGATAAAGCATAGCCCACTGTGCTGATTCTTTACTAGAAGGTATTGGAGTAAGACAGCACTGCTAAGTACAGGGAGGAGTTAAAAATAACCACCCTTGGGAGGCTCCTAAAGCCCTTACGAGAGCTGGACACTTCACTGCAGACAGTAAAGGCTTCAGAGCATCTCCAAAGTCTATATTCTTTCAGCTCAAAGTACAAGAAAACAACATTTGCAGAAGGGGCTAACAATGTGGCATCCCCACACATTAATCTGTATCTGACAGCTCTGACAGCAGTATAACAAAAGCAAGGGTTGACAAACATGCAACTGGAGTGATGCACAGTCCTGGATGCAATGGATTTTTAATAGTGCGTTGCACTAAACTGTAATTAAATTTATCTTAGTCAAAGTTCTACAATACATCAAAAATGCAAAAAAAACCCTGTAAGACTGGAATTAGAAACACTGCATACAGGTGAAGAAATAAAGATGACCTAATATAGGCTTAGCCTATAGGAGCACCACCATATCTCTGGACATCACTTTTTGTACACAGTATCATTCAGCTGCAAACTGGTGAAAACTGAAGCAAGTCTTCTGGGGAAGCACTGTCATAAGCTTACCTTGCTTATGAGAACTCTCCTCAAGTACCTGCTGTGGTCATCAGGGAATGCTGCCCTGAATCCTCCTTCAGACTAAGGAAATGCAGAGGTTTTGGTGTTCTTGTACTCTATGGCAGAACTTGGGTGTCATTATCAAGAGAGAGTTAAAGACAACAGCTATATAGGGGAAAAAATGAATGCAGGAAGTCATCAGACACTACGCAACACTAATCAGTCCAGGCAGAGCCCCATTCCAATGTATCCTAACAGTTCTGGTATCCAAACTAATCCTCAACAAGCCAGTTCTGTTGTTTCTGCACAGCACTGTAACGTGCCAAGCAGATATGCCAGGTATTTCAGCACTAAGCTCATTCAACATCTACAATTAGACTGAACACTTAGCTGAAAGTATTAAGCAGAACAGACTCTTATTGTTAAAAATGCTTTAATTCTTTACTTAGTTAAATTTATATTAAGAAGCAAAATAATTAAAACTGGTATGATTTTATACTATTCACAAGCTATTATCTTCAGAGAAAGCACTCTATTAGCTGTGCATCCAAACAAAAGCTGTAGCGTCCTTAGCAAAAAGTTTAGAAAAGCTTGATGCCGTATTTTGAAAATGTATTTGAGCACTTTTAAACTCTCTGGATGCTTAAACTACCCAGATATATTTAAGGTGCTGACTTTACAAAAGCAGAAGGTATTTGCTGAACCAAGAATGCACACCCTATGAGGCTAGATGTAAGTTTTAAACCACACTAGAGGATACTTTACAGTACCAAGAAATAAGTTCTGAACATCAGTCACAACTATTTGAATTAACCTCATAATATTAAAGGACACTTCTCTGCCTTGCATCTGAAACCAATCATTTTGTCATCTGTAGTCCTAAACTAAATGCAGGCATATAGGAATTTACACTGTTGCTGTATTAATCACTCTGCTGAAGCACTGGAATAAATACGGCTTCAATCTCCTCACTCCCTACCTTCCAAAATTCTGTAAAAGCGTAACACGGGACAATCTAGGGCATCCAAAAGCACAGCTATAGGATGAAATCTAATCAAGCATAGCTATTCACACTTGTGTTTTATGAGAAAAATTTCCTTTACAAATATTGTCATGCTGCTATCAAAGTGGTGAAAGCATGAGTCCACTGGAAAAAAAAGGAATGCTGTATATAGAAGAGAGGAAAACACAGCTTTTATAATATACACTATTCCTAAACATCACCACACCTACCATCACAAAGCCAGTGACTATGAGCAGTGTGAATAAAACGATGACTTGCAGTGCTAAAGACCATCCTCAGCTCTGAATGAGAAAGCAGAGAGAGCACAGTACTGTTTCAAAGCACGCAGGCAATTCATCAGAAGTGCTACTGCAGCCTGGGAGAGCGCTAACAGAGACTACCCTTCTTACTCTGTTACCAAAAGACAATACAGTAACACTGTGAGCCATTGCGTATCACTTGGAAATTTCAGCACGTTGTAGAAAAACATTCTTTTAGGAACAATATTCACAGCAGAGTAAGTTCCACCGTGCATGTACATGGTAAGCATAAGAGCATCTATGATCAAGTCCTTCTTCCTATAATCAACGCCCAAAACAGACTGCAGCTGAAGATTTTCAGGATCACATTTTTCAACAGTTGCATGTACCAGTACGGCAACGCTGAAGATGCTCTGTCAACAGATGATGAGTTATCAAAGTGTTACTGCAGGACCAGGCTGACAGTTCCAGGGAACAGCAGGCAACTAAAGGAACATAAGGGATCCACAAGAAACTCCTGTAGGGATCTGTCCCCATCCCAGCCTTTTCAGTGCGTTTTTATTTGTTTTGCCAAATAACACACCAGCCAGGCTTCAGGAAAAAGTTAAGCTCAGCACTGAACAGGAATTACTGCAGAAGATAGATACCTAAATCCACTCCATCAGTGACAGTATTCTTATTTCAATCATGCAAGCACTTCATAAAAAATCACTAACACTAAACAGAACATTGTTTAAGAATACACACTTGTCCAAGATTCACCTTGGGTAACAGAACTCAAACTTTAAAGCAGAAACTGCTTGTCATATTTAGGTCTACAGTTTCAAGTTTCATGCTCTCCTTCAGCACTAGTTAGTTCCCTGCTACTTTAAGGAATGCTCTGGAACTACAGGATCACACATGCTGTAGCTACCGCTGCCCCACTCCCAGAATCAGGTCCTGCTTTTGTAACAGAGATCCTTGACAGAAGATCAGGAAACACAGCTTCCACTTTCAAAGATATTTCGCAAAAAACTTGTCATTAACACATCAGCAAAAGAACTACCTACATTATGGAACTGAATGGTGCAACTGCATCTCAGCTGAACGATTTTCTTGTGTATGGATTCTCTATAAACTCTAAATTGAAGAGTGGCATAGCCACTATTAAAGAAAAGCCAAAAGAAAACAGAGGGACAGGAGATGAAAAATAAAGATGTGTGAATAGCATAGGCGGTGCTGCCTAACAGCTACAGGACAGAACTTGCAACGCCTGGATTTGATTCACATGTTTGCCATTTGCCATAGACCTGCTGGGTGAACTCAGGCTGCTCCTTTCTACACCTGCCTGGAGATCTGCCTCACTTACACTGACTTGACTTAAAAAGTTAACTCAGTGCTCTACCACATTTCTATGAAAGTAAAACAAAAACTTCACACTATCTTAGAGATACTACTGGAACTTTAGACATACAAGCTTCTTAGTATAGGACTCAAAGCTCCCAGCGCAAGACTCCTCTTAAAGATTAAAATTCTAGCTTCCTGTAAGAAATCTGAATTTTCATTGTCAGTCTGGAATTAAAAAAGCAGTAGTCACAAGTCTTGTCCTCCCCCTCTTGAGGTTATGGTTTACAAAAATAGAACTTTAAAAATATCTTTTAATACATCTTAATAACTTTTAACATACTCAGCACCTGACAGTACTACACAGAAGATAAAAGGAAGACACTGTCCTTAAGTTAAATCTCTCACTTAAAAATGCCCAGCTCATACCCTGTTATCTTTAGCTATTTCCCCTCTACAAATATGCAGCGCCTTTACTCACATCAAAAATGCAGGTCTTGATCCAAAGGTCTTGATGTTAGGATGTTTCAAGAAACTATTTTTGAAATGACATCAGAAATCTGCTACAGTCAGTCAATGTAGCTAGCACTTTTTCCAAGAATAAAACAACATTAACTTTAGAAAGTAACATTTCCCCTTGATCGAATGCAATTTGACAGGTGAAATACAGCACTCTCATAGAGCATCCCAGACATGCTTTGTTCAATTTTAGTCCCTTCTCCATGCCAATCAGATCAAACTGAATACTCGGCCTTACTAACTACCCATTTATATGAGAAAGGTATGGCTTACAAGACAGGGTAAGCTTCATAAGTGTTCTCTTCAAAAAGACACGATTTCTGCACAGGTATTGGCTGTCTCAACCCATCCTAGAGCTAAAACACACTTGAGAGAAATGTTCTAAGACCACACTGACTTTTATGCCTATCTCAGAGGCACCTCCCTTCCAAGTGATGTTCCTAACACTCCCGAAGCTAACCAGCTTGCTGCAGCCTAAGCAGAGGCATTTAAAAATCAGCACAAGGGTTTTGAGTTCCTCTGAACAGAAGCCTTCCACTTCCCCCTTACAATCTGAATGGACACCTGGTAGCTCTCAGGTCTTGCCTCCACACATCCTCCACACATCCTTGTTTTAATTATTGTAGGTGACCTCTGACAATGGCCTGACAACTTCACCTCTTAACCTACCACAAGGTTAGGCCTAAGCCCCTGTATCTAAGGGTTCCCTGGCCCTGCGCGAATCGTTGCTTCGGCCAGGAGCCACCCAGCCGGCACAGACCAAGGTGATTTACAAAAGGGCACGGGTTTGTGCCCCGCCATCCCCTACCATAGGCCTCCCAGCCGCGGCCGGCTCCAGATGAGTTCGTGTGACCCCAACCCACCCCCCCCCTGCCCGGAGGGACCGCAGGAGAGGCGGCCGAGGCGCCCCTTCCCTCTGGGGCTGCAGCAGCCCCCGGGGCCCCGGCTGCTCACCCCTGCACGCCCGGGCTGTATTTCCTGGTCTTCCAGGGGGTGCCGGGGCTCTGCAGCGCTGGCTGAGGCGGCTGCCGCTGCTGGTGGGGGGAGTTGCTGACGGCGACGCCGCGGCTGCCGGAGAGCAGGTAATTCATCCCATAGGTGCTGGCTTTATTCTCCCGTTTCCTGCGGCCCGGGTGGTACTGGTGCTGCTGGGGAGACGCCGGGGGCGGGTGCGGGCTGCGCGCCGGGTGCGGCGGCTGGGGGGGCCCATTCACAGCGTTCACTTTGTTCTCGTGGAAGTTAAAAAACTCGCCGGGTCCGGCCCCGCTGCCCAGCAGCCCGGGAGGAGCCACCGTCACCGCCCGGGGGCCGCCGGAGGAAGAGGAGGAGCCGCCGCCTCCACCGCCGCTGCACGATCCCGAGGAGGAGAAGCCGGGGCTCTCGGTGCCGGACTCCACCGACGAGCAGGAGGACGAGGAAGACACGGAAGGCGACTTCTGCAGCCGCCGCCCTCCCTCGCCGCCGCCGTTCACCGCCGCGGGGCCGGCGGAGACAGCGGGCACCAGTCCGGTCAGCAGGGCCGGCGGGGAAGGCGAAGGCGAAGGCGGCGAGGAAGAGGAGCAGCAGGCGCCGGGCGCCCCGAGCCGCACGCAGCCGTGCCCGCGGGGCGGAGAGGCGGCAGAGTCCAGCGCCGGGGAGTTGAGGCAGAGGTAGTGCGGGAAGCTGGCGCCGCCCCGGCCCCCCACGCCCTGCGAGGTCTCCCAGATCTGCATCCACAGCGCATTCGCGGGTCCTTTCTGCTCAGGCTGGATCCAGGCCACGCGGGGATCCATCCACGCCCGCCCGCCGCCGCCGCCGTCCCTCACTGCCCGGCCAGAGCTCCGCGCCGCCGCCCGCTCCCCGCCCGCTCCCTCGCTCGCTCGGCCCGGCAGCGGCGCTAGGAGCGGCCCGGCAGCAGCGGCATGTGTCGCGGGGAGGAGGGAGCGAGGGAGCGCGGCAGGGCGGCCGGAGGCAGAGCCGGGCGAGGCGAGCGCGGCTCGGGAGGAAGCGGAGGCGGCGCAAACTGTACCCGGCGCTGCCCGGAGCGCTCCGCTCGCCGTTCCAATGTGGCGTGTCCCCCTCGCCAGGGCCAGAACCGGCACTGCGCATGTCCCGCGATTTTAAACCTTCACCGGAGACGGCCGCCCTGGCAACCGCACATGCGCGGGAAGCGGGAGGGAGAAGGGAGCTGGGAATGCTCCACCGCCCCGGCGCTCGACCGCCTGCGCCGGCGCGGAGCGGAGTGGGGCGGCCGTGCCTCAGCCCCGACGGCGGGCACGGGGAGGCGGGGTGCGGTGCCGGCAGCCCCGTAACTCCCAGAGTCACAGAATGCGTCTAGCTGGAAGGGACCACAGTGGTCCAGCCTCCCTGCTCAAGCAGAGTCATCCCAGAGCACGTGGCACGCGATTGCATCCAGAGAGTTCTTGAATATCTCCGGTGAGGGAGACTCGACAACCTCTCTGGGCAACCTGTTCCAGTGTGTGGTCACTCCCACAGGAAAGAAGCTCTTCCTCATGTTTAGGTGGAACTTCCTTTGTATCAATTGCTGCCCTTTGCTTCTTGTCCTATTGCTTGGCATCACCGAGAAGAGCCTGGCTCCATCCTCTTGACACCTTTCCTTCAGGTACTTGCAGACAGTGATCAGGTTCCCTCTCACTTGCCTTCCCTTCATCTCCGTGAGCAGCTGGCACAGCTGCAGCCCTGCCCCTCTGTTGGTTTCTCACAAACACTGCGTTGTCTGACCCCTCCATGCCACTGCTCATCCATTTGGAGAAGGGTAGCTCAGTTCCCACAAAAATAAAAGGGTGGATTTGGAGAACTCACTCATATAAGAAGAAAGTGCAGGCAGACCTCCTTTGGGGAGGCTGAGTGGCAGAGAGTGTGGGGCTGAGCAGGGCCACTCACTCCCTGTGGGAAAAGGGAGGCCCAGCTGGTGTGTCCAGGCAGCACCATGCAGTTCATTAAAAAGGAAGGCTCTTCTTGGATCAATAGTGGCAAGACAGCGTGGCAAAGCACCACATTTCCACTGGGTACTTCACTTTTTATTGGGCTTGAGTCTCAGGGAGACAGTGTCTGTTCCAAGGGGTGTCTCTAATGGGTGGGTTTCGTGTACAGTGATCACTAAGTAAAATAATGCATACTGCTTTTGGAATGGGATCAGACACAGACACACCGTGATCTAAAGATGGGCTTTAGCAGCCAGCCTCCCAGAATGATGTCTGCAACGGTTCTCTTTCTAATCCAGTGATTTGGCCTTTTCCTTGAGCAGCTTCAGCATGCATATGGATAAAGTGTCCTCTCCTGGGGTAGTCCCAGAAACTCCAGCAGTCCAGGGCTCCCCAGACCATTCAACAGAGGCTTTAACTTGACTGCAGAACAGCACAGAGAAGAGTTGTACGTGCATAAAGACAAATACTGTCAGGGAATCCTAGTTAGAACAGCTCTCCAATGCAGTTGTGTGGTATATCTTGAATGATCTAGCTGCCGCAGAAGGTGAGAGAAAGAGAGGTCCCACTCTCCATAACCCCGCTAATTCCTTTCCCTGCTGCCTTCCACAATCCCTGATATTGATCCGTGAGCCAATTTAACTTGTTAATTCAGAGAAGACTGCACTTGGAAGAAAAGTAACAGTTTTCAGCAGTTCATTTTGCATTAGTTTACTTTGTGATCAGAGCTGCTAAGGAGGGGGTGGAGAGAGCATGAGACAACAAGACTGTCATTTGTTAGCAGAGGGCAGTTGTGTTTGGTGCAGTTGTACTCTCTAACTATACTCTTAGACTTCAGAGCAAGGGAAACTGATATGACAGTGACAGCCTAATGTTAATTACTGGAAGTTATTTAGAAAAAGCAGGTCATTAATTTGTTTTTGTTAAGGAATAGGCCCATTTTCAAGACTAACAGCCAAAGTACACATAAAAGTACACAATAAAGTAACCAAAACCAAACCACATGAAAGAGCTTTTAATTATGTCTCATATAAAAGTATGTTCACCACAATTTCTTACATGGTCAGTGAAGTATTAAGATCTTCAGCAGAGATTTCAGCTTGAGTTACTGATAGCAGTCCTTGGTTTTGTGGTTCATCTTCCAAGGGATTGTTTTGGTTTGGTTTTGATTGAACGTGAGCGAAGACAAAAAAACAGGCCCCTCAATTTTGTTCTTTTTATAGAAATGCTACAAGAAATAAACCAGGAATTACACTGTTTCTTTCTTCTTTTAGCCCTGAACACTTTGCATTCATGCCTCTGTGATGGCCTGGGTACAGCAAGGAGAGGTGAGGATTGACAGTATTTCTGCAGGCTTAGCTGGTGTGGTATTCTCATGGTTGGAAGAGTTACTTTGTAGATCGACTGTGAAGTAATGAGAAGGCTGAATCAGCTACAGAGCCCACCTTTCAACTTTTTTAGTTCTGTGTTTTGACTTAACATACATCCAGTAAAGATCCCATCTTCAACCTGCTGAGTTAAAACTCTTAAAAAAAAGGAATACTGATCAGTGTTTTCATAGGATCATAGAATCACAGAGTGGTTTGTATTGGAAGGAACCCTAAAGATCCGACCCTCCAACCCTAGTTCCAACTCTCCTGCCATAGGCAGGGATTCCTTCCACTAGACCAGGCTGCTCAAAGAGGTGTAGGGGGAAACCAAAGAGACACAATGGCCAATCTTACAGGGACCTTTCCACGCTCAGCAGTGTCATGACCTGTTTTCTTTATTTCCTTCCCTGCCCTGCTGCCGTCTTTTAAAAGTCAGCACTTTCAAGAGGGCCTGATTTTCCACTTTGTTAAAATTTTCTCCAACTTCATTTTGAGGTCTAAGTAGTAGAGACCACTGCCTTGTAAGAGGCAGTAACTCAAAAGCAGCTTTTGAATGAGGAGAGACTCTCACCAATCCCAAGACTCTCTTGGAAGAGGCTAGGCTATTTCCTGAAGTAGCCACAGAAAGAGTTGTCTCTCACTGGCTTAAGCTGTATTAGATAGAAAATGTGAAGCTACAGTAGTGCTTTGTCAGTTCTTTGTATGGCTTCAAGGCAGCAAATACCATGTAAGTGAAATAGAGAACATGGGATGGATGGCTGGGCATGGTGTACTTGAAGGTCCACATTTTAAGAACTTGGAGAAGAAGGAAATCTCTTAGAAATCTATAAACAATGGTTTGAAAATACACCAATTAATTCATCTATCTCATGATGGTTTATCAAAGCTCATGGCACATCACTGAAATATCTCTGCAGAAAAGGAAATATTACATGTTTCCTATATAAATGTGTACAATATGAAGAAATAATACCCAATGGTCCGTTGTGGCATGAGGACAAGAAAAATTATCATCTTCTAACATCAGCTTTTACTCTTCTCTGTTTCTGGCCTCTCCAGTGAGAAATCTAAATAAAGCGTGTTTCTAATCTTGTCTCCTTAAAGTGAGAATTTCCCTCTAAAAGTAGCAAGTGAGAACTTCCTTTGCAAGGATTAATTTTTCTAAAAGTCTGGTTGGTTTAAATTCAGCTGTCCTTTACTGAGTGAAACTCCACACTGAAGGTAAGATTCTTGGAATGTTTAAAAGTCAAATACAGTTTGGATCATTAGAAAAATATCCTTTTCTTTTCAATAAAGCTTCCTTCCCACTGTTGAATTTGTGAGGATGCAGGTAATGAAAAGTCTCCTCCTATACTTGGTGCTGGTAAGGCTGCACTTTGAATCCTGCGTCCAGTTCTGAGCCCCTCAGATCAGGAACGACATTGAAGTGCTGGACTGAGTCCAGAAAAGGGCAGCAAAACTGATTAAGGGTCTGGAGCACAAATTCCATGAGGAACGGCTGAGGGAGCTGGAGTTGTTTAGCCTGGAGAAAAGGAGGCTTAAGGTGACCTTATCACTCTCTTCAACTGCCTGAAAGGAGGCTGTAGCCAGGTGGGGGTTGGTGTCTTCTCCCAGCCAGCCAGCAACAGGATGGGAGGATACAGCCTCAAGCTGCGCCAGAGGAGGTTTAGGTTGGACATTAGGTTGGACATTACTTCACAGAAGGTGTGATTAGACATTGGAATGGGCTGCCCAGGAAAGTGGTGGAGTTGCCATCCCTAGAGGTGTTTAAGGAAAGACTGGGTGTGGCATTTGGATTTTGACCGATATGAGCTTGATTCTGGCCATCTGCAATCACACTGCAAGCCTCTGATGGATTGCCTCCTTCATGCTCACCAGCTCTGATCTCCTTTGTAGCTTTTGTGGCCCATAGCCATTTGCTTAAGAGCTGAACTCAATGAACTTTGAGGGTCCCTTCCAACTCAGAATATTCTGTGTTTCTATGGTGGGATGGATGGAGAAGGCTCCATCCTGTGAGAGTAGGGCTCAGCAGTATATCTGACCAGACTTGTACCTGATGAAGGCGGGAAGATGAAAGAACTGAACAAATCAAGGTCTCAAGCTGGATGGGGGTGTGAGAGACAGGCTGTCTCACCGAAGGAAGTGCATCTCTAACAAGTGACCTTCAGAGTGTGCTAGTCACCAGGAGATAGCGTTGGGGAGGAGGTAACAGGGCTGCACTGTCATCACTTTTTTTTCTCAGTAAATACATTCCTGAATGGGAGAGTGGAGATACAATTTTCATGTCTCAAATGTAGCTGATCACAAGAGGGAGACAAGGAGAAATCCAGAACACAAGTTTCTGGTTCTTACAAGGTATGATTTGGGGCGTTCTTTTATTCTGTTGTCTGGAAATACAGGCTTTTGCCTTCTTCAAAATGGCTTGTATCTCCCATTAAAGAAGGCCTGGCATGAGTAACCCTGAACAGGCTTAAATCATGTTATATTTTCTCCCTTAAATTTTCTACTTGGCTCAGTCCTTCCTCTCATCAAGGCTCTATGTCTTCTTCTGATGAACAGTAAGCATCAGCCAAATTTAGGTTGTTGAGGCATATTCAGAGCCAATTAAAGTACAGAGCCTGAAACAGCTGTCAACCACCAGCCATCTCCTCTTCCCTGATCTTACAATGATTGCCAGCCCTGTGTCAGAGAAGCTGAACACATGATAAATCAGCAGCTGAACAGCTGCAGCTTCCATCCAGGCATGTTCATGCACATGAAAATACTTTTCTAGCTGCCTACATAAAATAGCTGTGTGGTAAATGGAGAAAGCGTGGGAGGCGGTTCACAAGCCATTCCGTTCTGTTTGCATTCAGGGTGGCATCATAGTGGGAGAGGGTGCACGGATAGCTGGGTGTGATTCTTGCCTCACACTGCTGGATGTGTGTCAATGCTTCTGGTGGGAACTCTGCCTTGGAGACCTTCCATCACTGTGTGCCTGGTATGGGTGAGCAATACTACAACAGGAGCAGGGTAAGGGTGCCACCTTGACATTCCCACGATCTATTTCCATTGCTGTATTTGGGACTCTGACAGGGATTACTTTCAAAAGTCTGCTTTATTATGAATGTTTATCTGAGCTTATTATACAGAAATTAAATACTTAACACAGCATACTTTTACAGTATTCAGAAACACATTAAATTATTCTTTATCAGGGATGATTTATGAAAGTTTTAAAGTCGTTCTTGTGTTCTTGTATTTTGTTTCTTTTTATCATTTAGAGAAGGTTTGGGAGTAAACGGGTTTTGCAAGGTTTGTTTTTTAACTTGGGGATTAGGAATTCTGCCTTTGAGACTTGTCACTTTTCATAAGAGAGGATGTTCTGCCAGCAGTAACACTTAATTGAAGACAAATCTTACAGACTTTCTTTCTTCAAAGCTTTATTTAGACATGAAATTAAACTGTGTTAACAAGCACAAAGAGGGTTTTAAGAATCATTTTAGCTGTAGAAAATACTCCTTGAGAGAGATGATAAACAAATGAAGTTTATGCTAAATATCTATAAAGCTTTTGAAAGTATTTTTCTAAGTGGAATCTGAAGAGTTGTATGAAATCAGACGCTCTGTCTTCCTGTACTGATTAACACAGACCCCTGCAAAGAGTTGCTTTTGTGAGAAAGGTCGCTTGCCTTTGAATGACAGGTTGAGAGAACATATTAAGGAGACTCTCATGAAAGTTCATAGGAATAAACTGGTCAGGATTCCTCCCTTATTTGCATTTGCAATCTAGGAGGTCCCAGGATCATCTTTAAGTTGTCACTCTCCAGGCTGCTGTGGAGCACAGCTGAGGGCATGCAGAACGTGTTGTGTGAATCCTGGCAGAGGGGAGGGCACTAGCACTAATAGGGAAGGAAAAAGTAGATCTGGCTAGACTGTCTTCCAGGAGAAGAATCTATACGTAATGCACTGTTCCTCGTAGGAACAATATTAGAATAAAAATGCTTTCTTCATATCTGCTGGGTGTGAGCTTTCAGCTGGGGAGAGCAAAAGGGGACAAGCTGTGAGAAAGCTGATGTACAAGTCGCTTAGTGAGGATGTGCCCTGGAGCCCCAGTCTGCTGTGTTAACATGGCATCAGACAGGGCACCAGCTGCTTCTGCACTAAACCTGGCTGCTTCTGCACTAAACCTGGAAGGATCATTTATGCAGAGCTGAACGACTGTGGTTAGAATTAAAGTTATGTCAGGTGTCAGCAAAAACTATCTTTGTGGAAGATATGTCTCACTTTTATTAGATTCCACGCTAGATCAAAGGTATATTTGATCTTGTACAGATTTCTAGAAGATAATTTATCTTGCGTGGTCAACTGGCTAAGTATTTATCATTGGTTCTTCCTGCCCACCGGTCCTCATCTATAGGCAGCACAGGCACATACCTACACGCATTCACTCTTTAAATAGAAACTGCTCTATTGCAATGCACCTCCCTCTCCTTGAATATATCTATGTCCTGCATCTCCACCTTCAAAGCTATTATTTTTAACTGTTCTTGGGCCACAACTAAATCACTTGGACGTCTCAGGAAGGAGATTTCCAGAAGAGAAGCAGCTTAATGCCAATATAAAAGTGCTGATCTGAGCTGTATTTGCATTGGGCCATGGATAAGTTAGCAGACAAGTACAGAAGATCAAAGGAGAGCAAGATTTTTTGGCAGGGTTTTTAGCTAAAGTTGATGTGCAGCAGCTGTAGGATATATTAGATAGGGACTGATAAGAAAGAATAATATGGTTTAGCTGGTCCTTTAGCATGAGGATAGGAACAAAGATAGGAAAAGCATGCACTGGTAAGAGAACGCGGCTGACAATTTCATTTGATTTAGAGAAAGACCTGGACTAAGAGTAAGGGGAGCAAAAGAGGTGGAGTGGACAGATGTGGGTGTTGGCCAGGGGGCCAGGAAAACTCTCAGAGTGAAGGCTCACCAGTCAGCACACACATGTCCATTTGCTCTTTGAAGGGCCTAAAATCAAGGCCAGGAACCAGAAGAGTATTCAGGCACCTCTTCCCCAGACTCTCTACCAGCACTCCAAATTTCTTGCACCAAATCCTCCTATGGTTCGTATCCTGTGGTTCAATACTGGAACCATATAGTACTTTACAATTTTCTCTGCCTTCCCTGAGAAATAAAAAACAGTCTCACCATCAGTTCTTTCCAGTGCGTGGACAGACTTCGGACAGACAGACAGACACTGGGACTTCTCCAGGACTTCTTTAGTTTGTCAGTACCATTTCACCTTGGGACCTTACACACATACAGTCCAACAGACATGCCTTTGGGATCCTGAAGGCTGTAGATGAACAGAACATGCCTGGGCATTCCAACCCCACCTTGTGATGGCAGTGCCAGTATTGCCTGTGGGTATCAGCAGTGAATCATAGAATTGTTTAGGTTGGAAAAGACCTGGTAGAACATTGAGTCCAACCTTTAACCTAGCACTGACAGGTCCGCCACTAAACTGTGTCCCTAAGTGCCACATCTACACATCTTTTAAATACTTCCAGTATCCCATCAGGACTCCACCACCTCCCCAGGCAGTCTCTGCCAGTGCTTGATAACCCTTTCAGTGAAGAAATTTTTCCCAACAGCCAATTTAAATGCCCCCTGGTGCAGATTGAGGCCATTTCCTCTTGTCCTGTAACTTGTTACCTGGGAGAAGAGACCAACTCCCACCTGGCTACACCCTCCTTTCAGGTAGTTCTAGAGAGTGGTAAGGCTCACCCCTGAGCCTCCTTTTCTCCAGGCTAAACAACTCCAGCTCCCTCAGATGCTCCTCATCACACTTGTGCTCCAGACCCTCCCCCAGCTCCATTGCCCTTCTCTGGACTCGCTCCAGCATCTCAATGTCCTTCTTGTAGTGAGGGGCCCAGAAATGAACACAGGATTTGAGTACTCACCAGTGCTGAGTACGGGGGGACCATCACTGCCCTAATGCTGCTGGCCACACTATTGCTGATACAGGCCAGGATGCCCTTGGCCTTCTCAGCCACCTGGGCACACACTGGCTCGTGTTCAGCTGGCTGTTAGTCACCACCCCCAGGGCCTTTCCCAATGGACAGCTTTTCAGCCACTCTTCCCCCAGTCTCAGTGCTGCAGAGGGTTGTTGTGGTCGAAGGGCAGAACCCAGGACAGAGAACATGATAGTTACCTGCAATGGCAGTTTCCATTCCACAGCCATGCAAACTGAGTTAAGGAGTCTGTTCATAATATCAGTCTCTAATCTCAGCAAGCCTGGGCTTCACAGTAAGTCTATGCCTCTGAGCTCCAGGGCTCATGATCTCTATGGACATGCAGGTAACATTGAAGAAACAACATTCATTATTGTGGTGAGAGCAGAAAAGGAATGAGGAAGGAGGAGTGAAATTGAAATTGAAACAGATTCTGAAATTGAATTTGAAACAGAATCTGAAATTGAAATTGAAACAGATGCTGAAATGACAGCATTGAAACAGATTAGGATTTCTGACTTCCTGTGGGTTACTGTGCTTCGGTTAAGATAGCAGAATATTTGTTGCTCCCTCAAGGCAGGTCATGGGCCAGAGCAAGGAGAGGCTGCCATTCCTGCTGCCATGTGTCAAGCTGAAGCTCCCATGTAGCTTTGTGATGGGGCAGCTATACTTTTTCCCATGCCTCAAATTCACCACTGGCTCAAAGCATCCAGAAGCCAGCAAACAGCTCCAGGTTCCTGCAGTGAGGCTTCGCAGGCTGGTGATCCTCTCCACTGAGTCCTGGTATCCAGGCAGTTCATTGATGATTCTCATGGTTCTCAGCTGAGTGAGAGGTCTGACAGCCCTGCAGCTGAGAGCCTGCCTTGGAATAATCTGGCCTCCAGTACCACAGCTCAAATTGAAGATCTTTGCCACGGTTGCTGACAGATGATGCTTGCAGTGGGACAGGCTTTACTTGCAGAGGCTCTGACAGAGCTCATGGTGTGGTATGGACTGATGCCATCAAACAGATAGATATTCATCCTGCTCACAGAAACACAAAAGTTCAGCTGTCTTTTTCTTTTATAGTATGCAAGGATGGTAGATCATACCATCAATAAGATGATCAATAAGATATGGTAGCAAGGATGCATGGACCTCCTTCTCATTGGAAACAAGTTAATTTGGACAGAAGACAGATGTGCTTGTGGTTCCACACCTGCCTGGTGGGACCTGGAAGGGCTCTTTTCAACACCAGGCTGTAGCTTTTTTCTCATTCAGAGTTGCCTGATGATAGCTGTGATGTTCATCCCAGCTGGTTTCTCATGAGGTGGTGACAGACATGGTCCATGAGACTTATTTTGTTGGATGGAAATAATCTCTTGAGCATGTACTCAGAAGGCGACAGTAATTAACACAATGTAAACACCAATCCTTTTAGGCTGATGCAGGATTCTCAGAACCTGGTGAAGCCATGTGGCTACCAGTGCAGGAAGTTAAGATCGGTACTGCCAACAAGTCTTGCGTGGGAGAAACAAAATGCATTGAATGAATCTCTTCTGCAATTTCTGCATCTTATTTGCTCAGTTCATGTACCATCAGTTAATCAGACTGGCCATACAGGCAATTCCACAGACGTGATTCGGAGCATAAAGCCATGCTACTGCCCTTTCCAGCTGCACGTTGTATCACTTAGTGGTTGAAAAGCGCTTCTCTGACAACTTTGTTGCCATTCTATTTTAAATGCTTCTGTTGATTCCTTCCCTTGTTGGTGGTGTAGGTCATATCGTCCAGCCGTGATCCTTTCTGAGAGTAGTGTTCTCACAGGGTGCTGTGTCATTGGGACTGAGCCAATTCTTACATGATACAGTCGTTCTTCTTCAGCTCCTTGTTTGTGTAGGTTGATCAGTCCCTCTGCCCTCTAGTGGGGACCCTCTCTTGATCCTTCTCTTCCATAACTTACCTATGAGAACCATACGTATTAGTATTAGTCTACACCCCACACTACCCAGTGGGAATGCTTCAGGAGTTCCATTGCATAAATCTGTGGCTGACTCTTGGCTGTGAAGTGCAGATCCCTTCAGAGTCTTCCCTTGAACTGGATCTGTTAGGAGCGGACAGGAGAACACACAAGGACCTGTCCTGAGGATGTGGAAGCTGCCTTTTTCACCTTTTGCCCTGTATTTCTCCCTGCTGTTTTCTGCTTTCAATAAAATTTTCTCCTTGCAACAAGTGAAATCCTTTCCCTGCCCTGAGTGTGGTATGTTTCTTGTTGAGGATATGTTAACCATAACTTGGCTTTGCCATAAGGATTCTATTGCCTGGTGCTAGCCTGGAAACCATCTGTTACTACCAGCAATGGCTCTGGCATAGGGCTAGGAGACAGGGTGGAAGTGGTTTGACCTTGATTGTGCCATTTACAGGATAGACAGCTCTGCCTCAGCTTTCTGCACAGCTGCGAAGAACAATTTCTTGACATTTTTACTGCATGGTGTAATTCTTTGCTGGGCCTGATTCAAACTCTCTCATTCAGTTTGAACTCACTCATTTGGGCCACATGGAAGCCGGCAAGAATTACAGACAAAATGTTTTGATCTCACAGAAATTACATCTGCAGTTAGCCACAAGGAAGAAGAAACGGTCTGTGATGTCTCAGGGCAGATCTCATCTATCACCCTGGAAAGTTTCAAATTGGATCTGCTAGAACAAAATATTTACAGTATACATTAGGAAAGATAAAACCTTTTCTAGATCAAGTAGAGCTCTGGCTGAATGCCCAGCCTTGCTGCCAAACAGCTGGCCTTGCCATTGTACAGAGAGTAGGAAAAGGCAGTATGTTTCTCTGGAGGAATCTGTACAGAGGCTAACAAAGATAAGGAGCCTTATCCCTGGAGACCAAAATTACCTGTAGTCTTCACTAGTATCCATTCCAAATTCTTACTGGAGAGCCTTTCATAAAATTGATTTACTCAAACAAAAGCCCATTCAAAGACTGCGGTTTAAAACGCCCGTGGAGACATACTTCCATAGGCTGAAAAATACGGTGTTATGGAAAGCAATCTCTATAAACAATAGAGCTGTGCTTTGTATTTTGTGTTTTCCCCTACATCTTGTGCTACAGTCATCTACTTTAGAACATATTTAAGTTGCAAATAACTACTAAAAGTAGAACCTAACTCTTCTGGTCAGTACCAGCATTTCCCTTTCTGCTCCTCCTGTAAAGCGTGTTTTGTGAAAATTCACCAGCACAAACACAAACTCTATGAGAAGGAGTTTCGATATGATTTAAAAAACCCAAAAAACCCAAACCAAAAACCAACCAACCAAAAACCCAAAACACGAAAGAGACCCACAACAAAGTAAAGCTTTGCTTTGGTAAGCAATGTTTTCTCCACAGGAGACTCTCCAGAAATCCCTCTGGTGACCAGTTCATGAGATAGTCCATAAATTCACTGTGTGTAAAACAATGTTACATGAATAAATCACTGAATGGACTTTTTTCAGGGTGTTGTTGTTTGTTTGTTTGTTTTAACTGAAGGTGTTTAGTGAAAATCTGAAACAAGAACAGACTAAATATACCAGCAGCTGGGATGGAGCTGCAGGCCTCTCAGAATTTCACATGCCCAAGTGCTGTCAGCTGTGGAGGTTGAGGACGCAGGGCCTCTTGCTGGATGCCCTCCGTGTCTGAACACAGTTAATGGTGGATTGATACTATGTCTCCAGGCATGCATGGGCTGGTACATCCAAGTGCCAGTGACTGGGGAAACTGAGATCCAGGGACATCTGCTGGGCAGACTGGGTGCCTGAGCCCAGCTGCTGGAGGCATCCACTTTGTATTGACATATTTCCCACAAACAGACAAAATCTACCAAAACCAAACAAAAGTTGTAAGCCTCTGAAAGGCTGAATTAAGAAATTCTCTCTGTGGGCTTCCATCTTTCCTGGCCTGCTTAACTGAATTCTGTGATAACAAATGAGGGCCTGTGCCCGAGGTGCTGGCAAGGAACTGGTCTATCTATCAGTAAGTTTGTAGAGGATGGTTCATCTTACTGAGGGTTGCTATGTTGGGAGCTGGAGGGGGAAGAGGATTGCAAGCAGGAAGATTAGCACTCCTTGTTGTTCTACATGTTGTGCAACACAGACACAGATGGCTGGTGCAGACCTTTGCTGATAATTTATTCATGCATGTTTGGGGGTGCATCCTTGTCTGCTTCCAGGGTCCCTGAACTGAGGAGAGGACTGTCTTTGAATTTGCTGCTGTGAGTGACAATTTCTGCTCTAGGCAGTGCTTAGAGGGGACTGGAAACTATGATGCAGTAGGTACCCAGTAAGCCCACATCTGTGCAGTGCCACAATAAGACAATTGAGAACAGTGTTAGACTGGATTTTATACGTAAGAAAACATTAGATAATCACATTTCGTGTTTCTAATTAGCCTAGTGTTAATGAAGACACAAAGTGGCAGAAGATGACAATATTACTCGATGAAAAATAAGGCATGGTTTGTCATCTGCAGTGTTACTTGCAATTTATCTTTTTTTGATCTGATACAGAAACAAGAATATTCAAGATCTCTGCGGTTTAGCCACAGTAGCAGATGGGGATGCATCTGCAAAGGAGATTGTTTTGTCTGCTTTGAATTGAAATTAAAAGCTGTTGCAATGCCAATTCATCTAGTATGAAGAATTAGGAAACAAAGTACAATTACTTTGGGGTTTTTTACTTTTGAAGTAACCATTTTAAGAGTAGTAATTATATTATTCATTGAAGTCTGGAATGTCTACATTGCATGGCAGTTTCAGTTTGGGAAAACTACTTAAAGCAATTGACAAAAGACTTTTCCTACAAGTGCCATGTTATCGTTTTATTTTGAACTTTT
Organism: Machaerirhynchus nigripectus; assembly: GCA_013397975.1. Lineage (NCBI taxonomy): Eukaryota > Metazoa > Chordata > Aves > Passeriformes > Dicruridae > Machaerirhynchus > Machaerirhynchus nigripectus. The sequence continues at coordinate 1,881,845 of VZRQ01004873.1, read as the reverse complement.
ATAAATTCAAACATTGCACTGGACGTGCATGGCAAGGTTTTGGTAGTAGCGGGGCTACACGGGTGGGTTTTGTGAGAAGCTGCCAGGAGCTTCTGCTGTGTTCAACAGAGCCAATGCCAGGCAGCTCCAGTACAGATCTGTCGCTGGCCAAGGCTGAGACCAGCAGTGATGGTGGTAGCATTGCTGGGATAACAGTTAAAAAGGGGCAAAAAAAGGTACAACTGCAAGTGGAGAGAGGAGTGAGAATATGTGAGAGGAACAGCTTTGCAGACACCAAGGTCAGTGAGGAAGGAGGGGCAAGGAGGTGCTCCAGGTGCCAGAGCTGAGATTCCCTTGCAGTCTGTGATGAAGACCATGGTGAGGCAGCTGTGCCCCTGCAGCCCGTGGAAGTTCTTAGTGGAGCAGAGATCCACCTGCAGCCCATGGAGGACTTGACACTAGTGTTCTCTTCTTACTCATGAAAATAGCTCATTTTTTCTTGGTCATTTAGCTTTCTATTCATAAGACTATAATGCTGTATGCTGTCTGCATAGCTACTCATATTTTCTAAACTACTTTTCCTAATATTACTTTATTCTATCAATAATGATCATATACTGCACTATTTTAGACTAAATATTATGGTTAATCTAATACTCAGAGGCCTAGTAAAATCTAAAAGGATTATCTGAAGCATAAAAAGGACTATTTTCATCTTTGATTACTGATGTTAGTATATCCTGATGACTGTCCTTTAACACTTGAACACTTTCACAGTACTATTTGGGATTTTCAAGTCAGTTCTCCTGCTCAGATACCATCACCATTTTTTGAACAGACAGGTAGAGAATGAAAGAGGAAACATATTTGCCTTTGCAAAACATTAAAATCCTACAAATCTGTGCTATTGCACTGGGGTGCTTTGTCACAGGGCTTCCTTGCACATTAGCAGGACCCTGGCTCTGCACAGCAGCTGGTTCTTAGTCTTCTGCAGCAAACACAACATGTGGAGTGGGGGCAGAACTGGAAGCCTCTTGAACTGTTCACCAATACTCTGATATTGATTAAAAATATTGAATTCCAACCCCGGTAAGCAGCCAGCAAGACACAAAGGTAGCAGGTACCTGAAGTAGGTTTTGTTTGCTTACATTGGACTGGCCTTCAGTCCAGACAGTGCTGCTCCATGTCTGAGCCCCCATTCACAGATCACACAGCTTTTTCTTCTCTGGATGAAGTTTATAACTAAGTTTGCAGTGGTTTTCTCTTGCAATAGCCCAAGAGAAATGCTGTGCTCCCTTCCAGAGCAGCTGGAACATGAAGCTTTGCTAGTGCATCACTATCTCTTTAGATCCAGCCACTCATGTCCTCTCAGAAACTGGACGGGTATTTCCAAAACAGGAGGGAGCAGGGACAAACAACACCACTGAGACACTCTTGCTGGCACACTGGTAATGCATCATCTCCAGTGAAGCTTTACACCAAAGGTTGTACCAGGTGTTAGGTTTTCTTTTGTCTCTGCAAGCAAGTAACCTATTGCTTCCACTGTCCACTTGTACACAACAATGCATCATATATCGGCTTTGATTTTTAAGCAGACATGGTAAATGAAGTAAGGGATCCAAAGAACACGTTGTTTTCAGAAGTTCAAGGGCAAGCTTCAGTTGTGCAACTCTTTCAGATGCAAACCTTGGTTAAGGCTTTGCTATTCAGTTGTCCTGCAACAGGAATTTAATTGCTTGCTTACATGTATTACATGTTTTTTTTGCAACACACAGATGGTGATAGATATGTTGCATCACTGCAAAAAGTGGTGCAATTTTACCCTGAGATTTGCTTTCCTCACAAAACAGATGTGTGTATTAAAGGGTGCCCTGACAACTACAACCGTTATTGGTAAAACTGAGGAGCACAGAATAGACTGGGACAGTCTCATACTAAAGTTATTAATACATCTCAATCACAAACAGGACATAAAAACTGTGGTAGGCACTCAGGATTTCCTGCCTGCTGGAAGAATTCAAGTTTATACAACATGTCATTTGTACACTCTCTTCACTCCCCCAAAAGATAGTATGGTGCTGAAGCACAAATACAATAGTTGAAACAGCAGGTGCTACAGTTTTTTCAAGTGAAAAGTGACCTAGCCGCAGGAGAGGAACCCAAATGAGCAGCCTCTGCTTGTGTTAATCTTTGCTCTAACTGCAAGTGTAGAATATCTCGGCTACATACTTTGTTTTATGTAACTAAGAATGTATCACTAGACAAATTTACCCTGTGCCTTTTAATAATTGCTTTGAGTACGTCTCATTAAGTTCACACATGTATCTAGGTCACTCTAATCCAACCTTGTTTTTACCCTCCCCAGGATCTCAACTGGGATAATGAAATTGCTGGTACAAAAGCCTTGGTCAATCTCCACACGTTAGACTGCGGATTACTTAACAGAGAAAAAAAGCATTTAAACAAGACACCCCAAATTGTGTTTTATTAGTAAGGGATTTGGAGGAAAGATCGATCAATCTGACTAGAAGTATCTCTATTAAAAATAGCGACAGATACTATACCAAATAACAAGTATGCATGTTTTTTCCCTCTGGAATGGGCAGAACAGAGTTCATTTTCACATTACATATTCTAAATAAAAATGTTTCAGTATTCGATATTTTTCAACAGAAAATTCTGTCAGAGCGGCTGAAAAGGGAAGGGATCACAAGTGAAGTATGACAAATAAGTGGGATCTTGTTTAAATAAAAGGCAGTTCCAGCATTTGACCAGGTTGATCATGTGCTTTCACCAACATACCTGGGTATTGAAATGCAGGAATCACAGAGTCATTTAGGTTGGAAAAGACCTCAAAGTTCATTGAGTCCAACCTTCAACCCAGCACTACCAAGTCCACCCTAAACCGTATCTCCCAGTGCCACAACTACATGTCTTTTAAATACCTCCAGGGATGGTGACTCCACCACTTCCCCAGGCAGCCTGTCCCAGGGCTTGACAATCCTTTCAGGGAAGAATTTTTTCATAATAGCCAATCTAAACCTCCCCTGGCACAACATAAGGCCATTTCCTCTCATTCTATCACTTGTTACATGGGAGAAGAGATGAACTCCCACGTGGCTAGAGCCTCCTTTCAGGCAGTTGTAGAGAGCAGTAAGATTCCCCCAGGCCTCCTTTTCTCCAGGCTACATAGCCCCAGGTCTCTCAGCTGCTCCTCATAAGACCTGTGCTCTAAGAACTGCCTCAAATAAAATCTGTAGTTTACTTAGGGAAGGCTCCAGAAGTATGATGAGAATATAAAATATAATCACACAAAGAACAAAACCTTCTGGCTTGGGTTGGGGGTTTTGTTTGTTAATGCAATTCCCTAAAATTTCTAAACATGCTGACATTCACAGCCTACAGATTTTAGCTTTTCCTTTTCTGCAACAAGAGAGAGAACAGGAATAAGCTGTCAGACCATCACACTTCAGATCCCATCCCATTGTAGGCAAACCATAAATTAACATTATGTGGGCAAACCAACTGAACTTTTAGGCAAGATAAATATTTATTAGCATAGTAGCAGAGCAAAATCAGGGCATCTGTACAAGTTTGCTGGAAACTATTATGAAAGACTACTGACTAGAGAGCTACAGCTCTTGAATATACAGAGACATGGTGAACACTGACCTTTCTTTCACTGTTTATTATTAAAAGAACATTTGCCTTTTCAAAAAAGGCAAAAAAAAAAAAGTGATCGATTAGAGCCTAAAGTGCTGCAGAAAGATGTTTTTTTACTGGTAGGTGGTCCCATTAGTGATTTTTAAACAAATATCCCTGAAGATACAAGATATTTTGGTGCCTTGATCCTGGCCATATGCCAGATGTCCACCAAAGCCACTGTCACTCCCCTCCACAACTGGACAGGGGGAAGAAAACATAGCGAAAGGTTCCTGGGTTGAGATAAGGACTAGGAGAGATCACTCATCAAATATCACCACAGACAAAACAGACTCAAATTGGAGATATAAATTGAATTTATTACTAACAAAATCAGAGCAGGATAATGAAAATTCAAATACATCTTAAAAGCACCTTCCCTCCACCTTTCCCTTCTTCCCAAGCTCTACCTCCTCCCCCAGGGAGGTCCAGGGAGACAGGGAATGGGGCTTATGGTCAGTTCATCACATGTGGTTTCTCCTGCTGTTCAAGGAGAGGAGGCCTTCCCCTGTTCCAATGTGAGGTCCCTCCCATGGGAGACAGTTCTCCATGAACTTCTCCAGTGTGAGTCCATCCCATGAGCAACAGTTCTTCATGAACTGCTCCAATGTGGATTGCTCTTCCACAGGGTGCAGCCCTTCAGGCACAGCCTGCTCCAGTGTGGGTCCTCCACAGGGTCACAAGTCTCACCATGAAACCTGCCTGAGCATGGGTTCCTCTCTCCACAACCCTGGAGTGTCCCTGCCACAACCCTGCTCCAGCACAGGCTTCCCATAGGTTCACAGCCTCCTCTCAGGCATGCGGGTCCTCCACAGGCTGCAGGTAGATCTCTGCATCCCCATGGTCCTCCAGGGGCTGCAGGAGCACAGCTCCAGCAGGGGAATCTCAGCTCCAGCACCTGGAGCACCTCCTCCCCCTCCTCTACTTGGTGTCTGCATAGATGTTGCTCTGCCCAAGAACATTTTTTCACTTTCTTAAATATGTTATCACAAAGACATGACTGTCATTCCTGATGCGCTCTGCCTTGGGCAGGAGCAGGTTGGTCCTGGGACGAGCTGGCATTGCCTCTGCCAGACAGCTTCTTCTTCTGGCAGCTTCTTACAGAAGCCACCCCTGTAGCCCCTCACTACCAAAATCTGGCCCCATGAACCCAATAAAGATATTAATTCACCATAAACTATGTAAGTGTTTAAACACCTTGAGTCTATAGTGGTTTTTGAATCCTATGCTTTTTTCCACTAAAAGAGACTTTGATAGGTGGATGATTTAGATAAGATTTTAAAAAGTGGTGCAGAGATGACAGGATTTAGAAATATCCTGCTATTTAAGACTAAGATTCTAAAATTATCTTCAGAATCTTTAGGTGATCCTTAATCTTTAAGTGATCCTATTGAATTTTTATTGTCCAGTAACTCCATTTTAACACTGAGGAGTAAATCAAGCTCTTCACCATCCTCTCTCTCCAGAAAGCATCATGACTGTTCCTCAAAACAAATCTTACTGCAATAACCTACTGGTAAACTTAACACCTGGCAAAATTATATTACAAATTTCTTTTGAAGAACATAACATAAAAGTGCAAACAGAGCAGACGACACTTGGCAAAAGTTTGAATTCCATTTATTAGCAGCAGTTTTGGGGTTTTGTGGAAAGTGGTTTTAGTTGTTGGTAATTTGTTTTTTAATTTTTTAATTAGAATGTGGTTGTCCACTTGGGGGTTTTGTTGGTTTTGTGGGGTTTTTTTGTTTTTTTTTTTTTTTAATTTTCCCTTGAGTTGTTTTGGGGTTGTTTTTGTGTCAGCAATTCTAAAAGATTCTTTATTATTACAATCATGCAAAAGACACAGATAACTTGAAAATCTGTATGCTTGGGATCCCATCATGTTCCTGAAACCATTCTGGAGTCCTTCTTGAGTAAAAGGTTGGGGTATGAGAACCAACACAAGGCTCCAGTATTTTAGAATATAAAATCACCTGGAATGTTAGCAACAGAAGAAGGAAGACACTTGATTTTTTTAAAACAGCATAGTAAGAAATTTTTTTTAAAATCTCAAGTTTTTTTATAAAGTAAGCTAGAAAACATTACACAATTGTTAACAATGCTAGATCGGCCTAAGTATCCTAAGTAAAGACTTCCAAAACTGGGTTACAGTGAGAAGACACATATTGCATATTGAGATAGCTATCAATTTTAAGAGGTAGATGACAATATTAATCAGCAGTACAACTTTTATGTAAGTATCATTAAATATTGTCCATACAGTGTCCCTATACTTGTAAGAGTGCAAAGAGAAGGAAAAACACTGCCTCTCATCTAAAAGCAACTATACTCTTCTAATTCCTTGGTCTGCATCACCAGCTCTTCTGAAGATGCAGGCAGGGGGAACTGAAAGGATTAGTAAGGCAAGGAAAAAAAAAATAAAATCAACCCTCTTTGTGTGTGTAGGCAGAACACACCATCCAGACTGCAGTGAGGGTGGCTGAGCTCACAGCACAATCCTCAGAACAGCATGGCTACACTGAGTGGAAGCAGCAGAAGCCCTCACAGGCAGAAAAAGAAGCATCAGAAGTCGTGCACAGCACTTCCCACTATGCCAATTAGGACTCATTGCTTAATGCATTTATGAAGGTGCTTCACTGCTGGAAAAGCATTTCTGTTCCTATTCACCCTGTCCATCAGATTCTGGGTTACCATTAAGAGGAAAAAGCAGTAATAGCAGCACTGATGGAAAGGCTTTGTCACAATGATGATCAGAGTGTGTTGCTAACCTGCCAGCATCTGTAAAGCATTGGCTGTTACTGAAAGCATCCGTCTCAAAGTGTTAAAAGCACAGCTCAGTACAAAAATGGGATGACAATTTTTCTGTCCTTTGGATAGTCTTCAAATTTCTCAAGGTACCATCTGAAAAACAAAGAAAGAAATCTGATGAGTATTGAGTCTTCAAAATGCTGTTGAGGAAATTAAGTAATTGTACAATGTGTTCAATTTAATCCATACATGTTTTTGTCTACAAACAAAACAAATGCCTTTAGAACCTACTCCAGATAAGAAAATGGCATTTACTGCACTCACCCTAATGGCATCTAATCACCAAATACAACAAAACTACATTACAACTGCCAGCAATGGGGAATCAAACCAACAGATTTGGTGAGATCAGTCAGGAAAAGAATAGCCCATTCTTTCAAAATGTATGTTGTTACACATCCTGAGTATTTTGACATTTTAGAATTAGAGGGAGAAAAAAATTAAATCAAAAACATGTCATTGCATAATGACTTCACATGAAAGCAAGAGATACTTCACACACTGGAATGAGACTCCCATTCTGCATAGAAACATCTTCAGTTAGAATCTGAAGAATCAAACTGAACATGACAAACATTGCACTAGCCTCGCTGCTAACATCCCTCAAAGATCATCACTATTTTCAAACTCAGACAATTTAAAAAAGAAAAAAATGCAGAGCACTATCAGATATTGTGTTTTCACCTTCCATAACAAGCATGTTTAGTCCCATTTTTGAATATTTATTCTTCTGCTTCTCTGAAATAAAAGAACTAAAGTTCACCTGTGCTCCTCAGAGGTGCAGATATTCATAATATCAATAGCTAACTGCAAGATCAAAGCTGGAACAGAAAAAAAGCATGCAATGCACAATAACCTGCATCTAGGGAATACCATTATAACCCTATTTACCCATTTCAGTCATTTATTCTAAGTTTTTTAAACTAAACAAACTACATTAACATGTTTCTTCACTTACACGGATTTGCTATTTTTAGTTGCTTAGGGCTTTTTTCCTGTACCCCTCTTCCATTTTTATGCATTTTGCCTTTAGTGTAAATAACTTCCTTTAACAACATTTAGCTTTTCCTGATGTTCTGAAAGAGTGCCATCAAGGCTTAAGATTCATGGAAGCCAGCCATGGAATTTGAGCCTGGAGAATGCAATGTACAAGGAGAGGCAGGAGAACCTGTCATTGCTTCACCTGGCAAGGAGAACACTCTCATCTGGATGAGCCCTGGGCAACAGGGCATAGCCTTGTGGTTTGCCCTGGCTGGAGCAGCCACACCAGTTGACTGGACAACCTTCAAATGCTCCTCCCAGCTCAAGATACTCTGCAACTCTGCTCACTAATAGCAGGTGATAAAACAGGAAGAGATGGTCATAGGCAACAGGTTTGGAAGGCTCAGGTTGGTTAGTGGAAGAAACTTGTTCACTGGGAGGGTAATATAGACCCAGAACATCATACAAATAAGGGGCAGGAAAACCTCTGTTTCTGGAGGCTTTTAGGGCTCCACTAGACATAGTCATGGCTGCCCTCACAGATGGTCAGTAATTTTTTTTTCAACCCATCTCTGCCTTAAATTCATGTTTATTTCCTCTTATGCCACTAAGCTTCAACATGAGAACCAAAGCAGGAAGCTGAAAATAACCAAAATAAAATTAACATGCTCAAATTCTTTTAAACATGCTATTCCTTAATGGAAATCCTTTCAGGAAATAAGTCTCCCCAAACTATGGTCCTTCTTGCTAGCAGGAAAGCCACATTATAAATAGAGTACGTGAGCAGTCAGAATGTTTAGAGCAGAGACTTTATTAAACGTCATCTACCAGAACTGTTTTCATATTGTTCATACACTTGATTATAGACAATAAGATACAGACATGAGTGTAAAGTGTGCCTGTTAAAGACAGCTTGAGTGATTTTCCGAATTTTAATATTACAGGAATAAGCTTGAGAAGGGAAAGTATAGTATTTGTAAAATTAAGACAATATTGCCAAACTTGTCTGTAATCTTTACAGACACAGGATGAACCATCTTCATTTAAACATTATTTGGACCACCTCTTTGTACTGTGTGCTGTTTATGCTCTGTACTATTCTGCTGAAATTCTGCAGTGCTTAATCTTCCCAGGGTATTCTCTATCATATTCTGCCCTCCTGCAGCAGTCTCTTTCACAAGACTTGCTCTGCAACATCCCTCCAGGATGAGGCATAATTCGTGAAATGGAAATGCAGTGTGGCATAGAGACAACAGAAATGACAGGGCACAAACACTTACTTGTGGTGTTGTCTTGCCCTTGAACCCAGAATGAAGAGAGTACACAAGGCAAATGCAAAGCTTTCAATGGTGCAGCAGGCAAGGGCAAACCCAAACCACTCCAGGATCTCTCCAAAAAAGTTGGCTCCACTGACATACTCAAACATTCCTCCTGAAAGCAGGACAGAGTTACTTGAAAATACCTTAATCAAGTTGTCCAGTGCTATCTTTTCTGTACATCAAATAGGAGCTATATCACCAATGTCTCTATTTAAAAGGCAGTGGAGGCAGAGTTTTTCAGTTCAAGCTGTACTATGAAAGATCACTTCAGACCTCCTTCTAAGACAGACCTTTTGTAGGTCTATTTTTCCTCTTTAAATAATGAAAGAAAAGATTATTTACCAGCATCAGAAGCAAGTGCATGTCTTTGCAGATAATTACTTAACAATGTTATGTTCTTTGATCATACACCAACCTTCCTTAAAATATGTAAAAATAGAAGACATACTCCCCTTGAGTCCAAGAAAATACTTATAGGGTTAGTTAGCCTACAATTTTTCATTTCTTTAAGTACTTTAGAAATTAAGTTAATTACAAACAGTACTATTATTATGAAGTAAAGTTCCAAATTTATGTTCTAGCTTATGAAGTTGTTGCATTTTTGTTCCCATTCCTCATCAGATCTGCTGTTTCAGCCCTTACACTCAGTGAAAATTTGGCAGTCTGTGTTAAATATGTTGTATAGACAATTGTGCATAAACTGTTGGTACTCAGCTGCTGGGAATTTTATAAATCAAGAATTTCACCCTTATTCCAAAGTCAACGTACAAAATTGATAACATCTCAGTATGTGCTTTACCAGTGGGACTAAACAAACAAGTATTTGGCAAATGTAATAAAGGACACGTTTTGGCCTTGCTCTAATTATACTATTTTTGTGACAAAAGAAAAGTGAAATTCTAGCACTTCAACTGGATAAGCAACACCAAGAAGACCAGCTCCTCCTGATCTTGCAGCAAATAACATATTTTGTTCAGAACTTTTTCGTACACTGAACACAGTATAATATGTTCATATTCATTCTTCACATGAGCACTTCAATGTACATCTATTAAAATTATAAGTTACCTTCTTGGTGAAAAATAACAGTCTACCTTATATATCTTAGTTCTTACAGTTTTATAAAAAAAAATTAACAACCAAGAAAAAGCAACAACTAAGAGAAAAAATGCAGCAAGAGAGCAGAATTCAGAGGTAGTACTATCTTTCTGCTCTCAGTGAGTGCAATGTATATGGAAGATTGTCTGTTTCCAAAGTGTCAATAAACCTTAACACTTCAATAGGCTCCATAAGAAAGCCTTTCATTATCTCCATTTTCCCATGAAGGCCAGAATTTGTAATGCCAAATGAATTTGGATTTCTGTCCTCTTTTCCCCGTGGTGTCTCCCTTTTCACAATTGTTGCTGCTTGCTCTCCGATTACTTTAGGTACCTCCCTCTTCATATATGGGACATGAGATGTGTCACATGCTGAGTACTTTCTGCATTCCCCTCCTGCCCCCACAGTGGGTTGATAATTCAGGTCTTTCTTCTCCACCCACCTGCTGATTCTCCAGAAAGTTGGGCAATGCTGTTAACATTTTTACCCCTTTTGAAAAATATAGCCAACACTGGTCAAGAGACCTAAAGATTTGCACAAGCCAAGTGATATCATGAAACAGATTCCTTACAATACTTGGCTAAAGAAGAAAAAAATAAGATGTTTCCCAAACTGTGAAATCACTTCCTGAGGTAGACAACAAAATGCTATTTCCAGTTGCCGCTTAGATCATAAATTACAATCTCCTCTAAAATACGCCAAGCTTTAGATTCATTTTCATATAGAATAATTTTAGGTTGGAAGGGATCTCTTGAGATAATCTTGTCCGACCCCCACTGTTGATGCAGGATCAGCCAGAACATGTCACCCAGGACTATGCCCAGTCTTGTTTTGAGTCTCCTTACAATCTCGCTGAGCAACATGTCCCACACCTGTGTGTTTGACCACCCTCACAGAAAAA
>VZRQ01004873.1:1834364-1863838 GCA_013397975.1 Machaerirhynchus nigripectus | reverse complement strand
GGCGGGGACCAGGCGGTGAGAACCGGGCCGGGTGAGGTGAAGCGGGGCAGGGAGAGCCGGGGCCGCCGGGCTGACGGTAGCGGCGCTTTTCTTCAGGGCTGGGCCGGCGGCTACCCCGAGATCGTGAAGGAGAACGAGCTGTTCGAGCGGTACTACCGGGAGCTGGGCATCGTGCCCGCCGGAGAGTGGGACGCGTTCATGGCGGCGCTGCGGGAGCCGCTGCCCGCCACGCTGCGCATCACCGGCTACCGCAGGTACGGGCTGGGGGCTCCCGCGGGGCCGCGCTCCCGACGGCGGCTGCCAGAGCCCCTGGCACAGGGGGAGGTGTCCTGCCCACGCCAGGGGGGTGGAACTGCACGATCTTTAGGGCCCCTTCCAACCCAAACCTTCCTGTGATTCTGTGATTCTCCATGCGGTGTCCCTCCGGGTGTCTCTCGCATGCAGCCACGCCAAAGAGATTCTCCACTGCTTGAAGGAAAAGTACTTCCGAGAGCTGCAGGACCTGGAGGTGGATGGCCAAAAAGTCGAGATGCCTCAGTCGCTGAGCTGGTGAGTGATCTGGAGGCGAGATAAGGCATTCTGCATGTTCCCGGCGTCCAGCCTGGCTCATCGGTCTTTCTTCTGCCTCTGCCCTTTTCCCATCTCTTTTCCCCCAGGTATCCTGAAGAGTTAGCCTGGCACACTAACTTGAGTAGAAAAATCTTACGCAAGTCCCCACAGTTGGAAAAGTTTCATCAGTTTCTGGTTAGCGAGACAGAATGTGTAAGTTTCGGATAGATCTTGATTTTTTTCTGGCATATCTTGAGCAATGCTTTATTGAAATACATTATGAAAGATGGAGACTCTAGCTTTTCTCCCAGAAGTTGAGTAGCTGAAAAGAATCTGGATTTTGTGTTGCAGCTGGCAGTGATGCATTCCATGATTCTGGCACATAACTGCAGCTACAAATATTTTTCCTAAACAAAAAAAATTGCATTTTTTTGTTTTTGTTTGGAGATGCTAAAATGAGTCCCTGTAAAATAATCAGTTGCTGTTAGAAACCAAATGTTTAAATATGGTAAAAAAAGCTTGCATGACAACACTTCAGTGATGGCTGTTTGTCACTTGATTTGGGCCAGTTTCTCATCTCTTTTGAGTAGAAACTACAGAATTAATACAATTGGAGTAAACACTCAATTATTAGAAATTACAGTTGGGTGAAATACTGTGATTTTTTTTTTTTTTTTAAACTCCAACAAAATTTAATCCTAAATTTATAATAGTGTCTTTCTGACTGCTTTGTTATTTTACATCATAACGGTTTAGAAGTTGTATTGCAAAAGAAATGCATTCTTTCATGGAATAAAAACAAATTTAATTTCTTCTTTCCTTTCAAGGGAAATATCAGTCGTCAGGAGGCTGTTAGTATGATCCCACCTCTGCTGCTTGATGTTAGCCCTCATCATAAGGTAAGTCTAGAATATGATGTGTACCAAAGTTTGTTCTCTGAAATGAGCTTAAACTAGAAATCACAACAAGAGTGTCAAGGCTGATACACGGTTCTGTTTCGTGTTGGTGTGTTTTATGCTTTCTGCACATCAGTACCAACACTCAACTAATGTTAAGATCACAAACACACTATCAGAGGAACATCTGCTTTTTCAGCTGTATGTAACAACCTGCAAAAAACACTTAGGTTTTCAGCAGTCACATAGTCTTATTTTCAAAGTGCGAATGTGTTTAGCTGCATCTGAGTTACGTATGCTTGTTTCAACCTGCTTTTAAAGTATGATGACTGTTTTTAGCTTCCTCTCTCCATCACACTGAGAACAGATGTAGTTTTCAATCTGCAAGTGATAATATTCCCTGCCAGGTAGATTTCACTCCTCTATGCCTTTTGAAGAAGCTGAAAAGTTCTACTCTATAAATCTCTTAGACAAAATATTTTGGGTGAGCTGAAACATGCTGCTGGTGGTGGCTAAACGCTATGGGGTGCTAACTTTACCTGAAGTGTGTTAGGAATGCCTATGGTATTTTCTTATGGCACATTGTAGGAATGAGGATATCTGGCAGCAGACTTTCTGTTCTAACTTTTGTGATGTTTTCATACCCCGTGCTTGTTTCCAGATTGAATCTGTCAGGCGGCCTTATTCTCTTAATGTGTTAAATTAATGAGCTAGTTGTCTTGCTATCTCAAGCAGCCATGCTGTGTTCTTTCTTAAATTTTCATGCTGTATCTTAAAATATGTTTATCAAACTCCTGACATATGTTTTAAAGACTAGTTTGTGCATACTTGTTTTTGTATTAACATTACTTAGCATACATAACTTTTCATCTTGTTTTCTCCTACTTTCACCCCAACCCAGTATATGACAGCTATGGCTGTTTTATGTGAGGCAAGGTCTTCTCATCTCTTTTAAGTGCATAATTAATTGAAGACCTCAGTCCTGGTGTGTCACAGGTGTATTTTGATTTTTGTCTGGAGTTGAACAGGTAGTGAACACGTCCATCTTGATGTAAAACACAAATGGTGGGGCTATTTTTGCACACACCTTACATTGTATATGCTAAGATAGCAGTATACAGGTTTTACCTTGAATGTTAAGTTTAGGTAAGTATTGCAGCATTTTCCAGAAATGCGTGTTAGATTTCATAACTCAGACTAAGAATAGGTTCTTTATCCCTTGTGCCAAAACAGCAAATTTTTAACAATGTAACAGTGCCCTGACTTGTCATTTAAAACCTTTTATGGTCCTTAGTGCCTTAGCTTACGAGCTGCTTGTTAGGATCAGAATTACAGGTTACTTTTGCTTAACCCGCATGTTCTGTATGTCATGTCTAACACGCTGATTTCCATGTTCCACAAGCATCAAATTAATGATTGTCAAACTTCCAAAACTGTGTTCATTTTTAATCTATTTTTTCACAATTTAGTTTTCCCTCACCGTCAGTTTGCTGGACAGTTTTAGAGCATGCTTAGCCTTGTATATTCTTCATCATCTTTTGCGTTATCTGCAAAAGTAGAAAACAGTACCATCACAGCTCTTACTTTAAACAGCAGATCTTGCAGGGTGGGTTTCATGAGCACTGCTGCATGACAGCACTTACCACATTCTCCCTGGAGCCCTCCTTGTATTTCTCTGGGGGCTGTCTTCTGGTTTAGTCTTGTTCATGCCAGGGGCTTGCATGAGGATCTTAGCAGATCATTCCCATCCTTTATCCTTTTGCATGATCTCAGCTGATTTTTGCTGGAGCCAGAGGTCCAGGAGATAGACATATGTTTCTGAAAATCTGTAACTAGGCAAGAGGAAAGACTCTAAGCTTCCTGGCTTAACAGAACAGTGTGAGATGTCATTTGGTTTGCTGTGGAAGTGACTCTACCAATGACTCACAATCCAAGTTGGTGATAAACTAGGAGGGAGAAATACACTTCAGTTTAGGTGTTGGTGTCTCTGCTGTTCTGTTCAGCTGTCTCAGGGCAGTTCAAACACTTCCCAAGTGCTTCTTCCAAGATAGAGAAACGAGATTTATGCTGCCTTCATTTTTTGAAAGGGAAATGGGAAAGGAGGGAGAGCAATTAATTTTTGCAGAATCTATATAAACAGCTGTCTCTGATTAATTTACGGATAATTTAAGGAAAAGTACTACTTGCTCTTGAGTGTAACTTTGCCTTTAATGTGTGTGCGTGTGTGTGTGTGTGTGTGTGTATGTAAAGTTCCAGTTAACTTCAGTTGGAATTGCTTGTGAGCTAATAAAAAGATCACATCCCCATATCTGTATTCAGGTTCCTCTTTCAAATTTTATTTCAGCTGATGTTTTTGTTTCCTACAAACTAAAGTACTTTTTATATTTTCGACCTTCAAAGGTAAAGCATAGAACAGGATTGTACTTCGCTTTTTTCAAATTGGTATTCAGAGCAATCATAATTCTGCATATTCAAAAATACTTAATTTAAACAGGCACACAGTAATTTTTCAAGTACTTAAAAGTACAAGGCAGGATTTTTTAAAAATTTGCTTATGTTTGTAGATTCTAGATATGTGTGCTGCACCTGGATCTAAGACTGCACAGCTCATTGAAATGTTGCATGCAGACATGAATGTTCCTTTTCCCGGTAAGTCTGGAAAACTCTAAAAACTTATATGACTTGGAATTTTTGCTTTTTCTTGTAGTAGATTGTTTTTAATGTCACAGATGAGTAACTGCATTTAACAACATATTGAATTCCCAAAGAGGTTGTTATGAGATGAAAGGTACCCCACCTTTGATTTGAAACCTCATGGGTTTCCTTTGCTTGAAAAAGAGAGATGAATTTTATGTATCTTTACAGTTCAGACTACAGTACATGTGATTAGAGCTTAATTTCTGTATATAAATCAGGTTTACTTAGTCGATGGTGGCCCATGAGCCTCTGTGGTTTTGTGGTATCCTGAAAACACTGGATGAAGCTGCTTTAGACTTAAAGGAGTTGTGATATTTATTGTTTTTGTAAGCTTCAGAATCTTTATTTTTGGTTAGATGCTTGCAGAAAATACTGCCCATTGAAACTATAAAGTTGTAGAGAGTGTGGATTTTTCTGTGTTCTACTGAAAATTTGCTGATGTAGAGATTGTCTTTGGTGTCAATGGGGTTTTTTTCTGTTTGGGGGTTTTACTTTGAAAAGTTGGAGGGCCCTTGGCTGTGTCTTACTGCCACTGGATGGGAACTAAAACTCTTGAGACTATGACACATCAATTAACCTTCAACATACTTTAATTTATTTTATGCTCAGTAAGGGCTCCTCTATTCATAAGCAGCCTTTTAAGTAAAAATCTCTAGTGAAAGGTTTACACAACTTTCGAACATGTAAAATTCTGTAGCTGTTGAATAGTGAAGCATTTTCCCACTATTTTATGTTCCCAGAGGGTTTTGTAATTGCCAATGATGTTGACAACAAGCGCTGCTATTTGCTGGTTCATCAGGCTAAGAGATTAAACAGTCCATGCATCATGGTGGTAAATCATGATGCCTCCAGCATTCCTAACCTACAAATAGATGTTGATGGAAGAAAAGAGATCCTCTTCTATGACAGGATTTTGTGTGACGTCCCCTGCAGGTACCTTGCATGTAAATTTGAATACATTGATTTTAGTGCTTTAAGTGCAGTGCTAAATTTTTTGTGTTACTGAATTGTGCCTTTTGAGTAGGTTAGTGAGTTGGGATTTGTAGTAACTTCCAAATGCCTTTTAAGTGTGGGGATACGGAATCACGGTGAATTTTTTTGTTCCAAGTGGTCCTTAAATTTGATCAGTTGAAGGGCTTCAGATTTTGACCTTATACTCAGGACATTGAAATACAAAGACAGGGAGGAAACAAAACAGGACAGTGTAGGAGAATTAGTTGTAAGGGAGAGGGACTGTTACTTTTGTGCTGCTATAAATGACTTGGATATGGAATGAGTTTTACACACAAATAATACAAATCTGTTCAACGTCTGTTGCAGTGGAGATGGAACCATGAGGAAAAACATTGATGTGTGGAAGAAGTGGACAACACAAAACAGTTTGCAGCTCCATGGGTAAAAAATGCTTATTACACATCTGCACTTCTTTCATTTTCCTCTCCTTTTTCTATATCTTTAACATCTGCATGCATTCACATATTAATATATGACAAAGCAGACACTAAGTAGAGTCATTTTTCTCTCAAATCAAGATCATAGTGCTTTTGAGAGGAAGTGTAAGGTTTCAGATGTGTGGAGGGGAGCGTGTGAATCTAAACTGCTTGTATTGTTACAAATATCTGACACTGAAATATTCATTGAATTGATTTAGACAGGGTAGCTAATAAAATGGAACAAATCATTTGGTGTGGATTCTTAGCATTTAGGCAGGTAAAATACTGTTGGAAAATACAGTATGTTGTAAAATTTAATAGTGAAGTCTTTAGGCTACTAGAGATCATTCATAAACGGTTCCATTTACCTGAGATGGATTCATGTAAACTGATGGTGCCTGAGTACTTAGCCTAGTGCAGGCACATGGTAAAATGTAGTGACTTAAACACAGATGAACTATCTCAGAACATGTTACTGTGTATTTTTAACAAGCTGGGGATGCCATTGGTTACTGTGATTCAGCTGACTACGACTTCCTGGCAACTCATTCATTATTGCAGGTTTCATTTTAGTTGGAAGTACGCAGGTAGGGTCTAAGCTTGTGGTTCAGCTCAGTGATACCTTTCTTAGAAAGCCACTGCTAGCTAAGCTATGTTGTCCATAATATTTGTAATAGTCAGATTACTCCTCATTTTAACTCGATTTCTGAGAAGAGTCGTGTTTTGGGGTGTTATTTTTCTAGTGTTGAGTACTTTATAATAAAATTCACGGGCACTAGAAAGAACAAAATAGAGAATGTTAGAGAATGTTCAAAGTTATCCTGATCTAATTGCTGTTTTAATTTAATGGGTGTCATTGTGAGTGTGTTTGCAGTATAGACTGCACTAAGCTGACTTATTTTAACACTGACTAATTTGTGTACTGCTGTAGAACAGACAGCTGCAGACAGCTGTAGAACTCCCTAAGTGCTGTCTTAGCCCATGGACAGTTGTGTGTCTGCAGTAAAGCTTCTTTTGGGTTCCGGAATGATAGCTGGCTAGAGCAAGAGTGTTCTGTTAGATTGCAGTTGAGAATTGCAACCCGTGGTGTTGAACAGCTGGCAGAAGGCGGGAGAATGGTGTATTCCACGTGTTCCTTGAATCCCATCGAAAATGAAGCTGTGATCGCATCTCTGCTGGAAAAGAGTCAAGGTGAGAATGTGAGCTCGAACAGAGTGGGGAACTCTCTTTCTTTTTTTTTCTTCCCTTCAGCCTAAAAAAGGATATGTGTATGACGGTACTAGTGATAAGCTTAGTGTGGGTAATACGCTCCTAGTTTGCAAAACTACAGAAATTTTTTGGTACCAGTAGGATTTCATTAATGTTGCTATGAGCAGTCTTCTTAAATGGGCATGAATCAGCTGCAAATACAAAACCAGAAGAGTTGTGTTAATGATACAGAAGACGCTTCTACAGATCAGTGGCATTCAGTCTGTTATCTGGCTCCCGCTAGCTGCTTTCACTGGTGGGAGTCCATGTCTGACTTCCGTAATTCCTCTGGAAAACTCAGTGTGGAACATTGCTGCTGTTCCCGATAGGAGTAAAAAGCCCGGTGTGTAGTTTCAGCAGTTAGAGCAAGGTAATTGTACACCATTACGTGGGAGTCACTGATACCTTTGGCATCCTTTGACCCACATTTTGATGTGCTGGGAATTTTAAGGTGTTTAAACTCATGGGGTTTTTTGCAATTTTGACTTGCATATGAAGGCTTAGGTTACAAGAGGTGGAGAAGCTGAGATGAGCTGGGAAGTTGCACTGCATCACTTTGTGATAGTAGGGTTTAGTAGCCCGTTTAGTAACCCATTTAGTTGCTGGTGTGTACTGTTTTTTCTGAATCAATAACCTGAAATTTGGAAGCATCGAATTAGATTTGGCATGAAAAGTTCCACAGGCTTTTAGGTTGAGCCTTTTACAGAGCAGAAACAGCTCTGCTGCTCCTAGAGCTGCACTTACTCTGGAAGTTGGTAGCCTTTTTAGTGTAATGTTTACTTTGTGCCAGTAACTATTCTGGCCCCAAATTATGCATGATATTTCATTGTCTTAGAAACAGCACTTCAGCTAAAGTGCTTGCAGGTAATTGGGAATTGACTGTTTAGTTTCTACTCCCACTCTGCTGTGCACTGGGGCAGCCTCACCTTAAGTCCTGTGTGCAGTTTTAATCACTGCGATATAAGAAAGACATTAAACTACTAGAGAGCATCCAAAGGAGGGCAACAAAGATGGTAAAGAGTCTGCAGGAAAAGCCATATGAGGAGTGGCTGAGGTCACTGGGTCTGTTCAGCCTGGAGAAGAGGAGACTGGGGGGAGACCTCATTGCAGTTAGAACTTCCTTGGAGGGGAAGAGGAGGGGCAGGCACTGATCTCTTGTCTGTGGTGACCAGTGACAGGACCTGAGGGAAGGGCCTGAAGTTGTGTCGGGGAGGCTTAGGTTGGTTCTTAGAAAAAGGTTCTTCACCCAGAGTGTGGTTGGGCACTGGAACAAGTTCCCCAGGGATGTGGTCACAGCACCAAGCCTGACACAGTTCAAGAAGGATTTGGACAACAGTCTCAGGCACACGATGTCACTCTGGGGGTGTCCTGTGCCACCCCCAGAAGAAGGAAGACTTGAAGATGGACTTACAAGGATCCTTGTGGATCCCTTCAACTCAGCTTATTCTGTCATTCTGTGAAAGGACATTTTTATTTAGAGGTAGTTTCTTTGGTAGGCATAGACACATTTCCAGTAAATTATAGTATGCTTGGCCTATTGAAAGCCATAGTATTAATTTTATTAAAAAGCCAGCATTAATTTTAGCAATGACAAGATTGGAAAGCATTAAGAACTAGTTGAGATTGGAGCACAAAAGCAGTAGGATGTAAAGACCAGCAACTCCAGCACTTGGAGCAGATTCAATACTTTGAAGGAAGGATCTTGACTGGCTGTGACGTTCAGAACTAGTCTCTGCCCAGTGGAGGTATTCTGAAGCATACTTGGAGGCTATGATGTGTCCCAGCAAGTGAATGTTATCCTTGGAACTTGAACACAGGTGCAGCTAAAGAAGGTAGTAGTAAAGAGGTAGTGCTGTGGTCTGCAAGGGGCATTGTACCTCAAGAATTAGTTCAGGTCAGTCCAGAAGGTTTGTTGGTACTTTCTAGCACAGTGTTACCTGCTGCTTGTGAAGCAGATGAGAGATTGCTTTCTCCTTAGGGATGAAGGAGTAGGGAGAAGGCCCTTTTGTGCCACGTAACAACTATTGGAAATTGTGGTACTTCTGACAGACTCTTTAGTGCCTGATCAGTCTGATGTAGTCTTGAGATATCAGCTGAAGTCATGCTGTAGGGAAGCAGGAGTATTCAAAGGATGGATGCAAAACATCAAGTGTAATCACATTTGAGATGTCATTTTTGAATTTGTCTATGAATTTATGTATCACCTTTTAATTTATTTAAAAGACTTGCTTAAGCTGTCACTGTAAGAGTAAATGGTTATAGTCATGTAGAACAGGTTGATAAATTGTGTACCACATCAGGAAAAGCCTACCTGTATGTTAAATAACTTAAGTATTCAGAATCACAGAAAAGCAATGTTAAAAATTATTATTATCTAGGGAGATCACCTATTTAAACAGTAAATTTTTATATAATTCTTTCTCAAGTTTGGACAGCTTAAAGCTTTTATTCAGTAGATTAAACTATACTCTGTTGATGTTTCTTGTAGTAATTTGTCATATTTTAGGCACAGAATCTTTTGTCCTGTAAGTGTTAAACAGTTTGGAATTTTCCTTACAAATGACAACAACAAATTCTCTTTCCTCTCTCACTGGAATATATTGAGATGTAAGTCCTTGAAACTAGAACATTGTAGGCATTTCAGAAGGCTTAGTTATACCAAAAGCTGTTCCCTGAAAAGTAATTAATCAGTGTAGTAAATCCAAATACTAAGTAAATGAGAATAGAAACTTCAGTGATTGCATTGCTTAGAACACTGATGTTTAATGACACAGGTTGTAGAATATTATTCTGCAGCTGCTACAAAAAATACCTAACTGTTAAGTTTTGGTTAATTTATAGGTGTCAGCTTCTGTAGTTATTAGTAACAGTTCTTCTCACCTTCTTTGTTAATGTACGTGGTAGAAGTTGTATAGCATTTAATTTCTTGAAAGTTTTAAAAAACAGTACTCTTAAAATAGTCTTAAAACTTTAGGGAAACGGTTTTTGTAAAAGTTAATTAGCAACACAACTCTTAAATTCTGTTTTCAAAAATATTTATATTCTTGAGATTTCAGGTGCCTTAGAACTTGCTGATGTCTCTTCCGAGTTACCAGGTTTGAAGAGGATGCCAGGAATTACAAAATGGAAGGTACTCAATCTGATATTTTTGTGAAGATTTTGGTCTGTGGTAGAGTGTTAAATTAGGGAAATTCAGAAGTGTAACATTTCACAACATTAGGTTGAGTTGGATGAATGGCAGTGATTTGATGTTTAGGGGAGTGAGCTAAGCTGAAAGTCTTCGCGGAGGTAAGTTCTTGGCTCCTCATCTGCTCTCCTCTTACCTCTAGGTGTCTTTCCTCTGTCTCCTTTTTTGGTACAATTCCCTTTTCTGTTGTATGTGGCCTGTAGATGGCAACATAATTTCAGCCACTTTTAATGTTACTCATCCATCTCTGTCTTTAGAGTCTGTGAATGTTAGATTCTGCAGTTCTTCAGCTGGTCCATTTGAATCATTTGAAAGTGAAAGCTGTGAAACTGTTTCTGCAAATAAGCTATAAAACCTGCAATGATGTGACTAATCCTAGAACATTAATAGAATCCTGTATTTTGTTCCAAGCCTTAAGTGATTTCAGTTCTGGAAACAAACTAGTAGGGAGAGGCAAAAAAACCCAAAGCTGCTTCAGCTTCTTGTTAAGAGTATAGTCAAGAAAAGTAGAAGGCCATCCTAGTAGTAGGGAAAGGAACTGATTAAATTTTAGTTATGAATGGGTGCCTTTGCAATGCCATTGGTGATTCTGTGTTACCATCTCACTAATCTCTTGCAGTGGTGGACAGGTTTATGCCTGTGTGCAGGCTAATGAACAAGATGCAGGGAATAATGATTTGTTTATGTTCTGCTACTGGAAATCCAGCTTAGAAACTAGCTGGTTTCTTTCTTCTTACAGTTCCTAAGGTTTCATCTGTATGCTTGTACCTGAAGAATAAATGTAAAATGCGTAACTGTGGCTCTGTGATCTTACTTTTACCTTTTTTTGGTATTGCGTAAAGCCACTATGTATATATTTATATAATGATCACTGAGGGTATATTGTGTTCCCTGTAGCATCTATCTCTGTTTGCAGTTGAAATATAAATCTCCCTAACAGGTTTTAAAAAGTAGTCTGACAAAGTTTGTTGAAAGTTTGTCAGACTTTCTTCAGCTCTTAGTTGCTCCCACTGAATATTTTCAAGCCTCACTGGCTAGCATGTCATTGTGGATGTATTTGCTTGCTTTGCTGCTGTTTTTACTTGGTGTAGTCTTTTGTTCCCTGGTGCAGCATTTGTTTTCTGGGAGCTCTGTGACTGATTACATTGAATATTCCTGAGCATCAGTTGACTGTAAATCTCTGGAAAGAGCAAAAACAGAAATAAGGTTTCATTCAAGGGACACTTGGGTGCTTGGAAATAGCATTCAGTATTCCCTCCTTAAGCCAGACGGTGAGTGAACTCCAATGAATTGTTTTGGGCTTGAAGGAAGACACCTTTTTAACTCTAGATTTGGTTATCTGCTTCTGCAACACTTCTACTCTTCCTTCTGCCCTAACAGGTGGTCAGTAAAAAGTGCAATAGAAGAGAGTTCAGCATGTTCTTTGGTGCTTTGTCATTCTACCAGTCACACCAGCCTACCAGTTAGGTTGGTAAACCAAAACTGAACAGGATAGGGCTGCTAGGCAGTTGTTCTGGTAAAACCAAAGTAGTCCTAGATTTTTTAGGCTTTGGTTACTTATCACTGCTGTTGTTGGTTTTGCTCAAGCTTGAGTCGTGACTTCCAAAGAAGAGCAGTTCAGAAGTACAGTCTGTCTTGTCTCCATCTAGCACTATGAAATGTAGCATATTTTGACTTGAAATACTAATCCTGTAAGTACAGTAATTTCTATTTCAGGAAATGTGGAAAGGCACAATGTGTGATCTGATCAGTGGCTGAGAAGTGCCAGACTTCACGATACTGAAATCTGTGTTCCAGATAAATGTTATATTTCAGTTTCCACTAGAACACTTGATTAAACTTTCACTACAATCACAGTGAGATGCATGAAATCACTTCATCATACTTGCCAGTCCTGAAGTCGCCATCAGTGCAACTTCTTTACTTTGTTGCCTTAACAACAAAAATGGGCCTTCATTCAATTTTATGCATTTGCCCTGCGCATCCCTATTTGGGACCTTTCTTACAGCTTTAGCATCCGGTACAAAACCAGGCCTTTAGAGCTCTCAAGTCAAATTTTCCCTGGCTTACTTTTTCACTTTGGTATCCTTGGTTGAAGAGCATTCAGAATGCCTTCCTCTAGAAGTTGTGGCTCTAACCTTCTGCTTGTATTTTAGGAGTCCGTCAAAAGCTTTGACCCTTAGCCAGACTGAGGTGATGTTATGTCTACACAGGGTCTTAGAGCAGATCTGTAGATATGTTCTTAGTTCTGAGAAAAAGATACAGATGCTAGAAAATTCATGGGGACGTGGTTCTTCAGCAGCTCTCCACAAAAGCATCTCTGTCAGTGACTTGTGTTGTGTGGCTTTCTGCCTACCAAACTGTTGTGTTGCACTCTTGCATATTTCTTATGTAATGAAATTGGGATTCCTCAGTTCTGATCTTTACTAGACTGCAGTAGCTCTTTTCCTTTGTATACTGCTTGGAAGCTGCCTATAGCAGAATGTTTCACAGCCAGTCTCATGGAAAAAAAGGAGTAGTGTATCCTAAATCTGATGGCTCACCAATCCTTACAAATTTCTCCACTGTCCTTCCACTGGATTTTGGTGGTTTACATGTTGTAGCAGGTTACCAGAGATCTTTGTAGCTGATTCAGCACCAGTCTGCACTTTGACTGCGTGCTTTTTGAAGCACATGAAGTGGAGTAAAGAGCTGCAGCTGGCAAGAATCTCCTACTCTGAAGTGCACATGTACAATGCACAAAGAAACAACACACTTTAAAGAACTTAATTTTCTATACCAGAAAATAACTTCTCTTTCTGGCATCTGAACCTTGGTTTGCAAGTATTTTAATAAAACTTGTAAACTGGTGACCTATATTCTTCATAGTCTTTATATTTACTCCTTTGCAGGTGATGCTGAAAGATGGACAGTGGTTTGAAGAGTGGAAAGATGTGCCTTCAAATAGACAAACACAAATACGTCCTACTATGTTTCCAGTGAAAGATGAAGAGAAGCTAAAGGCAATGAATCTGGAGCGCTGGTAAGTTTTCCTGGAGTAGATCTTATGAGGATTTGATGTAACTTGTATGGTTGTGGGCAAATTATAATTAGGTCAGAATAGGAATATGTAGGTCTTGAGTATATTTTGATTGCTTCATATGGAATGGCAGTGCACAATATTGAAACTCCAGTAAATCAGGAGAAATTACTACAAGTTGCCTAAGAGGAATAAGTACTCACATGAAAAGGTCAAATTCTTTGCATCCAATAAACAGTCAAAATTACTGAAAAAGTATGTAAAAATTCAACATTTTAACAGCGTGACTACTTGCTTTTAAAGGCTTTCCATAGCTATTCTAAAAATATTGTTTAGGAATGAGTGATTAAAGCTCAGATGTGAACGGTGAAATGAACGCGTTGCGTTGATGCAAGTCATTTTGCCACAATGCTCTATTTAGATCCTGTTTCTCATTTGATAAATTAAGTCTGCACAATCCTACTAGGAATACTTACCTTATCCTGAAAGTAAATATAAATGTGGGCCTTCTAGTATTTTGTGAGAGTCTGAATGGAGCTATGAATGTGCTGCAACTCTTTTTTTCTTTTCTCTCTAGTCTTAGGATATTGCCACATCACCAGAACACAGGTGGCTTCTTTGTGGCTGTGTTAATAAAAAAGTCCCCAATGCCATGGAATAAACGTCAGCCTAAGGTAACTTCTTTTAAATTATCTAAAATGTTAATTACTAATAATGTTTCAGGATTTTTTTTAAAGTTTGCACGTAATAGAAGATACACTATAACTGTTATGTATCTGCCCTTCAGTTATAGTTCAGTGAGTCAATTATAAATAAATTCCTAAATCCATGAAGTACTTAGGAAAAATACCATGACAACTTTTAAAATAGAAAAAAAAAAAAAGAAAGGGGATTTTGAAATGATAGTAAAGTAACAGGATAAATCTTGACCCTAAAATTAGGGCATTGAAAGAATTACAGAAGCAGATTATATTGGATAGCTAAAGCTGTCACTTCCTTCAGCTGTGTGTGGTCCCCTGCTAAAGGCTTTTTTCTGCTGTGTTGTAAGCTAATTCTGATTTCAGTTTATCTTGCTCTGTGGCTGGTTGCTCAGGAGTGATTCACTAGCAGATTAGCAGATCAGCAGCATGGGGATTGGATGTAAAACTGTCTGGAGCAGCAGCTTCAGCCATCTGACTTTAATCCATTTGTTGTCAATTGTCTTTAAAATCCTGTCAACAGGATTTTAAGTTGATGTGATTTATTTGATCTCTTAGATTGTCATGTCAGTGAGAAAAACTTCTTGTGTGAATCCCTTTTAGGTGTTTCTTTGATTTGCGTCATTAGAACAATCTATGAGTAAAATTTATGTGGCAGTAGGGAAGAAGCAGTTATTCAGAAGCAAGCACCCTCCAAATAGTTTGTGCTGTTCTAAGTTGAACATTGTAGCACTCTTACAGAAGGTGTGCAGCAGCAGGATGCCTGTGTCACTTTGAGTGTTAGGAGGAAAACAGCAGATCCTGTTTTAAAATAGTCTTCTCTGAGTGCTTGAACATGATTTTGTAGATGGTACAAAAATAGTTTTCTTGGACAGTTGGTTCGAAACTGTCCAGATCAGTACTAGAGGTAAATGCAATTTATAGTGGTATCTTGATCTAGTAATCAGATTAACTCCCTGAATGGATCTGTTTAAGCACTTGCATACAAATTGACAAGAATTAAGCACATACAAAGAGAGAACATAGGTGCCTTCTGTTACAAGTTGGATACTACTTCTGCCTTTTTGAAAATACTGTAATTTGAAATAGGTTCATCAGAAATTACCACAAAGAACAGGAGATACTGAAGTGACAGCAGCTAATTCAGGTAATGGTTCTGACTGCATTATTGAAGAACCAACACTTGCTGAAAATAAAGAGTCTAAGAAAATGCAAGAATTGCAGAATTCGGACACTGAGCAGAGCAAAAAGGAAGGAGTATGTGGGTAAGGACCACGTCTAAGTATGACAGTAATTGCTGAGTATTCTGTAGTTCTTTTGTTATTTAGAAGTCGATCAAGAAAAATTAATGAATTCATTCAGTTTTCTTGCATTTCCATGTTTTCTGTTTTGTCTTGTCTGTCTTTCGTTCAGCAAGTTTGGAAAATAACCAGTTTTCTTATTAGCATTTGTAAAGTCTGTTAGTACTTCCTTCTCTGCTGATGAGAAAAACTACTTTCAGAAGTCGATGTTTGGAACATCTTTATTGTCTTCACAATCACTCTGTCAGAAATCTCTGTTTACTTGTTTTTGTGAGTTCTGTTTCAAAGCACTGCTTCACATCCTCATTTTAACAAGTTAAATTGTGTGTGGTGTTACTGAAGCACAAGAAAATGCCAGTATTCTGTTTGGCATACTGTTGTTACAATAAGCCAAGTGTTGACTAAATGAACTGAATATACTGATTTTAAACCAAGTACTTACACTGAAATTGACAGTGCAATGTTACTTTCTTTTTAGACCACCACCATCTAAAAAAATGAAGTTGTTTGGTTTTAAAGAAGACCCTTTTGTGTTTCTCCCTGAAGATGATCCATTGTTTCTTCCTATCCAGTAAGAAAAAAAATGTTTCTGTTTTGGCAGTAAGATTCCTATTAGTTCAGGAATATTAGTAGTTCAAGTTCAGTTCATCGCAAAAGATGGGTCTCGTTGGTCTTGTATAAAGGTTTTTGCCTGACTTTGCACCAGGGCCCCCTCTCCTCAACACTTAAATACTTAAGTGAAAATCACCAACTAGAGTTTGCACTGGAAATTTTCCAGTGTGTCTCAGTGTCTATAACAGCTTGTCTTTTCTGATGCTGTGCAGCTTAGAAAGTCTCATCTTTGTGTTCTGAAGCCAAAGTGCTAAGTGTTTGCAGAGATAGCTGGAGGAAATGGGCTAACCCATGCATTTTGAGTATGTGATTTTATTGCTCAGTTAATCAAAACAAGTATTATGGCCACAGGAAGTTTTACGCATTGGACCCATCATTTCCCAAGATGAATTTACTGACTCGAACTCAAGAAGGAAAAAAGAGGCAGCTGTACATGGTTTCTAAGGAGCTAAGGAATGTGCTTCTGAACAACAGTGAGAAGATGAAGGTATGGTTCATAAGCATCAGTGGATATCTGCTTGAACTTGCCAAGTGTGCTGTTTACATAGAGGATTAGCCCTCTGGCAGGCTTTTTTATTTTTTTAAGTCTGGATTAATGTTTTCCTCTCTGTCCCTCCTGCGCTAGAGGTGAAAAGTTGACTCTGAGAGGTAAATAACAGTCTCTGAGATGAAAATCAGTACATTTTTGGTGGAGGAAAGAAAACTTGAAAGTAGAGAGAGGGAATATATAACTGCTGTGTGTGTGCCAGCATTTTTATGTAGACTTCAGGTGACTTTACAAGTTTACATTGACGCTATTGTATTTATGACCCCCTTAATTATAATAGTATTAAGAGCTTTGAAAGCCTACCAAAAAGATAAGTTCAGCTGAATTATTTACTGGCTGTGTTACATAGGGACATTGTCTCAAAGTAATTTTAACTAAACATTTTGAAAGTGCATTAAGCTGAATGATAGTGAGATAATAAGTAGTTTTTGTGAATTAGAGGGGAAAAAAATTTTTGTATTATTCCCTATGGAAAATGTCTTGCAAATGCTAAAGATTTGTCTCAAAAGTCATTGTGTAATTTTAGTTGGAACGAGGTCATCCAGCTTCCTTCCTACATCAAACAGAGCACCACATTTTTATAGCAGGAGTTTCTTTTTTCCTTGGATGAATTTTCACATTAACTCAGTGTCCAGTGTGAATGAACTTTCAGTCAAAGAGCTGAGGAAAAAACAAGTTCAGAGTGGTAATTCAGAACTTATACTCCCTACTGATGCTTACTGGCTTTGCTGTTTGCAGGTTATTAACACGGGGATAAAAGTCTGGTCTCGCAACAGTGATGGTGAACAGTTTGGATGTGCATTCAGATTAGCACAAAAGGTAATTGCATAGTGTGTTTTTTCAAAGGAGATACTTTGGTTTCCTTGAGAGCCTATTAGACAGCTGGCATTAACTTTGTCAGATGAATGGTAATTTACATTTTCAGTATGGTTTAAAATGTGAAAACTGTTTTCTGGTATTAGGTAAAGCGCATACTGTTCTAACATTTTTCCTTCAGAAAGTAGTGGTTGAATTTTGAAATAATTGTGTTTATTTATTAAACAGGGGATTTATACTCTGTACCCATTCATTCATGCAAGGATTATAAATGTCTGCATAGAAGATGTCAAAATTTTGCTAACCCAGGAAAATCCATTCTTAAGTAAATTTAGCAGTGAAACACAGAAGAAAGTCAAAGACATGGGTAAGCCTGCTAATTTTGCTGTCACAAAATTATTTTTATACTTTACAGAGACGACTATGAAAATTCTGTAACATAAACAGTGTTTGCTAAAAATTCAGACTAAATTTATCTTAAATATACTTGTTAGGTAAGTAAGCATTACTGAAAGCCAGTGTGCTGCTAGATACTGTAGTCCTTTCTGATTGCAGCCTTTAAGGTTTTTGAGCTTTAGAGAACAGAAGAGTTGCCCAACTTGCGACTTCTGTAAAGCAGTGCTGTGAGGCAGCATTTAAAATATCTGATGAACAAAGATTTTATATATGCTTCTGGTTTTTCTGCCTGTTAGTGCTCCAGCTGTTTGTTTGTCATCTGCAATTGCTTGTCGTGACCTTATGTATCAAATATAGGTACTCAGATTTGATTTTCTTAAATATGGGGAGCAGTGTCTACTCGTATTAAACTTTTATTTCCTCTACACTGGATGCTTCAAGAAATGAAAATTGGTTTTCAGCCTTTTGTTATTGTTTTATGTCCAGCTCATTGCTGATCCTTTTACTTCCATGTTTGATGAGAGAAAATGGGAAGTTTGGGCTGGCATGCTCTTATGTTCATTTTAATTGAGTAAAAGTTCTTTGCTGGATTCACTGAGTAAATTAATCCACTGTGTGGGTTTTGTATTTTAATTTGTTTGTTTGAGATTTTGGAGGAGGCAGAATTGGCAATTGCTTGTGTTAACTGTATAAATACTTTGGTTTGAAAAAAAAGAGAATAAAATCTGGTATTGTGTATAGTTCAGTGTACTGATGTAGATAGCTGCTAACCATGTCATGCTCTGTGGTTCTGTGAAAACCTGTTTTCTTGAACATTTTCAGATTACAATCATTTTATCATTGTACCAAGTAACACACCTGTTTTGTTTTTGTTCCCCCTTCCCTGTAGCCATGGGAAGTATAGTTTTGAAGTACGACCCAGACCCTGAGTAAGTAGATGTGTTGCTTTCCATTTATACACTATTAAGACCTGGAATTTATTTTCACTCAGCAAAAACAGAAGTAGAGGCATAGAGATGCAGTGAGGTAAACAGTGAAGCCAGACTGGATACAGATAATATGACAAGGAAAGAAGCTGTCTTGTCTGAGAATTCTTAAAACAAGTGTAGAATTCAGCTTCATAAAGGAGAGTTGGTAGTTGTGCCAGAGGTCCACAGTTCACTGCATGTGATTTATTTGTTTCCCTGTAAAGTCCAGCATTTGGAATGGAAGAAGTTACTTTTTATTGTTCCGTTTTGTGGACAAAATAACTTCAGAGGACATAACTGTTAAAAACTTTTTAAATGTAAACTTTTATCTTGCTGTTCCTTGTATTAGTTTTGAAACCAGAGCCAGAAAATTATTTTGCTTGTTGCAGAAATTTAATAGCATTAAGTTTTTGGTTTTTTGGCTTGCTCGCTCGCTTGTAGACAAGCAGGTACCTGTGTAGATGTTGAAGTTAAGAACAATGTACTTTCATCTTCTGTGAATAGTTACAAAAAGCATTCAGTGTTAGAACTGAATTGGTGTATGGCTATAAAATGAAGTTTTGAAGATGAACTTTCTCATAATTGACTGAACTTACCTGCTTGTTTGTAGAAAACCTCATGATCTTCAGTGTCCAATAGTGCTGTGTGGTTGGCAAGGGAAGACGTCCCTCCGTGCCTTTGTGCCCAAGAATGAGAGACTTCATTACCTGAGGATGATGGGAGTTGAAGTGTTTAAAGCAAAAAGGAAAGAGGAAGAATCGGAAAACAAAGCTGAGGAAGAAGTTCAACACAGACTGGCGCAAACAGAGGAAGGAATGGATGTCGAAGATAAAGAACATGATTTAGTCACAAAAATGGAAGCAGAAATAGGTGAAGAATCTTCCCAGAGTCCTGTGGAAAGCAGTGCTATGGAAATAGAAAATAAAATTGAGGATTTAGAGCAATCTAGTAAAAATGCCAACACTCATGTAAGCCAGGAAAGCAAAGACACGGATGCCAGTAATGTGAAAGATTAGGTTTCTTTCTGTATTGCTTGGCAGATTCCATGAGGCTGACTTCCAGACTTTTGCTTTTAGCATGAAACTGTATTTTAAAATTTTGGTTAGAATGGGATGTTCCTCTTTTAAAGTCTCACCTATTTTATATTTTAAATGAAAGCTATAAAGAGATTTCTCTTCAAATGTGTCTTCTTTTTACCATTTAAAATTCCCTTTTATTGGTGGGTGTGTGTGTCTGTTGCTGGCAACAGACCAGGCACCAGTAAAATCTAAAGCCCGTATTTTTAGTGGAACAGTGGTATGCACAAATGCACTGCATGTGTGTAACTGGTCAAAAATTCCTTCAGAAGAAAAACCTGGAGTTCCATTCAAAGCACATAGACTCCAAAACCATTTTTTCTCCTATGATTGTTTACCCCACCTGCCACCCGATCTGATGACTATTGATAACTGCAGGTTCTTTAAAGGGTAAGAGAATCAGTGTGAGTATCCATACAAATGCACATACAGGGTAGCTGACTGACAACCTGGTTATTCAAAATAAAACCATGTACAGCGTGCTGGGAAAAAAAAGCAGAATGCATTTTACTGGAGACTAATGTCTGAGGTTCTTCAGAGTGATAAATTGCTTGACAGACCCAGATAGTAAATATTGTTAACTAAATCTTCATTTGTGCTGAGTGTGCCTCACACTCCTGTCTTGAAATGTGCCTGGGAAGAGTCTGTGACTGTCACTCAGATCTGCTGTGGTCATCTGTTCCTCTGTCAGTTCTTCCAGTGGGAGTCATCTCTAATTTTTGCAAGATAACTTGTTTACAGCTGAAATAATAGTTAAAAAAACCTAAGCACAGTGGTATATATGTTGTTGCATACTAGATGTTTCAAAGGTTATTTAGGTCTAAAAGGGTAATTTATTTAATCTGACTTAAAAACAAAAAAAAGTTTGCTACCTCAGAATCTTGTGTTACAAATTCCATCCTTTGTGGCTTAGTTTCAGCAGTACTGTGTACTTTTGTCAAACTGGTCTGAAAGGAAAGTGACCAGCAGTACAAAGTATTGTCTCCTCTAGGACCATAGTGATGCAAATATTTGTTATGCTTGTCAAGCAGAATTTTACCATGTGTATTTTTATTGATGAAGTCTTGTGTGGCTTGGATCCATTTGCTGTACCTTGCTACAACAGACTTTTTGATGTCTGCCCTTGAACTACTTCATCAAAGGGAGAATTCTTGAGGGACAGGCATAAAAGTGAAATAATGCCATGTCCTCTGATGAAATATTAGTCTCATGCAGTGAGGAGCCATTGACAGGACTCATTTTCCTCTCGAGAGTACATAAAATAGGTTAATAAAAAATCAGTTCTTGCCCTTGTATTTTGCCAAGGTTTGAGTTTGTTCTTTGAGTCAAGAGCTGTGATGGGACAGGTTCTGTTTTGGCAGCTCCTTAGGCTGAAGAGCAGCATAGCAGAATTTTCTTTTGAGTGGAGATGTGTGCAAAGTATAATTTTTAATTCATAAAGTATATGAGGAAAAAGATTTTGCAACTTGAAACTTCAAGCATGAAACTTAACATCGGTTTCCATATCTTTGCATTTATTCTGGCATATTGGGCATTCAGAATGGAAGAAGGATGGAAAGACCAGTGTCACTTATGAGTTGTCATTGTAGTCTGCAGTACTCAGCCCTGATGATGATTTGAATCCATCTGATCTTTATGCTCTGATCATCTCCATAAATTATCAAAAGGTCAAGTGTTAAAACCTATGTGAAGAAACTAAAATTTGTTTTGAATTGTGCTTGCTGTTACTGTATCTGTTGATGTTCCTGAGCAGCAGTTTCAGCTTCCTTTCAGTCAGTGACTCTGCTAAGGACACAAGTTTGACAGGTTAAGCTGAGAACACTTGTTGATACAGACAATCCAGACAATTAAATCAGTAAAAAGCAAACTATAGAAAATGAACAGTCCTGATTAGGTTTTTTTGCCTGAGCTTATGACTGGCAGACTAAAATGAGAGTAGGAAGCTTTTATCTGGGAGCTAAAGAAAAGTAGGTTCTTGGATCATAAACTGACTGAAATTGGGTATGACTTAGACTTGTAATAGAATAAGAGCTCATCGTTTTAAATCCTCTCAGTAGTCCCATTTTCCTGTTATCTATGAAATTTTGCTTTGCTCTTGGCTTTTTGGAGGTGTATTTTTTTGCTGTCAAGTGCAAGTGGGAGATTTCAGCTGAGAAACTAGGGGTCTAATTTTCTTGTGCTGTTCAGCAGTTTCACTCTATATCTCCAAGCAAATCCAGAGATTTCAGATTTATTGTATTTTTTTTTTCTTTTAATGCAGCGAGTTTCCTTAAACCAATTGCTCTGTCCCAGTTGCTCTTGCCTTGATAGCCAGAAAGGAAGGTGCACAAAACTGTGTAGGTAAATGGCTGAAAGTACTGTCCCAGTTTCCCAGGCTAGGAGCCCAATGAAATAAGTGTGTTTTGTTTGTCTTTCTCTGCTGAGCTCTCGGCTAGTGCAGCTCTGATACTCAGGTGGCTGAACCTCTGCCCGGGTGGTTGCTGCACATAATTTGAAAGGAAGACAAAAGGAAAGTGATAAGCAATCACGTGTATCTTGAACACAAATTATGAAGTCGGTCCTTGTAAGTAGTCCCTATTAAAATTTTGTGAGATTTCTCTCGTTAGCATTGCTGGTTTTTAGAAACACAGGACTGTAGATGTTTGCACTGGTGGCAGGGGGTTTATATGTGGTAGAGGGGAAAACAGAAAAAAAATCATGCATCTAAATGAATAGTCTGATGATGTGCTGCTCAGAGAAGTCCTCGATTTCCAGTAACTGCTGGATCCTTGAGAAAATCTGTTGACTGAAAAGCCTAGAAAGCTAAGGAGAGAACAAAAGGAATGCACCACAGGAGATGCTTTTCTTCAGCATTTACCTGATGTTAGTTGTTTGTTACTTTTGGAAATCTGTTAGAATTTTCTTACTTTGATTTGCTGCAAAATTGATATACCACAGCCTAGTGCCACTGAGGTGATTTATCTTTTTTCTTAAAGGTCTGAATCCTACTGAAAGTCGATGAGGCTTCTCAAGGTATACAGACCCCTTGAAAAATTCCTGCCCATGAATTTCAAATCTAGATTTAACAGTAAAAGGAAGCAATTTAGCTCGTGTAACAACCCCTTTTTGAAGCTGCAGCAAAGGAAAATCAGAGCATTTCTTTCTTCCAGCGGGAAAACTCCATCCCAGCAAACAATCGGTGGCGTGCTCATGCGGCACTGCTGCCGGAGCTGGACTCGGCACGCTCTCCCTCCCCGCTCTCTGCCCAGGACAAGCCTTGTAAACAACCCCCAGCAAAGCGGCGCGGACACAACAGCAGTTCTGTTGTTCCCAACAAACGTCCCAATAAAGTTGGCCAGCGTGCCCACACGCCTTTGCCGCCGGGCCGCGCAGCTGGAGCGCGGCGAGGTCGCTCCGCACGTGTGGTGCCCGCGGCCAGCACGGGCCGTGTCGGAGGGACCGCAGACCCCGCAGCGTCCAGCACTCCCCGGGGTACACACCCCGCCCGCACCTCTCTTCCTCCAGGGGGATTTGCCACACCTGTGACTCACCCTTGTACCCAATACATGGTTGTATTTAGTTGTATTTCATTTATTGCTCCGCGTTTCTTCAACAAATTTGAGTATTGTTTTTTGACTAAAATCCGGTTTTCTTCCTAGGGTGTGGCTGCTTGTGTTACAAATTTAAGTTTCTTCTCCACTTGGTATTTCTATTCAGTTACCATTTAGGAAAGTTGTTGGCTACATAGGTGCTTGCCCAGGTAGCCAAATTTTTTCTTTAAAGGAGTTATCCATGCGTGTCTTTGGCAGGATGGGTAACTCCAGTCACTTCGTCACCAAACCATCGCTTGGGAATGTGCCTGTACACTCCTGCCTCACCTGAATACCTCCTTGTATTTCTGATGTTTTGCCTCTCTCTTCCCGTTTTCCATTTGTCATTCCTTGAAATTACAGACTTCTCCCTAGTTCTCTTTTCTGTGTAGCTCAAATGCTTTCAGGTGTGTTAACAATGGACTTTTGCCTGTTCTCGAAGGGAAAACTGATATGAATGGTGGCCAAAACAATTCTTACAATTCATGTAAGAATGGGGTAAATATGCAGTGATCCTTGCCCAGAATATTCTTCCAGACTCCAGGGGTTTCTTGGACCCATGTCTTCAGGGTTTAATGGTCCTTTGTGTATTTGTCCTCCATAAATTTGCTCCCTGAGACCATGTGGACTTTTAGCTCACATCCTATAGCAGGGAGCCCCAAAATCCTACCTGCTGTTGTGTGAAGTAGTCTTGTAGCACCTCGTAGGTTTGTTCAATGATCCTCACTTCTTGCATTGAAAGCGACAACAAGCAACTGATTGCTGACTAGTTTCTGGAGGACACTTGTGATTTTATTGTCTTCTGTCATATCCCTTATCAGCCATCTTTTTTTCCAAGCTGAGGGGTCCTAGCTAATTTGTTTATTCCCTCAATGGAGACTGCTCCAGACCTTACATCATCTTTATCAGATGTTTCTGAACTTTCCTCAGTTTTTATGTTCTTTTCCAGGGGGAGGATTTGCACATGGTGTTTAGGATGTGGCATTTGTGGAAGAATGTGCTCACTGTTCTGTTTTCCTGTACTCTGGTTAGTGATTCTTCATACTACTAAATATCAAGCTGAAGTTTCACTGGAATTGCTTGTCATAACCTCATTATGATGTTCTGAGCAGCAATGGAGAACCTGGTGGTTTTTACATGTGCTGGTAGCGTTATTTTTCCCCACATAAATCACTTTTGTCTGCATTGAGATTCGTTTGCTGTTTTATCACCCAGTTGCCTTGGTCTTGTAAGGTCCTTCTGCAATTCTTTGAAGCTGGACCTAAACCAGTAGTTACTAACTGAATTGTGTCCTGCCCAGAATAGTTTTCTGGGAGTCTGCAGGTCCTTAGTAGCTCTGAAGGGATCCTAAGCTGGTTGTTTTGTTATGACTAGGTCACAGGAGAAGAATTTCATATCAAAATGCTGATGAGCAGGATGAATGAGCCCAAAGAGACTATAGTGTTTTCTTTCTAATATTTAAGTAATTAAACATATGTCCACAAAATACTCTCCTAGAATGCTTGTTGTCTGTAAAATACCAGCTCATTGGAGGGGAAAAAGGCATCCTTAGGAACACAGCAATCAGACTTCTGACAATTTCCCCTCAATCTTTTCCAGGGTTCATCAGCCTAGAAAACTACCATGGAGGGTCTTGAGAACCACCCCCTAAACTCCTCTATGGCTTCTCAGGCTTAAAATTCACCAACTAACTTGTTGTGCAACAAGGTGGTATCCTGTACATTGTGTTACCAGGAGTTCTTGCCCTTGTAGGTCTGGATGTCTCCCTGACCAGCTGTGTGTCCATATTTTCAGCCGATACTTTAGGCCAGCGAAGAAGGAGTTGGAAACAGCCTGAAATA
The DNA here is from genome assembly GCA_013397975.1 of Machaerirhynchus nigripectus. Classification (NCBI taxonomy): domain Eukaryota; kingdom Metazoa; phylum Chordata; class Aves; order Passeriformes; family Dicruridae; genus Machaerirhynchus; species Machaerirhynchus nigripectus. The sequence goes on along the minus strand of VZRQ01004873.1, from coordinate 1,838,985 downwards.
CTAAAAATGTCTGTGTCATTTGTCCCAAGTGACTTTTAAAGTCATTTAATCCCACAGAAAACTTTGCATTTTCTCTATCTTACAATTTCCTAACTTTGGATCTGAGTATAGAGAGACAAGTGCACTCAGCTGATCTGAAATGGTCTTCACCTTAGAAATACTTTTCTTTTACACCTTAGTAATATATTTTATGGTGGGGTTTAAATTCGTTGCTGCAACATCAGCTTAGGCTATCTGGATTTATATTTTTTATTGGTGAAAATACTGTAGAGCTTGTGAAAGGTGGCAGATTGACAGCCTTGAAGTTAAGCTAATTGTTCCATTATTTCCCAGCATCTTTCAGCCTTTTAAAAACATCTGCTCTTTTCTAATCTCCCATACGCAGTTTTTCAGATGAGTGCTTAGTCTTCTGAGTCTGTGAAAGCTGCTTCCCTAGGTGTCCTTTGATAATGTTTATCAGGCTTGTCTAATTTGTGAAGTTGTCTAATTTACTTAGGTGTAGCTTACTTCATTACTTTCTATCTTGTTCTTCCTCTGGTCCCTAGGAGGAAGAACACTCATTGATATTGTGTGCATGAACAGCCTCATTTTATTAAAGAGCTAGGTCATCATTTTAGATACATTAATTGCTATATAGAGAATGCAGGTTCAAAACAGGTAACAGGCAACTCAGTTTGAAATCATCTGCTGATCCTTTTTTCTTGAATATATTTGTCAGCATTTTCTTTGCGCCATTCAACAAGGTAAGAACAAACTGCGGAGAATGGTGTCTTATTATCCTGAAATTCTCTTGCTAAGCTGCATTTTGCAGAGGCACTTCTCAGGGCAAAGTGATGTGACTCACAGCAAAGGACACAAACATGCAGCAAGGGAGGCTTCAGTGGGACATGAGGAAAAAATTACTCCACACAAAAGCAGCTAAGCACTGGGGCAAGTGGCCCAGAGAGATATGGATCTCCATCCTTTGGGATCTTCAGAACTTTTCTGAGTGAGGTCCTGAACAAGCTGACCTAGCCAGGAAGCCAGCTCTGCTTTGAGAAGGGAGTTGGACCAGCTCCCCTCCAGAGCTGATTCAAACTTTAGTCTCTCTCTGATTCTAGCATCACTTCCCAGGTGAATGCCTTCAGCCAAGCACAGGCAGCCACAGCCCCCTGAGACCTTTTGCTGAGTGCACCTTCACCCACCCTCTGGCTCTTCAGACATGGAAGTAGTGCATTTAGTGATTAGGGAAGCACCTGTACATGTCCAGCTCGAGTTAAACCAGCCTGCAATGGTCTAACAACGCAGTTACTGGATCCCCTGCTGACTGTGTGCAGCAGGTTGATATTGCCAGTGCTTTTTGTTTTCTGTAATTCAAGCTGATTCAGTGGAATCTGTAAAATGCACGAGGAGTAACTTCATGGTTCTTTCAACTATATCATGAATCAGAGGATAAAAGAGCTGAAACTGCTGATGAAATTGTTAATGTTAGATTGCTGTGGTAGAAACGAGCCTCCAGTGTGGCATTTTGTACCACCACTGTTACTCCAGGAACACTGCAGACGTAGAAGCCTGGGGAATTGTGTCCTGTGTTCCAAAGTGCTGCATTGCTGGCTGAGGAGAGCTGCAGCACATGAATAATGTGAGGCATCTACAGATCTGAATTGTTCCTGTTTTCATTAAGTCATATGTTCAGCTGTAAATGTTACGTTGTCTCTAGAGGCAGAGGATGAGTTGTACATAATGACTCTGAATTTCAGATAGAAAGGGCAGATCTGAGCAGTTTTAGAACATTTTTATTCCCTCAAAAAAAAAAATTAAATGAGGGCATGATTATCTGTTTATTTGGTTACTAGACAGCACAGGAAAACCCATGCCCCCTTCAGTTTTGGTCAAGGGATGGCCTCCCACCCAAACAAGCACCAGCCCAGGCCTGAGCTTTGACCAGGAGGATGTAAGACACTGCTCGTTGGTGTGTGATAAAATCAGGGGGTGCAGGAGATTCAGTTTCTTCATTACCTCAAAAAGGAAGTGACGGTACAAAAGGAATGACAGCTGTGAGGCACTTGTCCTGGTGGGACTATAGCATGTTCCAAGGAAGATGGGAAGTGCCTCTCTAGGGAAGAAATACTGGTGAAATGTGTTGGTAGCAGACAAGCAGTTTGTCTTAAAAAGAAATGTTCTGTGGAGAGAAGTAATACATGTGTGTGCTGATGGTCTCCTGTAGGTTGCACAGGATGTCAGCCAGTCCTGTGGAGATATTTCTGGTGCTCTGGAACGTCTTAAAGACAGCCAGAGACAACATTAAGGCAGGTGAGCAACTGACCCTTATTTCCCTGTGGGTGGGACTTCAGTCTTTAACTGAATTGCTTCTGATATTAGCCAATCTGTGGTTTCTTTCTGATAAAAAAGTTGTTTGGTGGGGTGGTTTTTGGTTGGGTTTTAGTTTTTGGTTTTGTTTTGGTTTGTATTGTTTTGTGTTTTAATCAAAACCTTCTCAGGCAAAAAAGGGGAGAGAAAGAGAAACCTAGAAAATGTGTGTCAAATAACAAAAGCAGTCATCACAACTGGCGAACAATTTATTTGATTCCTATGGAAAATCCAGTTATTCTGCTTTTCATCCAAACAGGATTTGAATTTACATCTGGCGTTCGGAGAGCTCAGATAATACCTCACTCAAAAGCCTCAAAAAAGAACTAATTCTTTAATGTTTTCCTTCCTGTGGCAAATTGCAACAGGTCATGGACGTGACACACTTTGTTAAGAACTGATGTCATACAAAAGGGTTTGCAGGGTTAAAATAATACGAAATCTCTGATCACGCTATTACAGAGACTGTGCCGTTCCCTTGGAGAAGAAATAGGAGGGATAATGTAATACAAATGGTGTGTCTGAACAGAGGGAGTAACATTAACATTTTGTACTCCAGGCTGCCTTGGTACAGGGCTGGAATAACAGGGTGATGCCATTGACCTCCATGAATGACATTGAAAGGAAAGCTGAACTCGGCCTGATTCTTTCCTGAAGTTTATAGAAAAGCACATTAAATCAGATTCAATCTGAAAAGGTAAACATCATGAAACAGGGTATTTCCCTGATATATTCTTTGTAGCATGCCAGCCATCTACAAAAAACTGATATCATTTTCTGTCTCTCTAGATTAATTTCTGGGCTGTGTTCTTGAGGCAAACGAGACTGTTTCAAATCAACTCTGCCCACTAAACTGAGCATGTAGGACCATGGGAATAGTAGAGCAGGCTGGGTTGGAAAGGACTTGGGGAGGTGGTGCAGTTAGCCTCCTGTGCTATGAAGAGCCAACTTCCCTGGTTGGCCAGGGTCTGGGCGAGTCTTGGGAATGCCCCACGGTGGACTGGCTCGCTGGGCAGCTGCTCCAGTGCTTACCCGCTCCTGTATGGAGGCCATTCAGCAAAATATGGCAAAAAAACCCAGGCAGCTGACCCTTTTACAGAAGCATGGACTAATTCCGGTTGGAAAAGATGTCTGAGATCATGAGTCAACCCAGCACCACCATGCTCGCCACTAAACCATGTCCCCGAGTGGCACATCCACATACCTCTTGGACACTTCTAAGGACAGTGACCCCACCACTTCTCCGGGCAGTCCATCCCAATGCTTGGCAACTCTTTCAGTGATGAAATTTTTTCTGATACCCAATCTAAACTTTCCCTAGAACAACTTGAGGCCATTTCCTCTTGTCGTATCACTTGCTACTTGGGAGAAGGGGCTGACCTTCACCTCACTACAGCCTCCTTTCAGGCAGTTGTAGAGAGCAATAAGGTCACCCAGAGCCTCCTTTTCTCCAGGCTAAACAACCCCAGCTCCCTCAGCTGCTCCTCACAGGACTTGTGCTCCAGACCCTTCACCAGCTTCCTTGCCTTTTTCTAGACAAGCTCCAGCACCTTCTTGTTGTGAGAGGCCCAGAACTGGACACAGCACTCACCAGCACTGAACACAGAAGGATGATCACTGCCGGACACATTGCTTCTGATGCAAGTCACCTGGGCACACTCTGGCTCACGTTCAGCCGACTGTGAACCAGCACCCCCAGGTTCTTTCTGATGGGCAGCTTTCCAGCTACTCTGCCCCAGTCCTACACGGAGTAATATACAGCTGTACTGAAACACTGATTTCCTGAAATGCTGTAGATGTGTTTTAACATGAAAACAAAAGAAAAAGCACAGTATGTAGGATGACAGAGAGGTCTCAGTAGGAGATGAGTGATTACTAACAAATTACCATTGATTTAGAGAGGGAATATACGGATGATGACTTTTGTCAGGCTCACTGCTGGAACTGCCAATAGTGGAGCCCTACTGTGAAAGAATGAACAGCAGATGCTAGTCATAAAAAGAATATAAAAAGTCTGAAACAGCTGGTAAGGACAACACTTGACTTTATGGCTGGTTGCACCAAGCACAGATGCCAACTACTGTTTCTAAGCAGGATCTGAGAACAAGAATCTAACGAATGCATTGTGATTACTGGAAATCACTGTATTTGCCTCCAGACCCCTGACTGGGGTCGAAGGTCTCTGATACAAAGACTGGCTCTGGCTCTAGAGCTGCTCACCCACTTCTACCTGGAATATGTGTGCTACCAGCACCAAACTGCTCTCACGTAC
>VZRQ01004873.1:1799992-1830853 GCA_013397975.1 Machaerirhynchus nigripectus | reverse complement strand
CCAACCCCCCTGCCATATGCTGAGACACCTTCCATGGGGCCAGGTTCCTCAGAACTCCATCCAACCCTGACTTTGGACACTTACGGGGCTGGGGCATCCACAGCTTCTCTGGGCAACCTGTTCCAGTGCCGCGCCACCTTCACAGTAGAGAACTTCTATTCTTAACATCTAATCTAAACCTTCTCTCTTTCAGTCTGAAGCCATGTTGCCCTGCCCTGCTCTTGGAAATAGCTCCTTTCCATCTTTCTTGTAGTCTCCATTTGGGTACTGGAAGCTTGCAATTAGGCCACCCTGAAGCCTCTTTGAATTGTTATGGTTTATTATGTGACACAATGTAAACAATTTTTCTATTTACATTATAGAATGTATAAAATATATGTATAATGTTGCATTATACAATCTATCTATATAAATAATAATACCTAATATATAAAATAGTATCTATTACATACTAGACATTAATTTCTCACTGAATCCTGATTTTGTGCTAGAAGGCTAAGGAGACACAAAATGCTGGTTGTCTGTCTTGTTCTGTTTTTTTAAATTTTATTTTCCAGATTAAAAAAGCAAGCTTTCTGGGTGATCCTCAGAATCAAGAGCCAGTAAACCTTATGCCTGCAGCTGGCAAATTGGTTTAACTGATCATTTGAAACAAAAAACCCAAAAATAATAACAAAAAAAGGCATAAAGGACAACATAATGCAATCAACCATTCAACAACCTTTCAGGAAGTCCTTTCTTAGCAGGTATAAAAATGCAGAATTTTCTTACGGCTACAAATCTGGCCATGACACAAGAAGCAGAGTAGGACTGAGAAATCAGTTTTCAGGGTGGCAAGAGATAGAAACATCAACGTGTTTAAAAACACTAATCTTCAGCAGGTGATCTGCATAACATATTAAATATGTGGACATTTGGAAAGGGGATGTGAATAGTGAGTTAGCAAAATTTGTGGAGACTACCAATCTATTTGTTTTAGTTAAAGCCTGAGACTATTACAAGGCAAGCTGAATGAAGAAGAACCTAACGAGAGACAAGTAAATGGAGGATTCCATTACAAATGGCCCTCCATAGTCAATACAAAGGAAAGAGAACCGGAAGGAAGAGATAAAACTGTTCAAATACTTGAATTTTACATGGAAAATACCGACATGGTGGTGAGATTTGGGCAGTGCTATAGGCAGCTCATTGGAGACCTCTGCTTGGTGGGAGATTCTGTGAGGATAGAACACTGAAATGTCACCTTGAGACACAAACTGGGAAAGTGTAACCATTCTTCTCTTTCTTTTTGAGCTGGTTTTATTCACTTCTCACCCTGTCAGAGGTTGTCGTAAAGAAGACAAGAGCCAGCAGCCATGCTACTAATTAGACATAAGTAAAAGGGGAAATTCCTAGAGGGTAACTAATAACTGAAACAGGATGCCCAGAGGGGTGGTGAAGTGTCCACCTTTTGAGATATTTGGAATTCAGGAGGACAGTGCCCTGAGGAATCTGACCTAATGTCCCAGATGATCTTTTTTTGGAGCAAAGGGTTGAATGAGATCATCTCCATTGCAAAGTGAATCATTCTGATCCCCAGGACAAGATTCTGACTCTCCCCTCTGAGCCATCAGGACACCGAATTAGATGACTTTCTCATCCAGCTGGACAATTAATTTGTACCAATCTCAACATTTGTATATTACATCAAAAATACAAACCAGATGCCTCTTTCAAATCTTGCCTAGCGTAACACAAAGCAGTTGTTTTTATTGCACGTCATGAACACAGACTGGAATTTGCAAGTAATACTGGAAGATTTTAAGATACAGTATATAAGTTAGGCATTCTTTAGGAAAAGCCTGTATCTTGGTAGAGCTTGATCTGAGCCTTCAAATATCCTGGCAATAAAGTTTCCAAACAGCCAAAGCTGTCCCACACATAACAATGTGAAAACTAAGATTCTTTTTCAATCAGCTGTGAGCAGAGGGATCAGGTGCAATAATACACAAAATCAAAGCTCCAACTGCAAACTAAGAAGCTTTGATGAATGTAAAGATGGACGTGACTCGGCAATGTGCACTCACAGCCTAAAAGCCAAACTGCATCCGAAGTGTGTCCTGGGCTGCATCCAAAGCAGCGAGGGCAGCAGGGTGAGGGAGGGGATTCTGCCCCTCTGCTCTGCTCTGGTGAGGCCCCACCTGCAGTGCTGCATCCAGCTCTGGGGTCCTCAGCACAGGGAGGACAGGGACATGTTGGAGCGAGTCCAGAGAAAGGATACCAAGATGATCAGAGGGATGGAGAACATTTTCTGTGAGGAAAGGCTGAGAGTGTTGTTGTTCAGCCTGGAGAAGAGAAGACTTCAGGGACAGGTACCTTCCAGTACCTGAAGCAGGCCAGCAAGAAGGCTGGAGAGGGACTTTTCCCAAGAGCATGAAGTGACAGGACAAGGGGCAATGGCTTCCAACTGAAAGAGAGTTGATTAAGACATAGGGAAGAATTTTTTTTATGATGAGGGTAGTGAAACACTGGCACAGGTTGTCCAGAGAAACTGTGGATGCCCCTTCCCTGGAAACACTCAAGGTCAGGGTGGACTTTGACCAACCTGATCAAACTGAAGATGACCCTGATCATTGCCAGGGGCTTGGACTAGCTGACCTTTGAAGCTCCCTTCCAACTCGCCCCATTCTGTGATTCTGTGATTACCATCCTTTTCAGCTGCTCCCTAAGGGTATGCACAGCTCTGAGGCAATGCTGGTGCCTTCTGGCATCCTTCAATGCAACAGCCAGTGCTGTGGCATTTGGAGCAATCTGGAGAAGCCATCATGTCTTCAGAATGACACACGGATCCTGCTGAAGTTGACATCAACTCTTACTAATTTCCATAAAGCCACTTTCCACTTTCTGAAATAGTTGGGTCCCTTTACACTAAGTTAAAGGTTATTTTTATTTGAGTAAAAAGCACGCTCATGACTTGTGCTGATAAAAGGGATGGGGTTTTTTTGTCTTTTTTTGGGGATGGGCTTTTTTTGTCTCTGAAAAGGTGAAGCTTTCTTTTAAGTGATTTCTCAGGTTCAACGCAAAGTTTTATGTTGCTCAGGAAGGAAGGAATGGATGCATGAAGGGGGGGAAAGGTATTTCCTGGGAACTGAGATTTAATTGTGTGAGTCCCTTCTATGGATGTTTGCCTTACTGATAGAGAGTGACAAAAAGTGAGAGTGCAGAAGGAGTGAGATGAGGGTGGTTGTCTGTCTCAGCTCAATTCACTTTCTTGTAGCTGATTCTCTGAATTTGCTCCCTTTCGCTAGATCAGTAACATCTTTGCAGGTTGGTCTGTGTGAACTTTGCTTTCCTTTCCTCTCCCTTACCCTGCCCCACTCTTCTCCCTTCACTTCTACCTCAGCACAAGGAGTCTGGCAGGTTTATCCTTAGGCACCAGCAGATGATTCATTTAGGGAAGGAAAAAAAATCTACCTTTTCCATAGGTAGCCTGTAGACAAAGAGATGTCTCTGGTCAAGGAGCTCTGAAAAAAGAAGCAGTCTCCCATTGCTTATTTCCTTCTTAGATGGAGAAGCTAAGACTTTGTGTTTTCTTACAAGAGGGTGGATTCCATCAAAGGTACCTAAATGTTCTCTTCCAGATTGAAAAATTTCATTTAATTGAAATAATTTACTACTAAGTATTACATTTTGACTAGTTGCTTGAGTCACAGAGGATAATCTCTTTACATAGATGTTGACTAAACTTTGCCAGTTTTGTCATCTACTGAGCCATCTACAAACCAGTATTCCTGGTTTGGCAGGCTATCAGGGAACCAGGGGCAGGACAGGTCTGTGGAGCTGGAAGCAATGCACAATGGCAGGGGGGTCTGTTTAAAGGAAATTTTTTGCCCTTAGTGTAAAACTAGCCTCCGTAAGAAGTTAAGGGCATTCCTAAGGATCCTTTGAAGACATTTTTAATTGGAAACAGGGAGGTTCTGTACTTTTATTAGTTTCTGCTTATGTAGAGAAAAATCTGGCCAAATGTTTAAAAACTTTCTGTGCTTTGCCCATATCAGTTTAAGCTGGATATGCCAGCTGTTTACTTTCATGAGTTAATGAGTATTCTTAAGCTTTCCTCATTTGTTTAAGAGCATCAGCATTAGAGGACAAAGGGGTGTTGGTATTGGGAAATCAAACTGCTGCTTCAATTTCTCCATTATATTAGAGCTCTTGTTACATGTCATATGGCAAAATCTCAGATCACTTGACAGTGTCCTGAAGAAAGAATCTATTTCTTGAAATTAATTTCAGTGACAGAGACAAGATGACCTTGTTATAAACCAGGGCTCTCTACTCTCAGATTCATACATTTAGCTCTAAGAGGAGATGGCTGCCAGAATTGCTCTGATCCAGCAGATCATAACTTGAAGCCACACAAAGGCTGCAGAATGTTTCTTTGTGGTCATTAAGATAAACACATACTTGAGTTTACTTTCTAAGGACAACTTTCCACTCTCATTCCAGCTGGTACATTGCACAAAACTCCCCTAAAAACATACCAAATCAAGTATAGCTCTGCAGTTACAAGTGCCTGCTAGCTGAGGATGCAGGGAATACACCACCATTTGTGAGTGCTCTCCCTCCTACCAGCACTCTTACATTGAAAAGCAGTCTGTACTGGCCCATGATGGTGTCACTGACAGGACCCCTTAAGTACAATCCACATGTCCTCCAAATCACTTGGGAAAACACTGGGAAGGTGAAAAGGCATATTTAACTGAATAGCTGCTCAAGGCATGTGAAGTAATGCAGGACAAAGAGCTACAAAGAAGAAATTTCTGGTCGTCTTTCAAATATCTAGGCAATCCCTGACTTCTCATCCATCCCTCTTTGACCGTTTTCTGTCAGGAATTAATGTTCTTCTCCGTTAAAAGAAGATTTCAGGAGAAACCAACAGCATAAACTGAAGCTTCTCCTTCAGGAGGCTGCAATAACTTCTGGTTCTTTTCCTTCCAAAGAATATGTAAGCTCTTCCAGGAACACAGTTTGTAGGTGTACTGGTGAAGGTGTTTCTGCCTCCTCCTTTGCCACCCTCAGCATGGTGGATCCTCACCACTCGTACTTTGGTTTGTCTAGTTGCATTTATGCTTTTTCCATAAAGAATTTACCATGGGTATTATGGGCAGCACCCAGCTGTCACTTTTTGGGAGCTGGTGCATGAATTGTAGATAGCTCCAGCCAGCTGTGGATGGATGGTGTCATCTGTCAGTGAAATTCATCTCACAAAATACTTGGACTCTTCAGGTTACTTCCAACAGGAAGGAACCTTTAAATTCCAATCAAATTCAAATTAAATGCCAATACAGAAAGAGCAGAAATGGCCCTAAATAAAGTTGTTATTTCTACCCCAAGTGCTGCAGAAGATGTCTATGTAGTTACACCCCAGGTCTGAAAACCTCCTGGGTGTTATGGTCAAAAGAATACCAAAACAGAGTCTGTTTCATCTGTGGTCTTCATTTGGGTCCAGGGTTCGCCTATATATATAATGTGTGCATATATACACATATATATATTTATATATGTATTTTAAAAAGTAGATATCAAATAAAAATACATATAAAAATTAAAAATACATATAAAAATTGAAAATACATCAGGGATAACTGACTGCCCTTAGAGAAACTGTTCAGGAGGTCAGGACGAGGGGCGGATATTTTCTGCTTGGTGATGGAGGAGAGGGGAGAAGCGGCTCAGCACAGATGCACCTTTTTTGCAGGAGCCCTGTAAAGGCTGGGCACCGCTTGTGCTCACCGAGAGCAACGAAACTGCTCCTGCCGTGCTTAACACTCAGACTGACGGCACTTCCAGTATGACTCCATTTTGCGGGATGCAAAGGATAAGGGAGCTGAATCACAGCACTATTCACTGTGGCAACGTTACCAGCTGTGCTCTAGGGCTACTCACTTGGAATACATGAGCCCTTTGTTCCACCCCTTTGTTTTTCCAAGTGCTCTGGCTGCCCTTGTGAGGGAGGGGTACTTGACAACACAACTTTATCTCAGAAATGGGGTCAAAATAAGTGAAATCAGAGAAGGCTTTCATGTTCAGGTGCAGTGATGTAAAGCACACAAGGGAGCAGGGAAGGGAAGGAAAGGTAGATCCAGGTCCTCACACTGCCTGTAGAGCCTTTGACCCCACAAGGTGGACAGGGGAAGTACGTGTACTGACCAGACTGGGATCTGTTGTGCAGCAGAATGTGGACATCAAATGCAAAGCAGAAGAACTGTTCTGTGACATGACCTGGATGCAGGACTTGAAGAAACACTTAGGAAAGTTTGCAAATGACACTGAACTGGGAGGGACTCCCTCAAGGGCAGAGAGGGCCTGCAGAGAGACCTCAAAAAATTAGAGAGATGGGCAATCACCAACTGTATGAATTTTAACAAGTTCACGTGCCACATTCTGCACCTGGGATGGGGCAATCCTGGATGTATGGACAGAGTGGGGATCGAGATGCTGGAAAGCAGTGCTACAGAAAGGTGNCACCACAATATAAAAAAGACAAAGCTTTTAGAGAACATCCAAAGGAGGACCATGAGGATAGTGAAGGGTCTGGAGGGAAAGCTGTGTGAGGAGTGGCTGGTGTCACTTGGTCTGTTCAGCCTGGAGAAGAGGAGACTGAGGGAAGACCTCATTGCAGTTACAACTTCCTTGTGAGGGGGAGGAGAGGGGCAGGCACTGATCTCTTCTCTGGTGATGTCCAGTGGTGGTCACCAGTCCAGTGGCCACCAGTCTGGTGATGTCCACTGGTGGTGACCAGTGACAGGATCCATGGAAACGGCCTGAAGTTGTGTCAGGGGAGATTTAGGCTGGATGTTAGAGAAATACTCTTCCCCCAGAGTGTGGTCGGGCCCTGGAACAGGCTCCCCAGGGCAGTGGTCACAGCACCAAGCCTGACAGAGTTCAAGAAGTGTTTGGACAACACTCTCAGGCACTCAGGTGTGACTCTTGGGGTGTTCTGTGCAGGGCCAGGAGTTGGACTTTATGACCCTGGTAGTCCACTCCAACTCAGCACAGTCTATGATTCTACAATATGACATATTACAGGAGAAAGTCCCTGTCAGAAATGTCATCAAAATCCTTTACACCTCAGACGTTAATTTATAGAATGTTTAGAGGAGGTAAAACTAGGGCATTATGGAGAACAGGGGCTTTGGCCCTAAGAACTCAAGGATAGCTCACCTTAGCAATCATGAAAGACTTGCACTGTGACACAACTTCAGCTGGAGTAGCTCGCTTTCCCTAACTTGGAGATCTTTCTTGCAGAAGATTCCCTCTGTAAGCTCCAGGCTTGCATGGTTTCTACTGAGGGAAGTGTTTTTCAATCTTGCATTGGAGGAAAAAAGACAACATGACAAACCTGTTAAGCTTAAAGCTCTTCAGGGTAGGCAGAATTAAAAGTTCTCTCAAAACACGCATTTACATGGAAAGTATTTGTAACAGTGGAGTCATAGCTGGTGTAGGTATGCAAGAATTTTAGTGTGAATTAGTGTGACACCTTCAACAGGTGTTTGTACACCTTCATACTCCAACATTCATGCAGTGAAGTTAAGAGCACAGGGTGCTTGGAAGGGGATACTTTACACTTTCTGGAGGTTAGCAGCTTTATGAACCAGGCATATTTTTGGCTATAAAGTTTGTTTTCCCACTATCTCTGAATAGCAGAATTTTATAATACATATAACAGAATCATGGAAACGTTTAGTTTGGAAAAGACCTATGGAGATCTCTAGTCAAAATGCCTTCTTCAAGCATGGATCAGGTTACTCAGGGCACTATGCAGCTCATTATGCAGCTGAATCCCAAAAATCTCCCACAGTGGATGTTCCATTATTTCTGGACAACCTACTTTAGTAGGTTGTCCAGAAATAAAAAAAAGGTTCTTCCCTCCATCCAGCTGGGACCTTGCTTCCTGCAATTTGCATCTACTACCTCCTGCTCTTTGTTCATGTCACAGAAGTGGCTTCATGCATCTTCTCTGTAATCCCTTTCTATATAGTGCAAGAATGCTCTCAGCCCCTTCTCAGCCTTCTCTTCCCAGTCTAAGCAGAAGCTTCTCTCTCAGCCTCTTCCTGCACATCACAGGCTCCAGACTCTGAACCCTCTTGGTGCCCCTTCAATTTGTCAAAAAATGCCATGTTCTGGTGGGGCAAAACTGGACATGGTCACTCACAAGTGAGGAAAATAATCACGCTCCTTGACCAGCTGGCAATGCCTTTGCCAGTGCAGCCCAGTGTGTGGCTCGTCTTCCTTGAGACAGGGGGGCAGTGCTGATCCCTTGTAACTCCTGTCTTCCCGGGACCCCAAGTTCTTTCCTGCAGAGCTGCCAGACAGCCCCAGCCTGTCCTGGTCAGTTGGGTGGCTCCATTTGAATACAGGGTCTAATGCCTGTCACTGTCAAACTTCATGAAGTTCCTGCTGGCCCATTCCTTCAGCTTCTCCGGGACCCACTGAATGTGAGCTCTGCCTTCCAGGATATCAATCACTCCTCCCAGTTTGCTGGGATTATCATGAATTCTATTAATACATTATGAAAGTATATTTATGTAATAATCAAATAAGTAAAACCTCATCCAGTATAAGGCATTACCTGTGCTGTATTGTTACTGTGCATTTTCAGAACTAAATGATGCTGGCATAAATAATTTAAATTTTTCATACGGATGGTCTGCTTTCATTCCCGAGACATACGCTAATCCATGTCAGCATGGATTTTGTGCTGAAATTGAAGTCTTGGTTTTGTTGAGGAATATTTAGTGAAAGTCTGCAGATCTTGCTAATGCAAATGGCAAGTGAAGAACTCATCTAAATCACCCAGGCAACTACATTTGGTTGAGTTACATTTCACTGATTTTTGCCAAGAGGACCTGGAACATACTTCACATATTTCTGGTAATAAACCACAAATAATTTAAAACACAGGAGGTCACTGAATAAGAAAATACAAGAGTATTTGACAGCAAAAGATAATGAATGCTATGTGTGGTGGCAAACACTGAGTATAACATGCGAAGTTTTCAGAGTGCAAGGAGTTATCTCTGAATTCCCATTTGGTGAAACACAACTGCAATGAAAATTTATTGGCACCTTATTTAGCAGCATGAACAAAAGGAACTGTTATAAATAAACAAACGCTATGACAGTTCCACTGCTGCTAGCTTGACGTTCTCGTCTGCAGTCAGTCAAACCGAAAGACAAAGCAATCAGCGAAAAGTCAAACATCCAAATTACAGAGGTTCTATTTTTGTGTTAACTACCGTCATCGCTGATTTGTCCATGACTTGTGCGAGGAAGCTGCTGGTGAAATTTGACAGGCGTCAGCATGGTATTTGCGTGCTTCCAGATTGAAACGAAGGCTTTTAATGTAAATTTACACAGCTTGCCTAATGTTTCCTTAGCATATCAGTAAAACTTTGAAGGGGGTAAAATTTACAAAGCAGAGCAATGTACACTTAAGAGGATGCAATTAAGTAGTCAGTAATGTGGAACACACACACATGACACAGGCAGGCTGTCTTTTTAACTCCTTGCAGTGTCCTACTGGTGACTCTCCCTGCAGTACCTCACCTCCACCCTTTGATGTAAGGACAAAACCACCTCTACAGTGCAACTGTTCTGATAATAGCAGGTGACTCACTTCCAACCTATTTGTGCTCAGACCTAGTTTGACAGCCACTTTATTCTTCAGAGCCAGCAAAGCAAAACTTTAACTGTGTCACTAACTTACATGAAAACCCATGGTGTGTATTTAGTAACCCATCTGCTCTGCAAGCAGGAACTTGGGTCAGAGGCGTACTGAACCCTTCGATTCAGTCCAAGTAATATGTGTGTTTGTGAAGTGTTGGCAAGGCCAGTGTTTGAAAACAAGACAGGATGCACACTGTCTAGGTAAGCTCAGAAGCTTGCTGTCCCCCTTGTCCCACAGCTGGCACTTTGTAGGGCAGTGCATGCTCTCAGTGCACATGCACAGCCCTCTCGGTCTCCCTTGTTCACTTAGATCAGGGCTACATCTTTGCCTCAGGAATGCACTGGGAAGGCTGGAGGAGATAATATCCAGGAGTTTTACTTCAGCATTGCTACTGATTGTCATCTTCTGAAATGTGATGTCTGTAGCAGACTATTTAAGTTGGTGCTTGTCAGGGAGGGAAAACACAACTGGAAAATTATATTGTGCCAGCAGGTTGGCCTACTTAATTCTATTGTACAGATCATAGCACAGTTTGAGAGGAACTTCTTCACCAGAAATTACTTCCTGCATGGAAGAGACAAACTTTTCACACTGACTCTATGCAAATGCTTCCCCACGTAATTTCAGCTAAGCTTTGGGATGGCTCTGCATGCATCACATCTGCCTACGTAACGCTGACAAGTAAATCCTCAGTGCATCTGCCAAGCTCCACACCCAGGCATTCAGCTGGAAGTCAGTTATCCTCTAAAACTTCTCCAACAAGAAGTGTGTTCATAGTCAAGCACCTCACTGGAGTCATGTAAATTACCACGCTTATCATACTGCCAGTGTGAGATGAAGACACTGTGGCTCCATGTGGGTGCCTGAAAATATTGAAAAAAAAAAAACTAAAAAGTGGAAAACACATTTAATTTAAATTAATGATTTAAATTGCAAGGCCAGATAATTCTACAGTATTTTTCTCTGTACAGTCAGCCTACCAAGAAGAGATTTCTCTCCACTGCAAGTTCCTGTGGAATGGAAAGTGCATGCACATTAGAGCACTGGCCATCACAGCCATCACTGCTCGGCAGCTGTGACTCTCAACGTCTTTCTAAATGAGTTTCCTAAATGTTTTTACAGATATATATGCTACATTGTCATATCCCATGTATTTGTCATACTAGAAAGGCTTTGTTCCAACCCTGCTATTTATGAAAGAAGCTTCATCTTAGGATCCTATGTACTGCTTTGGACAAGGATAATGTGATGAGTCTCTTTTCTTAACATATGACAGTGTCACAGCACCAAATAAACAGACCATACCTATGATCTTTCTCTGGGCTCAGCACTGAAGTTTAGGCTGGAATGAAGGAGACATGCTGTGTTTGGGAGAGAAAACAGCGTAAGTTCAAGAGGTCTTTGACTGCTAAGGTTTTGATTGTTGAATTTTTAGGATCAATTTCTATTGACATTGAAATACATTCCCATATAAATCATCAATTATGTTCTTTGTGGAAATCTTTCAGCATTTAGGTATTCAGCTTTCTTCCTTTATCATAAGCTTGCTTTGCTCAATGCCTGTATTCATTCAAGTAGCTTTTTCAGACTCAAAGAAGATCCTCCAAAAGGATATATTCTAAAGAAGCCAGGAAGTAACTTCCCAATACAGCTTCACACCTCCCCAGATGATAGTTTCAAATTAATCATCTGTTCTGGGGACAGCAGATGGAAAATAATGTTCCTGATAAATTTGGTCTAATGAGAGCTGAAGGATCCGTGCTGACTGCTAATTTTCAAGAAATCCTAAGGAGACTTTTGATTGGATGAACGGGGAATACTGAGGTTTGCTGTCTGCAAAAGAAATCCTCCCACTTTGCCGATATTGAGGAACTTTGACCAAGCAGATGACTGTCCAATCTGTTTTCATTTTGGCCTCCTGGAATTTAGAATCTGGGAATGACACTCGGGTATATTTCTCAGTCACAGAAGAGACGTGACGGCCTGATTTGAGTTCCACAACACAGCTCCAAACCCTAACATCCTTCTTCTCACCTGACAGAAGGATAGAACAAGGAAGAAGCTCTCACTTTCTGGGATACAAACAAAAAGGACATTATTGGATCTTAGGTACCTGGAGCAGCTCTGCAATCAGTTCCTGCAGTATGTCCTACCTAAACTGCTTTTTCTAATGCTCTGTTGCCTCCCTGGTTTTATATCCTTCCATTATCAGTCTTTTTTTTTTTTTTCCTGTGTTTTACCTGCTCAGTTGTATCTTCTCCAGCCCATACGTTCTCTCTCTCAGGTCTTCCTCTTTTCCTTCCCCTCATACATCTTCCCTTTCCCAATTTTCTCCTTCACTTTTCTTTTAGGCTTGTCTGTTGCAGAGAAAGTAGAACCTGTCTAGCACACAGCTAGACAAAAACCGTGAACTAATTTTCCCTAAAATAGATCAACTCTCTTTACAGATCTCTTAATTAACCACTCTCCTAGCCATCTCCCCCCTCCCTCCCTGCTTAGAAGCACAAAGCTTCTGCACTCCCTGCTGTCCCCTTTTTCCTGCATGCCCCCAGCACAGGCTGCTCCTGCCATAAGCCATGGTCTCTTTAATAGCAGCAGTATTATTTTTGGTGCAGCAGGAACTTCATCCTGCCCTAGTTCATGCAGAGTACTTTGCCTTCTTTCTTCCTCGCACGATTTGTTGCTGCAGCTTATCATCACACGCACTCTGCTCCCCTTCTGCTACAGCTTCAAAGCACTCCAGATTTTTTGATTTGCTTCTCCTACTGCTCCAAGACGCTGAGTGATGCAGAGAACCTCCTACAGCCAGAAAGTAACTGTGATTTTTGGCGATGATGTTTGCTCTAACTATTTAAAGCACACTTAAGAAGACACATAATAAGTAGGTTTGAGGGAAGTGGTAGCAATCCACCCACTATGTTCCTTTTAGCTAACCCTTTAATTAAATATTAAAGATATGGTTCTCAGGAAGATTTAAAATAACCCACTGACAGAAAAAAAGAGACAGGTTAAAAAACAGCAGAAAATGAAATAATCCCCCCCCAAAGACTTACCACACCTTCATGCTGTTTTTAACATAATTTTACTGTGCTGATGAGGGAAGAGCTTTTCTGAAGGGAAATAAACCTTATGCTTTCCAGTGCTAGATCACTCTCTATGTTCTCATGGAGTCCCGCTAGGGATTACAAATTATTTGGTGCTTAACTAAACATACCAGTTTCCTCTTTCATAAGGGAGAGCAAAGCAAGTTTATAAAAATCGGGTAAGTGAACTACTTGAAATGTTATTCCTCACTCAAAAGACACATTCTGCTGCTGGATGCACAGAACTGATAGGCAGTTGGAGAGGAAAAGAACATATATACACTGCTTATAGCCTTGTCTCCAAGTATAAAGCAGAGCAAGATAAATGACAGCAAGATCTGGGCAGATTTGTGGTATGAAGTATTTCTCTTTGTAACTGAGTTAAGGCACACCACAAACGATCAGAGGAGAAAGAGAAGTGACTACTGATGGAGATCAGAAGTGCAAGAAACCAGGTATGCCCACAAAACTGAGTGGATCTGACCTCCATATTCCTTTTGGTGAAGGCTTTGATTGTTCCTCTCTGCATCTAGCTGAGAAAGCTGGACAGCCTAACTGAGCAGTGTTTTTGCACCAGTACTGCAAGAATATCTGCTCTGCTGCTTCTTCTCTTGGGTTTGAACTCCATTGTCCTCCTTTTGTTCTTCTATGCTGCTTGCAGTTTTAAATCAAACTCCACACCCCCAAGCTCTCTGTGTAGTCTCCAGTGTTGCTGTAACACAAACAGAAACTGGTCAACCATTTCGATTTGTTCTTGTGTCAGCCATATAATGGAAAGTGCTTCCAAACACACACTGCTTTCTCCCTCCAAATCAGTCTTACAATCGATACTGTCCTACTTTCAATTAAAATACCACCACAACAGATACATCTATATGGTGCTTAGAAAGCCACAACAGAAAACCTATTACTTTGAATACAAAAGCTGGCCAAAATGATTGAATTCCTGAGGCAACAGAATGATACTGGTGATTTTATTCAGCACGTGTCCAATACGATTTTCCATTCTGAATCCACAGTTTTTTAATGCTTTTCTATACCATTCTTATCATTACCTTCAGCTTTTATGGAGTCCCTTAGAAAGTTGTTTTTTTCAATTTTTTTACCAGAAAACTTAAATTTTAATGATTAAATAAGAGGACATTTATATACATAAGTGGGTTTTCTCAGATACTGGGCTCTAAGTACATACAATGTCTATTGAGTGAAAATAAAAAAGAAAAATTCCAGTCATGCAAATCATCTTACAACCCATGTTCCATTTGACTTGAAAATTTTTACTCTGTTACTGGCATATCATTTCAAAATTAAACAGATAAAATTTTAAGGTTGCTTTGTCCATTTCCACTCATTTGTTTTGCTGTTTTGACGAACTGACAGGCCACATGCTACTGCAGAAGGTACCGGCAGGGTAATCATTGTTCTGCTACCACCGACCAACCCCTCTGAGCCCTGGCGTGGATGTATCTTAAAAAACCACCTAACCTTCAGCTAACTGCACTGGTTTATTTCTGAACAGCACATCACAATATCAGCACAGAGAGCACATTGTAACCGGTTGGGTGATTCCACTTAATAATTTTTCAACACTAGGACCTTTCAGCATTTTAATTCTGGTTTAATTTATGAATTAAAGGTCATATATAGAGCACAAATGAGGTCTAAATTTAGTCACAGCAGACCACAGTTCCACATAAAGACAAATCTTCAAGTTATGTTGACCTGCTAGGAGACAAAGATAAACAGCACAGCAAACATGTACCTGCAATGCACTGCTTCCCTATTAAATATTAACTGTTTCATTTACATTTAAATGAACTGAGCAGTAATGGATAGACTTTCCAGTACTGCTGTTTGGTGCTGCTGTCATGGAAAGAAGCTGAAGACAATGTGGGCTGTATGGGGGCAAATG
Organism: Machaerirhynchus nigripectus; assembly: GCA_013397975.1. Lineage (NCBI taxonomy): Eukaryota > Metazoa > Chordata > Aves > Passeriformes > Dicruridae > Machaerirhynchus > Machaerirhynchus nigripectus. The sequence continues at coordinate 1,816,149 of VZRQ01004873.1, read as the reverse complement.
ACGCAATCTCAGCATCCGCTCAAGTGACTTCAGTGATGACCATTCTCCAGTCTTGAAATATAATCCTACACAGCATTTTTTTTTCTCTCCCTCTGTAAACACATCTGTTCATAAATAACTTAGATGTCTCCTTGACATTCATGGTATGTAACTGAAGCTGAAGTAGAAAAGGATGGGCGGTGTACAGCACTGAGGAGATGTCACAGTACTTTTGTTCAGCATTTTTGTCAAGTGCAGGTTGCTAACATCAGCCATCAGAGACGGGCGGGGTGACCCACCCATATTTTTCATGGGTCTTCACCAAACTCTTAAATGTTGCTTCAGCTTCCTTTCGACTGAATGACTTTTTTGATTTGCCAGCTTTTCTGCAGATACGGCCCTGCGCCAAACACAAAAAGAAAACCTTCATTAAAGATGTGAACACGCATCTGGAAACCACAGCTTAACTTTTCAATGCATCAGGCTGAGAGGCATTCACTTATGGGTACCAGGCAAAGCGTAGTTCCCCAGCTTGAGCAGACAAATGCATTATTAGAGATGATATAAAATGATATTCATTGAACGGGTAAAAAGAAAAAGGAAAAAATAGAGAGAAGAAAAAAAAGAGAGAGAAGAATAAAAAAAGGCAAAGAAAAAAAAGCAAGCATCTGCCGGGCTGTTCCTTCCCGGCCAGCCCCTGCGCTGGCACGCTGCCCTGCTTGCAGCAACCCGCGGCTGCCGAGCCTCAGGGCTCGCCTCCCTCTCCGGGGCACCGGGACCTCCGGCACGGCGTGTTCGGCGTGCGGCCCCCATGCCCACCCCTCCCGCCGCCCCCGCCCGCCGGGGGCGGCCCTGGCGGACAGAGGCTGCCCGGGCACGGCTGCTCTCGGGGCTGCCCCTGCCTCGCCCCCCGCTGCCACCGCGCAGGGAACTCTGGAAACCGCATCCATCCCGCCGAACACACGCCATTCTTCCTCCTCCAGCCTGACCCGTGAGAAATGGAACAGCTCTGCCCTTTTTAAAAGGAGTGCCTTAAACCAGCTTGCTTCCATCTTAAATCAGAAGTTCTGATTTGTTTATTACGCCTTCATGCCAAGTTTGATAATAAATGAAAACATACCCATTTGCATATACTGCATTTTTATTATTCTTCAATTAGATATTACCTCTAACTGCACAGCCGCATAAAAATTCAAATCCTTGTTTGGCAGTAGAGACTTCTACCGAGTTATCAATAGCTTACCTTATTTTTCACATTTGTCTGTGTCAAATGCCAACCAACAGAGACACAAGAAAGAGTTATAGCTGCAGATTAATACCACTCTACAACAATGAATACCTTTAAACAAAATAAATAAAATAAAATAATTACCTTTAAAGTATTTATGCCTACTGGATTTGTTACAAAATGTAAGTTTATTAAAGTCACTAGTCTAGTAACTTTAGTAATTGTTTGATAGATTTCACTGAAAGCCTTTTTAACAAAAAATGCAATTTGATGAGCAGATATCATATTACAGTGTTAGAATTTTTAAGAAACAAGTTAGTATATTCTCATTTTTTTCTGTTCTTTATCTCAAAAAATCATTCTTTGCTTCCCCAATTTTACTGTCAATTTGGAATTTAAACCAAAAACTGGCATTTGCAATATCATGCAACAAATCCTGAGAAAATAGTCAGGTATATGGAGGGAAAAAAAGGGCGAAAATGGGAAAAAAGAAAACAAAATCTGTCCTCGGAGTATCACATTTACTTTTACAGACTAAAATGAGTAAGATTAGTCTGCAGTGTGGACAAACAATTTCTTTCTAGAAAGCTGTCACAATATAGCAGAGGCTCTTTTGTGTTCAGCACTGCTCCTATTATAGCAAAACTATGGACATATGAAAGAAAAAAGCTGTTTCCTACTCCTGTTTTAACAAATCATTTCTCAGTGCAGTTTGAGTTCCCTCTCAGAGCGTACTTCAACCAAAGATTACGAACACCCTCCAATTCCCACCTCGACTTATTCACAGTCAATTTATACCCACTTGGTTTTCCCCCAAACAGCTATTTTACCTGTCGATGCTTTTTGTCGCCGTTCTCCCTGGCTGCCATTTACAGATTAGAAATGTATTTCTTCGTTAAATACCCCTTGACAGACCAAACAACAAGACACCTTCTACATCTCCAAAAAGATTTGGCAATTAATATGTCCCAAATAAGGATGATCTGAATGGATCTCAACTGAGCCCTGATCATAAATTTTCTTAGAAAATCCTCATTTTTAGTTGTGACAGATGGAATAATTAAAGCTGGATAACATATTTTTAAAATCTTACTGAATAATTATCATACATAATTATATCCTATATAATTACCAGTCATAATTAGTCTGCAGGAGTATTTTTGTTGTTACAAAACATTTTGTATTTTCTTCCTAATCTGAGATTTTGTTGGAATCACACTTAGAGAAACACAGGAAAAGATAAAACAAAGTGCAACAGAAGAATAAAACAGCACAGAAAATGCTGTCCTCAAAATCTCACCAATGAAATATTTTTGAAAGTAAATATAAACTTACTCTGCTACTTAACTTCTGGATTAGATCCATTTGCCATCTCCTGTGTTTTGCACATTATTTTTTATAATTTAAGGCTTTGATACCTTTCTGAATTATATGCATAGCACCTAGGACAGTATGATTCACATCTTCCCCAGCTTTAACAAAGTATTAATACTAGAAACAGGATTTTTGCATTGTGAACAGCTCATGTTTGGTGTCGACTATGTACGGCTCTCAAAGCAGGAAAGTAAGAATTCTCTGGTGTTGTAATGATGTGGTAAACATCATCACATCATGTAAATGTTACTGGAGCCTTATCAGATGAAAGGAGCATCGTTTCATGAGTTTATTCTGAAACCTTTTTGTTATTAATGCAACGGATCATTAAATCCACTTCCACTCTGGTACCACATGCAGGTTGTATGTGAACTGCACCATCAAAGACCAGCTAATTCTACCCTGCTGTAGTCCACGTATTTCTATGCTTATACAGAAACTATGGGTGGCATGGTCAGCACTGTCTCTTATTAACCAATATCCTGTCAGCTGTTTATAATTTGGATAAAATTTAACCCCCCGGACTGCAAGTTTCCCTATTTGGTGCCCCAAGTAAACCTGGGGTAAAAAGAAAGATGGCTGGAATTTCAGCTGACAGAGTTCAGACGCTGTCAAGCCTATACTTGGGTGGCATCTATTGTCTTATTGATTTTTAGCTCTTTGCCATTCCCAGAAAACTCTTCCCAAATTTAATTTAAAAATGTCATTTTGGACGCAATTACAGAAGAAAGTGTCAAACATTTTACCAGGCACCGCTACCAGCCCTGACTACAGTTTATTTTCAGCCTGCTACTTAAACATGCAGTCATTTTAAGTCTGGACAGGAGCCTGCGAGCTGGTGCATTCTGTAAACATGATAGTGATGGTAAATACAGTATGTAAATATGTGCTGTCCACAGCTCTGTTGGGCACAACTGCATTTTGACCAATCCCCAAACCACACGCGTCACTACTGCGGGGTAAGGAACACAGCTCGTTTGCACGGCTGATGTTTTGATGTGTCCAGCACCACATCAAGGAAAGATATCAAACTGATACCTGAACAAGATCAAAACATTCCACAAGAGGTTAAAAACAACAGAGAAAACCCAAGGAAGCCTTTCATAAAGATATCAGTGTCGACTTCAGCTCTGAGAAGTCGCACCAGGAGCTTATTTAAATACTTGCAATACTTTCAGACACTCGCAGAGTGCCTTTCATAAAGGGATAACTGAAAACCTAATTAAAGAGTTGGAGAGAACGTTTCAGATTTTGCCATCTGCTGTGACTTCATGTACTTATCAAGATATAATTTTAACAAGCTAGAAACATATGAAAGGTGAAAGCAATGCCACAGCACCCGAGTGGTTTATGCAGCCGTGCTGAAGCGCAGGGGGACGTGCGCTGCGCTCGGCCTCCTCCCTCGCTCGTGCTCCTGCTGCGCCCAGCCTGCGTGGCACAGCGAGCAATCGTGTGCCACTCATCTAGGCTTTGCCCAAACTAATGAGCTTGCACAAACAGCTGATAAGCATCCAGTCTCTAACCCTGATGATGGTGGGCAGAAAGACCTCCTGGAACACGATCTGCTGCGGGCAGCCTCCTCAGGATCCTGGCCGTACTGAGGGACCAACCACTCCTTCCTGCCTTGTTCAGCAAAAGACCCAAGGCGAATCTCACGTATGATTTGTCCCTCTGTCCTGGTTTCAGTTGCAATAGAGTTCATTTTCTTTCTACAAGTAGTGGTTTGGATTTAGCATGAGAATAATGTTGATAACACCCTGATATTTTAGCTGATGCTGAGCAATGCTCACACTAAGCCATGGATTTTTCACAGTGCCTTGTGCTCTACCAGTGAGCAGGTGCACAAGAAGCCAAGAGGGAATATGGCCAGAACAGGGAGCTGAACTGGCTGAAGGGATGTTCCACACCATAGAACATCATGCCCAGTATATTAACCGGGGACAGTTGGCTAGGAGGGGCCAGTCACTGCTTGGGGACGGGGCTGGGCATCTGTCAGTGGGTGGTGAGTAATGGTACTGTGCAGCACCTGGTTTTCTTGTGGTTTTTGTCTCTCTCTCTCTTTTTAATTACAATTGGGGTTTTTGTTGTCATTGTTATTAGTATTCTATTTTACTTAGTTTCAATTATTAAACTTCTTATCTCAACCCACAAGTTTTTACCTTTTTTTCTGATTCTTCTCCCCAGCCAGCCAGGGGATGAGGTGAGGGAGTGACTATGTAGTATTTGGTTGGCAGCTGAGGTTAGACCATGAGACATTCACATCTATGGACCTCTGTGAGCAAAACTGGGAGCTTTTCTACTTCCAAGTGATGCCACAGTAGTCTCTCTGAACACATCTCCCCTTCATAATGCTCTGTGACACTGAAGCACAACCTTAAAAATAGTCAACTCAACAACTATTAGCTCTCTAAAATCCGTCAGTACCGCTATCAGCAACGTGCCATGTCGATTCTTCCAGCATCAGCAGGTCACGAAGTAGTCCAAAACCAGAGTTAAGTCCTGTACAGAAACCAAATATGAAGCCTGAAACTCTTGAGCCCACTATGACCATGCATGTGCCCACATCTGGCCTATGGTGTCATGAAAAGCAGTCTTGACATTTCTTCTGGTCTTTCCAGAGTCAGGACAGCCTCAAGAGGATTTCCCTGGACAAAGGGAGTTCCCTCTCTTGTCGAATCAATGGTAGTAGCTCCCACATCCAAACCCAACAATTTTAGCACAGTACCAGGTGTGCTTCCATGTGTGTCCTGTTGGCACTCCCTAGAAGGACAGGACTATGTAACAGAGGTCAGCTTTCCACAGGAACATACAATCACCAAAAGTACTGGCTGGAGGGGACCTGTGGTGGTCTCCAAGTCTAGCTCAAGACACTTGGAGCTGAACTGCCAACACAGATCAGTGTGGCACTGCACAGCCAGCTCCTGAACCCTTCAAGGCTGTAGTCAGTCCTCTCCTGATGCCACTTCCTGCTATGTTAGGTTCCAAATTTTCAGAGGTTTATTGTAGTCAGCCATCAGCCCTTACAGGACTGATATTATTGTGGAAACAATGTAAGCCCCTGTGCTATGGATCTCTGAGATGTCGCAGCAAACCCCTCAGTCACATCCAGACTTTTTAACCTGGACCAGCTAACAAAAAGCTGTGTACATTTCCAGTAGTGCACAGCTAAGAGACTCAGAAGCAGGCAAACCTTCACACTGTTGGCACAGCTCTTAACACAATCTCCTCAGCCCTGTGCACTTTCATTAGTCCTGGCAATGCAAACAACTCCGGGTTGCTCTCCCAAGGGCAAGTCATATAAGCCTTCTGCACATGGGGCTAAACTTGGCCCATCTTGTAAGCCAGCAAAAGGATAGATGGATAGCTACAGTTTCCTTTTCTGCCTCCATCTCTTAACAGATCTCTACAGCAGGCTCTGCTGACCCACCCCCAGGTAAATGTCAAGAGACAGAAAACAAGCAAAGAGAGAGAACCACACAAAAGACTGAAGGAAGTCACTATGCCAGACACGGCATCTGTGGTGATCCCTCCATGGACAGGAAGATGATCCACAAGGATATGCCCATTTTCCAAGTCTGTTCTCCCAGGCTTCTCCATGGATGACACAAAATCTATGGATTTCCTAAATATTGAAGCATGCTATGAGTTTCTGGTACGTAACATGTTTCATAATGTGCCAGTGACTCATGGCTTTGGGCCCCAACTGTTCTATGCAAACATGCTCAAACATTTTCTGATAAGGAACAGAGGTACTCAGTGCTTAAGCCTGAACCAGCCTTATCCTAGAATATTCAAACAAGCTTTCAGAGGAAAATATTTCCACTGGCTTTAGAGAGGCATTCAAAAGCAGAGCAATGCTAAAGTGAGCTACTGTCATGCTCTCAGTGCAGTGATTGCAATGTGTCACAACATCGCTGTTAGAGAGCAATATACACAGTCTCTCCCCCCAATTACATGGTTTATAATTTTTTTCCTTCATGTACTGATGAGGCACAGTTAATCATGTCTCAGAAACTGCTCACAATTTATATTGTACTGTATATGATTATTAGCTATAGCTAAAATAAAGCTGTATAGAAAGTGATACAGGCAAATACTCATAATGTTGCAGCAGAAGTGAATTAAAACCGTGAGGTTTTCCTGCAAATGTGTAATTTCCAAAGCAGTACTTCCATGCCTCTTTTGGTCTCCTTTTTAAGAATAATCCATAAAAAGAAGTGAAAACTTAGCAAGTTCCGGCTTTAAAGCATCCTATAAATTGTGCCTTCTGGGAGCGTAACTGTTCTTTGTCCAGGAAAAAGAAATCTGAGTTCCAGCTGAGTAATTATTTATGCTCATTTGTCTGTGTGCAGCCTGGTGCCAGTAGCTCTTAATCGATACAAACGCTTACAGCCCCAATATCCGTCTGACAGCTACAGAGCACTGTGCTGCTCTTCCTCGCCCTTCCCTGAATCAGCACCGAGCTGGCAGCACCATTCCAGCACAGACGAGGGTTAAGAAACTCCCTCCCTGCATTTTATGGGTGGGACAAACTCTGTGCTGGCAAAAGATTAAGAAAATTTGAGTCGCTGGCTACATTTCTGGTGCCTCAAGCATCTCCAGGGCCGAAGGTATGATAACATGGTGGGCTTCTGTCAAGAGACAGTCCATGTCCCCCGCCACCAAAAGGGCACCTGCTAGTCTAGGTGACAGAGGGATGTTTTCTTTGCAATGTATTCTCAGTCTTTTGCTGACCTCCCTGGGCTACCCCTCTGTGAAACCGGGCACGGGCAGAGTTCCTGCGGGCCAGTCCAGGTGAGAAGGCTGGGAACACGACAGCAACTCTCTGCACAAGCCCACAGGGTCCTCCACATCAGGAACCTGAACTTACCCAAATCAAACACAGTCACGGGTATGAACCCAACCAAAGCAAGGCCAACTGTCCTTTGTGACAGGCTGTAAAGACAAAGGCACCACAACAATGTCTATCTTCACATTTCCCTAAGTTTTACAGTGCTAAAACAAAAAAAAAGGACAAAACCGTAGTAAAAAGCAGGCTGCCTCTGGGAACATCTAGTCGAGTTAAACCCAAATTCAGTAAGATCAGAGTCACAAGTGAATGTGCTTTTTCACTGCTATTTATACAAACATGCCAATCTCTTGACTGCAGTATGTTTCATACTGATGTACATGGACATCTACTCAGAGAGCCCTCACTTCTGAGTGCTTTAAGCACATATCCTCAAAAGACCTTTGGGAAAACGGTTGTCCATACTTCACACGTGGGAAAGAGGAATATAGTGAAGTTATATGACCTGCCCATGACTGCACCTGAAGTCAGTGGCAAAACCTGGAAGCTAAACTCGGATCACCTCTTCTCAGGCTAAGTGCTCAAACTGTGAAACAACCTCCTCCCACAAATAATTGTAGAACACTTCAATGCCAAGTATATTTTAATGGAAATAATATTGTCAAATTTACAGAAAATTTAATATTTATAGAAATTCATAGAAAATTTGAAAAACGAATAACATCAGTTTTTCCTGTTTAGTGATGCTTTGTTTTTTTCTCGGGCACATATTATGGAAATGAGCCCTATATACTGCAGCTGGGGGCTTGTTACCATTTGTAACACAAGCCTAGAAGAAGGAGAAATACCTCACCATTCCACAGCTCATAAAGCCTGACTATGACAAGCATCTGAGCTCCAGGCCATTTCATAACGCAGGCTTATGTCTTCCTTCCTCGGGTTTACTTTCACTCGTCTTTGAACGCAGGTTTGGGATTATAACTGACTTGTAACTCTATCAAGGAGTCACTGCAGAAGTTCCATGGGTTTTGGAGAGCCTGTGCAGCAAAAGGATTAAATCAATGAGGATCATCGATTTTAACAAAGGAAACGTACAAAATCGTGAAGTAGATAAAAAGACATTTTCCAAGGACGGTCTCTGCACGAGGCAGGCACGCATCTGCCACATACGGCTGAGGACAGGCAGAGCTGATGTAACCTTCCTCAGTATGACTTGTAATGGGAACGGGCCAAATCAGACTGGCACCTTGATCCTGTTTCAGAAGACGAATCACCTGAACATCTGAAGTGTGGTGCCCACTTACCTGTTCCGTGCACACTGGTAGGGACTGCAAATTCGTTTTCATCAGAGCACACCTACGCTTCTCCCTAGCTCAGGCTCTTTCAGTTCCCAGTGCAGCGCTCATTTCACTGTGAGCCAGGTTAGGTAACAGTATCACGTCCTTCCTGTAAAGCTTTTCCTGAGACTTCCAGGATCTACTCACTTACTGCTGTTTCCAGATGGAGTTAAAGACCAACACCGTGGAGTGCTCAGCACCCTCCAGAAATGACCTGTGGAGTACAACTCAGACCAGACCCCGCACTTTCAAAAAGTACAATGATATCCAAGAGAAACCTGCTATTCCACTTACAAGTGCGACAACCGGGTCCTGTGCACCTTACAACTGAGACACATTTTGAGCCATTCAGCCAGCATAACTACCACAGCACCTTCTCCCTGTTTAACTGCAGAGGAATTGCACCCAGCAATCCTCCCACTGCCCATCTCCTTTTGCACTGAATGCCAGCGTTACCTTTTTTGGCATTTACAGGAGAAAACTGGAAACGGCATGTGAAGGACTGAACACGACAAGGAAAAGAAGAGCCCTTCACTGACTCTCACCAGGCCAAAGGAGCTTAGATGGGAAAAAGAAACGCAGCAAATATTATGTTACTTAACCACCGTCCCACTTTGTGAGAGCAGATGCCCACAGGGGGACATGCCTCGGATCATGCCTGGCAATCAGACTCCCAGGGTATGAGGAGCTGAATTACTGTGGAGTTACAAATCTTCAATCTGGAAGTATCCGGTCATGCATGGAAATCCCTGGGCATTGTGTGGATGCTAGGAAAGCTGCAGATTTTCAAGGCTAGCCTGTAAAAGGAAGAGTAAATCTCCCTCACAATAGAAAGTGGGTTATTTAGGTTACTCCTTCAGGACATCACCCTTCGTGACTAGGCTTTCTGCATTTGAAAAAATACAATTTTCAATAAAGTACCTGACAAAGCACCCCGATGCTTCATGGTTCTCTCTGCCTGAACACTCACACTGAAGAAAATGAGCACTTCTTATATAATTCAAGGAAGAGTCTTGCTCTTTTCAGCAAATTCAATTTTCTCACAAAATCCAAAGCCACAATTCTTTCAAATTCTTATTGTGGAGATCAGCTAAGTATCGCCAAGAAGAATTAGTTCTCCCTCCATAAAAGCATGTTTTAAAATTAGTAATTTGGTTCAATTTAGGGATTTAGTTTATTTGATGACTATTTTAACAGTAAGGAGGATAGCTGAAAGTATTTCAAAATTTTCATTTTTACGCTTTGAAGGAGAAAAATGGAGATTGTGTTCCCTCTGCTTTTTAAAAGAATTAAACCAACCTCCTATTTCAACGAGTTGGAATCCCTGTGTCTTCATTCCTCTCAGTAGAATACATTTGCATAATAATGGTGGATGGTCAGAACAGCAATATATCAGAGTACACATGAACAATTATTTTTTCCAGCCTGTTCATCAGGCCCAGCATCTCAATACACATGCTCCCACTTAAACTTCAGCTTCCAATCCTAGGTTTCTCGAATGAAGTAAGAGACATCTTAGAAAGCCAATAAATCTTTTTTTCCTCTGTCAACAAACAATATTCTGTTACCTCTTTGGCCCAGCATCTATACCTTTTCATGGGAAACAAGTCCCCTAACACAGTCTTTGTCTCCTCTGTCATCTTTGTATATGAGTCGATGTGTTTTTCACCCATGGATCTAAAGCAACATTTCCTCCCTTGAGGATAACCATCATCACTTGCTCAGGCAACTAATCAAAAGCAAAAAGCAAAACAGTTCTATTTTTTAAGGCCCTAATAGTATACAATGGCTCCAAATAATTCAGAGACCACTGTGTTTTCTGTACATTTCTGAAGCCTTTGAGATTAGCTGATTTATTCATGGCTACACTCCTCAAACCCAGCATCTGGAGTACGAAAACCCATGGATTTGCAATTAATTTCCGCTATACATATTTGAAAGACCTGGAGTCTGCTGACCTCCTGGACACTGTGCAAGTCCCATCTGCTATCTGCTCGCTCACACTTTTGTTTGAAAGGACGAAGAGGGAGTAATTTAGACTATGATTAACAGCTACCTTCTGTAGCTGTTTTTCATAAAACAAGCCCATTTCTGCTGTTTTAATCTGGTAAAACTCAGCTGGGATATTAGAATATTTAAAATGGAAAGATAAATCTGTTCAATAGTCATACAAGGCACACAACATTTGAAACAAACGAACACGGTTCCACTGAGGTATTTCTAATGTTACAATGTGAGGGACCAAAGTACTAGACACCAACAACTTTTATTTGAATTCAGGAATTTTTCTGATACAAAATAAAAGCTTAACTACAAACTATCTTTTGATTTTTATTTAAATCATTATATAGAAGCTGACAACAGCAAGAATACTCAAAATTAGGGGTTCCCTGTTCCTACTGTAATATGTCCTGGCAAAATTTTTATGTTTCTTCTATTCCCTGCAGGAATCCTGGAAAAATTTTTATGCTCCTCCTATTCACTGGAAGAATATGGGACTATTTCCCTCAAAATGAAGACCTTTTTTCATGACAGTCTGCAGAGCTGACAGTTACCTAAGAGCTGCCTTTGGCTGGCTGTCCCCAGCCTCCATGGAGAGAGCAAGGGACTTGTAAAAAAGAGGACAAGGATCTACTGGTCAGCACTACTGCAGGCTTACGTCAAAAGTCCCCAAGGCTCTCTCAAAAAAAGAAAAAAAAAATCCTGATGCATTATTTGGACACTGGTATATAAAGCTTTGTCCTCTTTTAAACATCCACCAAACCACCAGCAAATCACTTCGTCCAGTGAGAAACAATACACATATTAGAAGACACAAAACCCTCTCCTATTTTTGGACAAAGTCTGCTCCTTTTCCTTGGAGATCATATCATCTACCACATTTTCAAATGAGAGAGACAATTTCTCCCTGAAACATGGGTACTGGTGTCATCCGTGTGTGTTGTCACTCAAGGAAAGCCATGATGAACCTCCTGCTGTGACATCCCTCTCCTTCATCTGGTACCACTTCCCCTTCCGTCCCTCCTTCCTTCACTTATTAATATTATTGTGACAATGACACCATTATCTAGAAGTGGAGAGCAACTGACTAATTTTTAAACCTCTCTCTGAAGTTATCAACACATCATTTTAAAGGGCTAAGAAGGAGTAACACTCCAAGGGCCATTTCCACGGCCTGGATAGACACAGAGAGACAAAAACGGGAAGCTCTGCCTAGACAGACATGTTGAACAGTTGCCTCCAGGATGATAAACAACTGGTATTTAGATTATTTCATTAGCATCACCCCACCTCCTTGGCTGGCACCCCAGCTCCGCAGAAGCTCACGGTGACCGTTTCGCCGGTTCAGCAGGGCCAAGCTCTTGCCTGTGATGACAGGAGCCAGCGAGCAGCTGACTGTGCAGGAAGCAAGTACAAAGTCATCCCTTTAAAAGCAAGGCTACAGTTGAGTTAAGGACAACACCAAGTTTTTTAAAATAGGATTCTGGATCCCAGACAGATAAACAGTCTTCGGCCTTTGATGTACTGAGAATTCCCCTCAAGATACTGACTAGAGCTGTGTGAATAATTGATTTTCTCAGCTGAATAGCTGAAGCAACCAACCAAACAAACCCCAACTTGTTTGCTAATTAACATTTTTTCCTTGAAAACTGAGGGAAAAAAAAGTTAAATTCGGGACTGCTGAATTGTTATATTCAAACAAAAGTCATTGCTCTTCCATTTTTAACATTCTTATTTGCAGACAAAAAGAATCTAAAAATACAATGCTAGACTCATGGTAAGAAGCTAGGATGTGCATCCCATAAGGTAGGGTATCTCTCAAGCAAGGTCACCTGAAGCATATGGTTCCTGCTTGGTGAAATCTAGAGAAACAGCCACCCTGCTTTAAAATTCAGACCCTGGGAGACACGATCAGGTTTGGGAACTTGGACACAGGTTTCCCCACATACAATGGCAGTGCTGAAAAGTAACAGCAAAGTGCTAACTGTTAATTTCTCTGTTGCGCATTTAAGTCTCCGAACAGATAAAACTCCTGAGGGACACCCCGTGAGATGTCAGAATGACTTATCTCAATTTCTCTTCTACTCTGCTAAAAGGTCTGTGAAATCCATGAAAAAAAATCTGAGTTTGTCAAGAATCTTAAATGCCTGAAAATATATTTTCAATGTTAATTTTATCTGCTTTTCGATCACTTTGTCAAAAAGCAGAAGGCCATGGACACTCACAGTTACTATTAGCTCTACCAGCAGACCAAGAAATGCTGTTTCTCTTTGAAGAACCAACAGAGAATGCCAGAGCCACAGTTGGCTCAGCAAAATGGGGATGACAAAAAATGTCTTACGAAATGAGCCACCTTGGTTCTTTTCCTTGAATTGCCCCAAGGAGGAAGGTGCTCAGCCCTGCCCACTCACACTGGCGCCTGTGCCAGCCAGGCGCACTCTTGGATGCGTCACAGGCTGGAGTATTCACGGTGACTTCATGCTAAATCATGGTGCTGGGAACCAGTGACATTTCTCTGGAGGGTCCCTTTGACTCACTGGCAGTGGCAGTGCCCCAGCTCTCCCTCAGCCTGATGGCTGCTGCCATTTGTTCAGGCAGGTTCATTCTGAGGCGATGGAGAATGGCCTCACCCTTCCAGCCTTGCTGATGAACAACATCTTGAATACCTCATGCTGTTGCAGGCTGCTTACAGAAATTACACAATTAACCTGGTGACAGCCGTGGCTGTTCAGGACGGCTCCTTGCAGGCACCAAGACTGCCCACAGCATGGCAGGAGTCACCCAAACCTGGCCACGCAGCGCTGGGGAATGCAGCACCTCAGCCCTCGACGCTCCGTCGGCTCAGTTTTTATTTTTAAAAACTAAATGGTCAAAAGTAGATCACCTGTAAAATGAAACGGGGATAGGGGAGCGCCAGTTGTATTTTGAGCCCTATTATGCAATGGAGTGGGGATTACATAACGAGGGGAGTGCAATTACAGAAACGTGGCTCCCATGACACAGAGCCCAGCTACAGTGACAGGCCAGCAAACCCATCACAGGCAACAGCTCTCTAACCCAGAAAATAAATTTATTGACTGTACTGCCTAATAACCTTGCCACTTGGAATGAACAATCTGAGAGGTTGAAACGTGCCATGTTCTATCTATTTAACTACTAAGTTACTGTCAGCAGTTTATTTCTGTCTTTTTTTTTTTTTAATCCCAGTTCTCTTTTTGTTGTAATTGACTTTGCAAACTTCTGGAAGAATGTTATTGAAACTCTTGCTTTTTAAATATGTTTATTAATGATGCACACATAAACATCCTCTGGTAACCAAAAATTGCTACTACTTTCTCAAAATCTCTTAAGTGGTTTAGGGAAGAAAATTCTCAGATTATATAGCTGAGAATTCATTACTAATAAAACAATTCAGTGCTTCTCTTCACTGAGCCATTTTATGATCCCAGTAAATATTCATTTAACCCCTTTAAAGTTCAACACTGCAGAAAGAGGCTGAATTGTTACAAAATGAGAGAATTTAGCATTGTCCTTCTAAATTCTTGTAACAAATAAGAAGAACTATGACCTCTCTAAAAAGAGACAAGTTAACAGTGAGATGCAGCAAGAGCAGTTACAGAACTCCAACATATCCCAGGCTCCCTGTTAATTAAAATTCTTTTTTTTTTTTCTGGTAGATGTTTTTTAATATCCCAAGGTGACCTAGGAAACCTGACCTCTAGAAACGAAGTGCAGAGAAAAAGACTATCTGATTAAAAAAAGGAGCAGTAGGCCCAAATCAAATAGGTTAAAAGGAGGAAAAGCCACTTACAAAAAGAGCCTGTTGAGAAATCAAAATTAATTTTCAGTCTTAAGAAAAAACAAGCCTTTACTTCTGCTCAGGCAAGCAGTTCCATAGACGCAAAGAGGAATAACCTCACTTTTCAGCAAATAAAAAGTATGTTATTATTTACTCTTTCCCCACCTCCTTGCCAAGACACAAATTTAAGAAGTTACTTAGTATCATTTACTGACAGACACGGAGCTGTGCATGTGCCCCGAGTTCAAGGGCATTCACGAACAGGAAAACCACCCCCTCAGAGCCATGTGTGCATTGCCCACTATAATAACCATAAAGAGGTACTGCCTACCAGCATTATTTGCCCATTTATTAAAAACGGCTTATGAAATACTTCTCTTCTACAGATATTCTGCAGGGAAAAAAAAAGGCAAAAAAAAAAAAAAAGCAGCATAAAATGGACCGATTCAGCTCAGACGAGATCCTCTGGGAGAACCGATCACCTCCTTTGAAGAGGAGAGTTGGCAGGAACCGTCTGGCTGCTGCAGCTTCAGTACCTAGCCCAAATTACTTGTTCCTTTCGGGCCGGACGATTTGAAACCTGCACAAGTTTGGCAGCAGCTCGGGCAGCCATTCCCGGTGTGACCCCGCAACACACCTCAGCGCGGTGTGCCGAGCCCCAAACCCGGGGTCGCCCCTTGTCCCCGGAGGGATGCTATGCGGGACAGCACAGACAAAGACCTGGGGGCAGCAGCTCCAGCGTCGCGCCCTCCGCCAGCGGCAGCACTGCACGCAAGAGACCAGCGAGTATGGCCGACTGGCTGGTGAAGGGCAGGAGGCTCCAGTCCCAAACCCCACTGGAGCCCGGAGAGCCCCCTTTTGCTGTGGGGCGAAGGATGTGCCCATCAGGGGTAACGGGCACGATATCCCGGTGTGCCACAGGCGGCAAAGCCAAGCACAGGGACAAAAGCCTGGCGGGAGGACACGATGCATGCATGTGTTCCTCGTCCCTCCGAGCTGCCCCGCACCTCTGCCGCACCTGCCCGAGAAGGGACCCCGCAGACAAACGCGTGTGTCCCTGCCTTCGTCCCTTCGGTGACACCAGGTCCTCGGGGAGACCGGGCCGGGCCGCGGTCAGCCGCGGGCTGGCCGCCTTTGGGGTTCCCACCCGAACACCGCTCGGACCCTCACCCCGAGCGAAGGATGCGTGTGCTCCTCCCCGAGCAGGGAGCCCTACCTGCCCCTTGACCAGGCTGGCGGCGAACTGCCTCATGACGGCCTCCACGGTGTAGGCGCTGGACCAGCCGCGGGGGGTGAGCAGCTCCATGCAGATGGCCCCGCCGTCCAGGACGTAGCCGTTCTCCAGGCGGGGGCTGAGCACCCTCATGAAGGGCGGCGAGAAGGGGAAGTTGTCGGGGAACGTGAGGTTGAGCAGGATGTACTCCGTGTTGGTCTCCTTCATGTCCTGCCACAGCACCGAGTCCTTGTCCACCTGGTGCAGCTTCACGTTCCAGTCGAAGAGGCTCTCGTCCACCAGCTCCACCGAGATGAAGCGGTCGCTGAGCCGCGCGATGTCCTGCAGCTCCTTCATCAGCCGCCGGGTCCGCACCTGCGTGCAGTGCTGCTGCCGGCCCGCGGGCACCAGCGCCGCCGGCCCCGACCCGCACCCGG
>VZRQ01004873.1:1768433-1798936 GCA_013397975.1 Machaerirhynchus nigripectus | reverse complement strand
ACCCGCGGGTGCGTGGGCAGGTGTTGCACACGTACGTGTGTGTGCGCGCGTGTCGGCGCCCACACGGCCGGGAAGTGACACCGCGGCAGCTGCGTGCACGTGTGTGCACACGGACAGAGCCCGCACCTAAGGCAGAGACAGAACAGCTCTGTAGTCATGGGTAAGGACACGATGGCATTTAAGTGCAGTGCGTATATGTATTTACACCTACCTGCCTAAACACATACAATCACATACATAAGGCCTATAAAAATCGATAGATAAACATGGTTGAGAAGTAGTTGTAAGTACATAACGTGTATATATATATGTGTGTGTGTGTGCACGTGTGCATTTCGGTCTTTGTTATGTTGGGAATGATGTGACAATCTTGCTTTCTTCAGTACAGCAGATATACATATCCCATCCCTCTCACACCTGCTCCCCTCCAGACCAAGTAGGTCTGACCTCCTGGGACTTTGTATAGCACAGGAAGAAATAGCTGATTCCCAAAATCTCTGTTCCCACCACATTCTTTACCTTCAGAGGAAAAGAAAACAATACAATAAATGCTTTGAATTGGGGAATAGTGAAGGCAGGGCCCAAAGTGTGATTACGTATGTGTGTGGAGGATGTAAAGCAATAGGCAGTGTGTGCACATAGCAGCATTATATTCCATAACACATTTCCCAGTGGAGGATCTGGAGGTGGATCTCCTCTTGCTCCCTGAAGACTCCATAGATCAATGTCAGGAGATACTGGCAGAGTTGACCTGTGTGTGGCACCCTGTGCTTCTCCATCGGCCTGCTTTGAATAGAGAGAAGGTGAAGAGCTGTGAGCGAACCGTCAGTGATGGCCTGGGCGGCCCAGGTGCCACGACGCTGTCCTTGTTTGCTCCTGCCCTCCATCCTGTTGACCTTGCCAATCCAACAGTGTGATAACCCTTGGAGTTGCTCTGATCCTTTCAAGTGTACAGATACCCAGAGAGGTCTGTTGCAGGTGAGATGTTTGCTAAATTCCCTACCCCTGAACAGATCTGTATTGTGAAGTACTGTTGACAGAGTATTTCCCTGGAGGTCAGATATCCTGGGGAATGTGAAGTGAGTGGAGGCTGAAATGTCAAAGATTGTTCTGTTCATTCCATATTCATCTCCTACCTCCTACATTTGCCTGAGTAGTTGAGGAATCTCCAGTTTATAGTTTATTGCAAAGTGTGTCCAAGCCTTCCCTTAGCAGCCTTGTGGTGTGGCAGACATGCCACTCCCCTGAACCATTGATGGCCCTTCCATGGAGCTGGGAAATTTCTGGAGTACAGACAAACTGCACCCAGACATCTCGTGGTGTGTGACGCTTCCAGGAAACAAGTAATCTGTGCTTAATCAGGAAAATGACTCCAGCAGGACTTGCAGGGGGAGAAACTAAGGCAGACATGGAAACATCTCATTAGCATATGGAACGGGGCACTGAGAAACCTGATGGGACAGGTTGGAAGACTATTCCCGTTCTGGTGCAAAAGCTAGAAGTCACAGAATCTTCACCCGCAGCTTCAATCCCCACGGGCAGTCAAGTGGAACAAGGCGCTCAGTGGTCACCCCTGGATGAATACCTAGGGTAAGGCATGGTGGTATGGCACAGATGCTGAACTGAACCACACTGCCAGCCAGCACCTTGAGCCTTTGTGTTGGCCACATTAATGTTTTAAACTGAAAGGTCTCTGCATGGTGTTTCTGTGGCAGGTGGCAGCAGAAGCTGTGATCATTAATTTAACATCATGGAAGTTACTTACCTGTCTCACGTAATTGAGGTATCTACCCAGTGGTGAAGCCAAAAGAGAAGAGCAAGGTCTCTGCAAAGGGAGGCCAGAGCCAAGCAGCCCCTCTGTGACCTTGCACCACTGCTCTGTGAAATGGTACAAGATTAATGAAGGAAGTGATGAGAAAGCTGTTTCAGCGATGAGGAAGGTGTAGTAGGTGTGCCTGGCCAAACAGGGTTCTACTGCCACAGGGAACTGCCCTGGTGGTGCTGAAAGCAGTGAAATTCATCACAGTCTGTGTCCTTACTGTCTGCAGGGTCAAAAAGCTGAAGTGATGGAGTGAACTCTTCTTTTTCATACCCAGGCTTCCTCAGCAAGCAAGTTATTTGGTTAGTCCAGTATGGACTCTGGATGGCTCGAAATCAAATCTTGAGGGAAAACAGCTTGCAGGGGAAACTTCCCCCGTATCTAGACTGTCCTTATCCACATATTCCCTGACTGACAAAAAAATGAACAAATTTGGTCCGTAATATATCTTTGCACATTCCTAATAAATTCCTGTTCCTTAGTACATTAAATAGTAGAAACATATCTATTAACTTTGTTCATTGTTATACCGTCTCACCAGTTTGCCCAGTGCAGGAGTCAAACTGAACTCACCTGCCATCTCCCAGACAAGGCTCTCATGTTCTTGTCTTGGAGCAGGACTGGTTGATCCACTTACAGTGCATAAAGACATCCTAGAGTGATGCAATGACTTTCAAATCAGAGAGGCATGTGGGTATGAAAAACAGACTGCCCTCTGGCAGATATTTCTCCTACGTATTCAGCTGGAGAGCTGCTTTCAGGCTCAGCCACTTATTAGTGACACAGGGCAACATTCAAAGCTCAGGTCTGGCAGCAGCCCTCAGCTCCACGTGGAGCAGGGTGCAGCTGATGAAGGGCATCTCAGACTCTTGTGGTAGAGAAGCATCTGCCACTAGCTGGAGATTCAGCACTCCGAACGCCTATTGCAGTACCAATTTGATGTTGTTTGGGTCTGGCAGGAATGTGTTGTTTTTTGTGGTTTTTTCCTAGTAGGATAATATTGGCTAGTGATTTTCTTGTTTGTACTGCATTTGCAAAAAAGGAGTTACCTGTGGTTCAGCAAAAAGTTCATATCTGTATTGTTTACTTCAATTTAAATGCAGCAGAATTTTAATGCCAAGTGATAGAAAATGTTACTTAAATTGAACAACTGCACAAAGCATTTCTAGAATGATTAGGGGAAGAAAAGTCATATCTTCATAGGAGAATTAAAAGATTTTTTCTTGTTTAGCATAGCTCAGCAAAGACTGAATAGGGCCATGATAACACTTTATAAATATATTTGAGAAGTAAATGTCAGAGAGGGATATTGACTTCATCACATGATCAAATGGCAGTACAGTGAGTAATCCTGAATACATCTGCAGTGGAAATCTAAAGGCTTCCAGGTATATGATGAAGGAAGCATTTGAATACTCTCCTGAGCACTGGAAGGAGTAGCCTGCAGTCTGGTAGCATGGAGCCTTAGAAGTTTATGGGCATAACTGTACAACACAATAGAATAGGAAAATGCCTGAAGAGAGAAAATTAAGCTTTTATTATGAGTCCCTGGGCATCTGGTGTGTCACTATCCCCAAGTGTGTGAGAAAATAAATTAGATCACTGTCAATTTGCATTATAATAATTCCATGCCTCAGGGCTTCCACTGGAGTTGGGAGAGGTTTTATTTTATTCTTCCTGATGCATGATTTGTCCTCTACTGCTCTTTTTTTTTGCCTTGCTCTGCAGGTCTGAAGACAGATTGTTATAGGTGGCATTAAAATCTTAGGGTTCATGTATCCTGCTGATATGCTCAGCATTAGGCCAGCCTCTAGACCTGGAACTCTTTTAAAGGAGTTATTTACCTAGGTTGGCTTAGTAGGCTCCATTGATTTAATTTATAGCATGGGACACAGCCTCCTTCCTACAATCAAAAGAGAGTTATATTTAGCTAATTCTTTGCAAACATGCAAACACACACTTTTTCAGCAGGTAAGCTATTTATTAATCTCTCCCTCTTTTGCCCGAGTTGTCCCAATGCTTGCTAGTATCTCACTGGGCACCTTTGACTGTTCATTTTTTGTTTGCCTTCTTTCATCCTCCAAAGTGACAACATCATTTATTTTTAGAAGGATATTCAGAAGAAAGGCATTTTCAGCAACAAACAGCAAGAATGAAGAAAGACACAAAAATGTTCACTCCTGGAATGTTAAAACCTATAGAGGTATATGTGCAATTCCTACGTTCCTGTTGACACATCCTCTGAAATTACCTTCTTCTTGGTGTTGGAAGTCCATCTGGCAGTGCTAATCTCTTTTACTGACTTAGATACACAACATTCTTGAGGTGACCTCCACTCAACAGATATGATAATCCCAGGTAAATGCAAAGGATACCTGGGTAAATGAATAGCCATTGTATCACAATGATAGCTTTTGAGAATGATAAACAATATCTATGGAGAATATGGTTGACTGTCTGATTTTTAAGTCTGCACAGCATTGGAAATGCTCAGGAGAAGCTTTTTATGTTCATGGTGTTCACGTTCATGTATTGCTACTTACTGACTAAAAGGCATTTGCATCTGGCAATTCTGAATCACAGAACTCTGTGTCAGAGGTGACCTTCTCATATACGCACACAAGTATTTTTAAATTCTTGCACTCATACACAAATTCAAGATGTGGCCAGTACTGTGAAGAGCAGAAATAACTCACAAACTTCTCCCCAAATAAAGGTACAGTACATCCTTTACCTTGTTCCATCCTCAGCCTTGACGTCGGGCCACGTTTTTGCCCTACGGTTTCATCTTTGAAGTAATTCTGTAGCTGCTCAGTGAGGAAGCTGTATCCCATGGAATGGTTGGAGGAATGGCAACTATATGATGGTCCCTCCACTTCAGATGCAAAAATTTTTGTTTGTGTGACTCTTTGAATTCTGACTAGAATTTTTAATGGTCTGAGATCATGAACTTTTCTAAGCTCCTGCATATAACCAGAAGAGTCAGGGCCGTTGGTGAGGCCTTTCAACAATGCTGCTTTTATCTGAAGGCAAACAACATGAATCTGAGCCCTAGATAGCCCCTTCTTTTGCAGAGTATCCTGTTCATGGATGGGTCTTTACCCCAAGGAGAGTCTGAGTGGTCTCCTTCCTCAGCTGCAGTCCATTCCACATGAAGCTGAGGGCTGCTGCCAGATCTGTCTCACTTGTCAGTGCCTAGCAGCTGAGCCTGAAAGCAGCACTCCAGGTGTTCCAGTACTCTGGTTCACAGCACAAAAAGGACACATGATTGTCTCTTATTACCTGCTCAGAGCACCAGATTAACCCCTGGCTTGGCAAAAGCACTCTTAGGTCATCTAAGCAACAGATGGATATCAGTGTAAACCACACAATATTAACACAGAGAGACCAACTTTAGTTAAACTTTAAAGGCAGAATGCTGGAATTTCAGTAACTTAGTCTCAAAGACCTTACGGTGCCATGAAATAATTTTTGGATCCTGAAGTTTTTAAACTGCATCACAGACCTCTTGCTCCCTTGAAGTGACAGGAACACAATAAAGTTCAATAGTACAAAGTGCTGAGGGGGCAATGATAAGGAGTTTTTACATAAATCTGGAGAAGCAGACAAAGAAGGAAGTGATAAAAAAAGAAGGATGTGTTGGTAGAAGGGATTAAAAAGATGTGCTGCCAGAGTGATGCAGATTTAAAAGAACAGGTTGATGTGACTGAAGATGGCACTCAGTGAGGTATTTTGAGTAAAGACGGGAAAGTATTAGAAGCTTTGTATAAGATGATGATAAGATCACATTTGGACCCCAGAACAACTCACACTTCTCTTTGATGCCAGCTAAACACTTTTTCTTTGCCCCCAGTCAATCCTTTACCTTCATATTCCCTTAAATCTCACCATATTCTCTCATTTTCCTCTTTACAGCACACAGCCATAAGAAAGGTCACTTGCAATGCATTTATGGGCAATGAACTCTTCCTCCTTTATCCTAAACTCTTAACATCAGCCTGGTCATCACAACAGTAAGACACATGTTTTAGCTTTTAGTTTCTCAGTGCCAATTATAAACCCCAAACTACTATGCAAAAAAATTCAAAAGGTGACAACGGATTAGAGAAGCTAAATTCTTTTAAAATAGCTAGATTAGTTGCAAGATTACAGATAATGGCCCAGTTTCTTTAAAATAAGGAGTGTATATTTGCCTACTCTCATACAGTGTTGCCAGGAACTGAGATCAAGTCCTGACATCCTGATCTTGGAGAAGCTGCTGCTGCCACCAGCTGGTAGTTCCCTGGTCCTTGGCGGGAGAGATGAATACAGAGCTTACACAAAGAACTCCCAGGGAAAGAGGTGGGCCCTGAAGGAGGTCACATCTACAGAAAGCCACAGAAACATTGATCCAGTCCAAAGTACATTTTGGAATATGACAAAAGACCTGTATTATGTGTAGATGTGGCACTTAGGGACATGGTTTTGTGGTGGACTTGGCAGTGCTGAGTTAATGGTTGAACTCAATCATCTTAGAGGTTTTTTCCCAGCCTAAATGATTCTATGGTTCTACATTAACAGGACCAACCGATGATAACATTCCCCGTCAGCAGTTATTCACGGGCATGGCTACAGCAGCAAGCCTACTGAATTCATAGCATCAGGCATGCAACACTGGTTCTTTCTAGATGACATCATGTGCTTCATCACTTAGGTTCAAGAAATAAATTTTTTGGGTGGCAGCTCCATTTGAAGTAGAAATGACAGTTCCTTGCATGATTCACTGCTGCTTCTGCAGAACCAATATAAGTGAGTGCTGAGTTGTACACCATGTGAAGAAAAAATTGTTTGTCACCCTGTGGCTGCAATCATAAATGTAAAAGAAGGTATTTTGCCACGCCTGTGGGATCAGTGCAGGTCAGTGGACCTTTGTACACATGAAGAGGCACAGAGATATGGTTTATTATCAGAATCTGCACACAGTTGTAGATCAGCTGCTGGGTTTGTCATTAGCAAGCCAAAAAGTCGAGTCTTTTCTCTGTTAGATTTAGGAACAACAGGCACTTCCTCCTGCAGTATCATCTACAAGAGGATGGTTGGAACAAACCTGTGCTTGAGTCCTGGAAGCACTGGAAGGTACCCCAGCCGCTGGCTTGCCGTGCAATTCAGACAGGGTTTGTCAGGGCTGGGATGGTTGTACTGTACAGCAAACCTCAGCTGGCTGTTTCATACCTGGTTGTTCCTCAGTGAATCTGTGAATTCAATTTTTGCAATTTGAATTGCAACAAATCAGTGAATACTGATTTGTTGTAATTAACTGAATTAGAAGAAATCAGTAACTTCATTTGTTTCTAAAGAATACTGCTATATCTGGATTTATGAGACCGAGGATGGCCCTGGACATCTTTGTTTCTAGACTGAAATATGGGAAATAGAAACAAAAAAATCTTCTTGGGTTTTAGACATGCATTCGTATCAAGTCAAATTAGGTCTGTTGTAGACCTAAACTGCAACTACAGCAGTGTTGATGGGTAGAGCTAAACACAACCACTCAGCCATAGCTAGGTATTGCAGCAGAATCCCATCTATCCCATGCAACAAGATTCATTCATATTCTTGGACTCTGAGCCAGTGGTGGCATTTGTATATGAAATGCAAAAGCAGAAAAATGTGTGAAAACTGGAAACAGAGGATCTATCCAGGCTTCTAAGTAGGGTGTGTTTGTTTTCAGAAGTGTCTCATGAGGCTTGACCAAGGACTCATCCCTCTACCTGTGGTACTCATCCACGGAGGCTGTAACCAGGTCTGACCTTGTGGTTCTGGTTCTAGCTAAGGGAAGACAGAGAGTGGAAGGGCTGCTGTCAACCCAGTAGCACCAGGGCCTTGAGCAGGCAGGGGACCAAACACTTCCCAAATCAGTTTAACTTAATTGTTCCTCCTGTTCTGAGAACAGATAGTCCCTTCCTCTTCCATCAGCCTTTCTCTGGCATCAGGGTAGGCTGTTCCCTACCTGTAAATGATCAGTCTTCTCTGCCATGGCCCCTAGGGCACACAGTGTCTTCTGTTTCTTCAGTAGATGCTTGCAAAGGTAAAATTCAGGGAAGATACACAGGGTCCCAGCCACAACACCAAGGTGAACTGTGCTCATATGGATTTTCTTACCTCCATCTCTAGGTCACATTTTGTCCCAGAGGTGTTTTGTCTGAACTTGGGGAAACCCTATCCCAGAAGAACTGCTGGGGCAGGAGGGCCAAGTGGCATTCCCCCGGAGTGGTGCTCTGAGGTTGTGTCTGAAAACCTGTGCTGGGGGGCAGAAAGGAGGCAGTAGGCACGGAAAAGGGCCAAACTATGGGGTCTGTGAGGTGATCATTGCAAGAATGGGCTTTTCCTGCTCTAGCTTTTCATCCTTCACAGTACAGAGAGCAATCTGAGAGTCTGTGCTACTAACTGTTTTGAAAAGTCAGGGACACTGAAGGACCCTGAAAATAGTGTTTTCATTGTATGATGATAAGGCTGTACATGGTACAGCCTGAGCCAGGGCTTGTGGAGACATGCAGGGATATGATGCCTGTTGGAATAGCGTTGGACTAGTGGCCTGAGCAACGCAAATCTGACACAAACTCATCCATACAGTTTGTAAAAAGAGGACCCTGGGGCAATCCCTTATGCCAGACTTGACCTGGAATTTGCCTCACATCAGGCTGATCTAATCACTTCAAATTCAGTTTTGGGAGCAATATGCCAGATCAGGTGATATGTTTCCAAGTGGGACTTTATTTGGCAATATTGCCAGCAGAATTCCCAGGGGACTGCTACTGCCATAATTTAATAGTTGTATTGATGATCTGGAGGTAGCTAAAACTTGCAAATAAAAGAAGACCGTTCGGAAAGGCCAGCAAAGCGATACATAGTGTGGAGGCAGACTGAACTGAATAGCTTGTGTTTGTGAAATAAATGTGTTTCAATAAAAACACTTTGTGAAGTCATCTTACTAGGAGCAAATCATGCAAGTTCATGTGACTGCAGACCACATTCCCTGTAAAAGGAAACATTAAAGGAAATTAGGGGTCACTATGTACCATATCATCACAGTCCGGAGGCATAGAGGAATCTTGTGGCATAGAGGAATTTTGCAGCCCTGCGGTGCATAAGTAGGAAGGGATACAGAAGAAGCACAAGGCATGGGGGAACAAGGACCAACACCATTGCAGGGGCCAACGCTAGATTGCAATGTGTAGGTCACCTTCCCTTTTCTGCTGATATTGAAAAAAAATAGAAGCACTGAAAAAGCCGAAATTCATTAAAGAAAAAGGTGTAAAGAATTCAGTGTGTTTAATTTATCATATAGAAGTCTGAGAAATGATTCAATTATTTGATTAAAGCACAGAATAGATATGTATACTATCTGTATCTAAACTAACTGGGCAATGAAGCAGTTCTTCATCAGTTAGACAGAGATGTGGAAAGAATCAATAGCTATAAATTAGTCTTCCTCAGGCGACTTCTGTAAATAAAACCTATTTGAAGACTGGATGCTGGGCATGAACAGTAAAATATCTTTCACAGTGATGCAGGCAGATTGTGGAGACAGTGGGATATCAACATGCAAGAGTGTGAAGAATGAGTTTAAAATTCAAGAGCCACTTGAATGCCCCTCCCAAATAATAGCAGAAAGAGAGTCTTTAGTGCACTGCCTGCTTGTCTCCTAGTGCCTTCCAAGAAGGAATTCCTACTGACATGATAAAGTACACTGGAGAGCCAACTGGCTAGGACTGTGTCCAAGGAGCCCACGTGACAGGATGGACTGGAGGAGCCATGTATTCAAGCCTTTTGGCTCACCACGTTCTGAAGTCCCCCAGAGCCTACCGTTGCCCACACATTCATACACCATTATTGGTTTAAACCTGTGCAGGAAGAACTGGTAGTCCCAGTTTGAACCGGGAGGCAGCCTGTGGGCACTTCTGTGAACATGAGACACTTTGTATTGATCAGGCTGAACCCTGTAGCTTTCACCAATTCCAGCCTCTAATACAGGACATCCCCATAAGGCCCAGGACTATAAAAAAGAGGGAGAGAAACTTTTTTTACCCAGGCAGATAGTGATAGGACAAGGGGAAATGGTTTTAAACTAAAGAGGAGAGATTTAGATTATATGGTAGGAAGAAATTCTTCACTGTGAGGGTGGTAAACAACTGGAACAGGTTGCCCAGAGAAGTCGTGGGTGCCCCATCCCTGGAAGTGTTCAAGGCCATGCTGGATGGGGCTTTGAGAAACCTGGTCTAGTGAAAGGTGTCATGCCCATGGAAGGGAAGCTGGAACTAGATGTTCTTTAAGGTCGCTTCCAAACCATTCCATCCTTTTATATTCTATCCTTCAATGATACTCTAGCCCCAAGTCAGAGGTGCCAGTAGCTCCATACCAGCTGTGACCATAGCTCTGCTCAACCTGCTTATCTGAACTCTTTTCAGGGGCATAACCCTGAATGCTCATTAATTTTTCTGATTTTCTGATTTGTCCCTTGGTTTGAACCCATGTGGCCATTACTTCCTTCTTCTTGTACACTGTGACTAACAGATCTGCCTTAGAAAAATGAGAAGTGACAGGGAAAGACACAAACACAGGAGCAGAGGCACCCACACCGTATAACAGTGACAAAGGCACACAGACAGCTTTTTCATCTGGACCACCCATATTCTTCCAGAATTGCTTTCAAGTACATTTCAGGATTTGGAATACAAATAAGGGCTGCTCCATGCCAGCTGGACTCAGTCCTGGAAAATGGTCCTAGGTCTTTTTTATTTGCTAGCACATATGTGGTCTGGGTGTCTTTGAAATTCTCACTGCCCAGGATATTCCTATACCTTCTTTTCCGCACCTTTGGTAATGAAAAAGTCTCAGTTTTAAATACAGGGTACTACTTACTCTGAGTTACAGGAGAAAAAATAAAAAGCTGTAATAGGCAAATCAACCTGACTTGTTAGTGTTGCATAATCAGAGGAGCATTTTTCTAGGAGTATGATTATATATACATATAGATATGTATTTCTCACACCTGTGTTAAAAAAAAAGCTACTTGATAACTGTTGAAAGCAACTCTGCATTTCAGAAGAGTAAATCTTAATTTTGCTTTAAATGACGTTTGGCAGCAATAGGGATGTAACATAAACTGAGTCTGATGAATAAGTTTAATATTCCAAGGGAAAAAAACCCAGATAATTCCACTGATTTCTCAGCATATTTTTGAAAAACAAAATTAAGAATTAATTCTTTATGGGCTATTAGAGGTACTATGAAATAAAAGGTTTCACTACTGCAGATCTAGATGAGTTATCACTACACTATGAAAATAATATTCCTGTCCTGAAACATATATGTAAGTCCTTTGCTGGGTCTTGCTGGCCTCCTCGGAGACAGTGTTGTGAGAACAGACTGTCATCCAATGTCCTTTACCATCAATACAAAGAACCTCATAGGTCTCAGTTATCTTTGGATCAGGTCCCAGAACATTCCCAGATCTGCAGGACTTGGAAGACCACAAAATTATCTTATGAACAAAATCCTGATCCTGCTGCTTCTTAGATAAATAAATTTAGGTGACCTCAGTAAGACTGAGATCCAGCATGATGCATAAATGCATCATCCTGCTAATTTGTGGTAAGACGTGTATTATTTCAAGTCATTAATGAGCACATTACTAAACACAAAATCTGTATGGAAATTATAATTACAGCTCTTATTCAGCTGCATAATTGATATTTTAAAATTGTTTATTTTATTGTATCACATTATTTTTATGCAGTAAAATGTGACAGTACCACATGCTTCTGAGTCAGCTGAAAAACATCCTAAACAAAATTACCATCAGTCTGACATATCAGGAGCAGGTGAATGGTATCCTCTGTGCTGTTCACATCTATCTCCCCTGCTTCTCTTCTGCTTATTACCTGTTGTAATTAAAACAATGAAGGGTAGATGGCTTGCAGAATGGAATTCTTAGGCAGGTGATGCTCCCAGTTAATGACCTGAAATTTCAACCTCCATTTCTTGGTCTGCAGAATGAGGAAGGAGTGATTTAATCATGCAGAAGAAAAGTGAGAAAGACAGGGGAGAAAACATGTGCCACTGGAACTTGATGTGTTTTACTTTCCTTATAATTTTCCTCCACTTTACTGGCCAGCAGCAGAAAACAGGAGCTAGGAGAAGTCATAGTTCTAGAGATGAACAAACAGATAAATTATTTGTTGCTTTTTGTATTCATGAGAAGTTGACTGTCTCAGCACTTTCAGTAATGAATCTTAAACACCATGTTGTGTCATATTATATTGGACAAGTAATTTATCTGGAGTACATGTACCACTAAATAAGGAAAAAGCGAGCTGAGCTTTTTCCAGACCTGAAGGCTGTATGAACAGTCTCAAATCAATCTTTTTATGCTCTGCTTGGTAAGAAACCATTCTGCAATCTGTCTGCATCCTTCACAGCACAGGTCATCATTTGACATTCCAGGCAGGGAGGACATTATAGCAGTAACCCCCCAGATTCAGATGAAGGCTCCATCTGGGTCAGTATCTGGTGCTCAGCACTAACCAGAAGTAAATGCTGAAGAGCAAAAACAGGAAAATCATCTCTGAGACCTCTCCTGACTACCCTCCTGGCCTTGGGCTACCTTCAGTTCATGGGATTTCTTGAGCCAAATGTGGTTTACCTACATCTCTCTGTCTACCAAGCATTTGTCCCATTTTCCCTTCAAGACAGCTAAGCTTTTCTTGTCTGCAACATCTATTGGCAAATACTCCCACAGGGCTTACGAACTTTGTATGACAAAAATCACTGCTTTTTGCATGTTTCGAAGTTGTCACTTCTTGGCTTTACTCTGATGGCCCCTAGTTTTTGTGCTGAAAGACAGTCTAGGCTCCAGACCACTCATGGCTTTTTAGATCCAGTGAAGTATTGGTCATAAGTTTCATTACTGGGCTCTCTCTCAAGCTGAAGAGTCCCTGTCTGTTCATGTTTTCCTATTACAGAAGCCAGTTCATATCCACCAGTCATCTTGGCAGCCCTCCTCTGACTCCTTTCCAGGTCTACTCCAGGGAATGAGAACAGCACACAGCATTCAAGATTGGGGCAAACTGGATTTATGCAGTAGCACAGTGAAATTTTCTGCTTTGTTCTCACATTCCTTTCCTGACAATTCCTAACTCTCCACATGACTTCTGATCACCGCTGAGCACTGAGCTGATGTTTTCAAAGAACTTTCTATTCTGATCCTCAGGTCTTGCTCCTGTATGTTAATGGTCAAGAGGTCATAAATCTTCATGTGAAACTAGGGGTTCTTTTGCTTGCTATGTGCGTCTCTGTACATGACCCATCTTAAAGTCTTTTCAGGTCCTTCTACAGTTTCCTACAAGCCGCATTCATCTTTAGTCTGACAAATAACTTTCTCATAAGCCAATTTTCTCATTGTACCATCTGATCTCTCTTCTGGGTCATCTGTGAACATACTAAATGGCACAACTTTCAGCCTAGTTCCTTGTTGAACTCTTCCGGGATCAATTCTCCCCTTGGAAGAATCAAATGTTTGCCCCATCCTGCATTTCCTATCTGGAATTCAGTTCTTTATTCAGTTTATTCAGTTGCTTTACTTTCTTAAGAGATTTTGTTTAAGGATTTCACTAAGAGCTGATGGGAAATCAAGTAGATTGTATCATTTAGATCTCTCTTAGCTACTTGCTTGCTGACCCCTTGAAAAACTCATTAGGGGGTTGCAAAACAGGATTTTCTTTCATTTAATCTGTGCTATTCTTCCCAAATGGGTCATATTGATCCATATGGCCTCTCATTCCATCCTTTACTACAAACCCTACTTAACTGCCCGTGCAGATGTCCAGCTTACAAGTCTGTAATTGCCCACTCCCTGTATGAAAATCAGGGTAGGAGTGCAATGTGGTTACTTACATCATGAGCCATGACATTTTCTTTCTACATCTTTCTGTCTCTATGTACCCATTGATCAATTCAGTTATTAATCAGACTGACTTTCTTTCTTTCTCTTTCTCCCTCTCTCTCATTGCAACACAAGTTTTTAATTTTTACTTTTTACCCCTGAACATGAAAATCATGCCCAAGCTGGTGATCATGAGAAAAATTTAACAACTGGTAATATATTTACAGCAAGTTTTAACCTTAAAAGCACTGTATACATTTATCTAACAAAATTCACTAATCTAGCCTAACCAGGCTAGTAAATATAGATTAAAATGAGCTCTATATCTCTATTTTTGATGTTAAACTTCCATTATTTTCTTCTGTTGAATATGTTTCCTGAGTTAGATGTGATAATGGACATCTATAGGATTTATCCCAAGCAAGCCAGAAGTTGTATTTGCTCAGTTCCAAGAACCAAAGGCTTTCACCCAAAGAGGAAGGAGAGGAAGTTTTAACAGCACTTCAAAGCCCTTGTTTGTTACTGAATTTAAAGCAAGTGGTTCTGCTCTGTGCTTCTACTGGATGTGTTTGCCCGTACGCAAAGATGAACGTAAAGCAGCTCTTCTGTTTGAATCCCAGCCTCTCGTGCCTGCAGAGCCACGTCTGACACAATCATTTGTATTTACACTGTTCTGTCAAAACTTGACCCCCTGTTCCTCATGTTCAGATCGAACTTGGTAAGTGTACCCTATTCTACATTCTTCCTTCCAGATACTAGAAGAAGTTATTCTTTTTCTCAGACCGAGATCTCTCATGTGGGAAGTACTTGTCTTAAAATCCCATAATCCTGGGACTTCTGCTGTCCATACAACATTCTGCCAAATATAGAAACAGGATGGTCAGCAACTGCTGATCAATAGACAGTGGGATTATTTTATTGTAGGATGACAATACTTGTCAAGGCCTAGAACTGATAAATTGTTTTCTGCATCCCAGGATTGTTTTTCAATTCGCACAGTACTATATTTTCCTTCATATTCAGTGCACTTTACAGTCACATACTTTTAAATTTTAGGTTAGCCTACTTGAACCTATGAGCTCCCAAATAGTGCTTTATATTTTCCAAAGACCCAACTTTCTGCTACTGATCTAGCATGGTAACCCAGAACAGAAACTGACCGTTTGATGGTGTTGTTGTCATGATATCATAAATAAATTTAAAAAAAAAAAGATACATCCAAGAAATTAAGACTTGCAGATTTTGATGATTCTCATGGTGGAGCAGAAATCGCCACAAATTATAGCTACAAAATGCATAAAATACATTAAATCCCAGTTTGGGATTTTGGAAGCTATCATCCAGTTCCAACCCCCTGTCATGGGCAGGGACACCTTCTGCTGGACCAGGTTGCTCAGAGCCCCATCCAGCCTGACCTTGAACACTTCCAGGGATGGGACATCTACAGCTTCTCTGGCCAAGCTGTTCCAGTGTCTCACCACCCTCACAGTGAAGAATTTTTTTCTAATATCTAATCTAACCCTACTGTCTTTCAGTTTGAAGCCATTCCCCCTTGTCCTGTCACTACAGGTTCTTGTAAAAAGTCCCTCTCCATCTTTTTTGAAGACTCCCATCAAGTACTGGAAGGCTGAAATTAGGTTACCCCTTCTCTTTTCCAGGCTGAACAATCCCAAGTGTCTCAACCTTTCCTCACAGAAGAGGTGCTCCAACCCTCTGATCAACTTGGTGGCCTCCTCTGGGCTCTCTCCAAGGGTCCATGTCCTTCCTGTGCTAGGGACCCCAGAGCTAGATGAGTTGTCTCCCGACATTACTGGACTGATCTGCTCAGACTCAACCCAAAACAGACAGAGTGGAAACAGGATATTCGTAAAACACAGTTATTGTGGTGTATCATGGGGGTTTAAGCATGTCAGATAACCTCCCCACAGGGATGAATGACAGCTGGATTATTTAATATAGACTGATTCATGATAGGACAAGAAGTAATGGGTTCAAGCTGAGAGAGGGTGGGTTTAGATTGGATACTAGGAACTAATTCTTTACTGTGAGGATACTGAGACACGAACTGCCCAGAGAAGCTGTGGATGCCCCAAATCTGGAGGTGTTCAAGGCCGGGTTGGATGGTGCTTTGAACCACCTGGTCTAGTGGGAGGTTTCTCTGCCTGTGGCAGGGGATTGGAACTAGGTGATCCCTTCCATCCCAAACCGCTCTGCGATTCTGTGTTTCTACATTCTGCCATTCCCCAGATGCTTCCAGTGTGGGGTGTATTATGAAGCAGAACCTCTGCCCGTCACCGCTTCTATTTCTTACACAGGCCCGAAGACCGCCCAGAGTTGGCCGACACAAGACACGTTCAAACACACAATGGAGGAGTGTGGCTGCCGAACCGGCTCCGTACCGATTTCCCCTCACGTCCCAGCGGCGGGAGCCGGCACAGCCCCACCCGTGAGGGGGAGAGGGCGCGGCTTGGGCCGGGGGCGTGGTTATAGGAGGGGGCGTGGTCACTCCGCCCCCGCCGCCCTCTCGCGCAGGCGCCCGTGACCGGAAGTGGCGCGGGGCGGGGGAAGGCGGCGGCGGCGGCAATGGCGGAGAAGTTCGACTCCCTGGAGGAGCATCTGGAGAAGTTCGTGGAGAACATCCGGCAGCTCGGCATCATCGTCAGCGACTTCCAGCCCAGCAGCCAGACGGGGCTCAATCAGAAATTGTGAGAGGCCGTTGTCGGGGGCGGGCCGGGCTGCGGGGCCTTTCCCTCTCTCCCAGTCCCCCCCCGCAGGCCCCAGGGTGGTGCCTCAGGTCTCTGTCTCCCTGTCTGGGTATCGCTGGCCTCGCATCCGCCTCACAGGGGCATCCCCCTCGCATCAGGGACAGCGCAGCGACTCCTAAATTGGCTAAACCCGACCCATTTTTCTTCTCAACAGGAATTTCATGGTAACGGGCTTGCAGGATATCGACAAATGCCGGCAGCAGCTTCACGATATCAGCGTGCCCTTGGAAGTTTTTGAGTAAGTCTGTGTGTGCCGGGAAGGGGAGGTGCTGCAGTCGGTGGCTCGAGGTAGCCTGGCTTCGCAGCGTGGTGTTTTGGCTGAGGGCTGCTTGTCTCTTTAAACTTGGTCCTTCTGAATGTCTCATGAGAACGTGAGCAGGCAGGACGTCAGAAGTGCCTCCTGCCTGTGAGAAGGCAGAAAGGTAGGAGAAGTGGTAAATTATACACCTGTTTCCATAGAACCACGGGATGCCTTGAGTTGGAAGGGACATTAAAACTCATCTGGTTCCAACCCCCCACCGTAGGCAGGGGTGCCACCTACTAGACAAGTTGCTCAGAGCTCAGTCCAACCTGGCCTTTCAGATTTTTTTTTTTTAGTTCTACATACCTAGGCAGTAACACAAATTCTGCTGAATTTAGTCATTTCATAGCATCACAGAATGGGTTGGGTTGGAAGGGACCTTCAGGAGTATCTGGTTCTAGCACCCCTGACATGGGCAGAGATGTTACTTACTGATTTAGTGAGCTTTCATTTTGGAAATACACTTTTACATAGATTAGGATCAGGATTTAAAGTTGCAGGTGAAAATAAAGTAAGCCAGTACTCAGGTGTTCAGTTTCAGGAGTGGCAGTCTGTTGGCAGAGAATTAGAACATTAAAAGAAAAATGAACATAGAGGAGGAGAGCTTTTTGTGATATGGCTGACAATTTACTGACAAGAAACTAGTGTTTCTTGTGAGTCCAAATGTTACTGGTCTGCCGTACTCCAGTGTGTTACTGGCTGTACAGGGCTTTTTTCAGTTGGGCTTTTACTCCAGTTATAAATTTGAGGTGAGTGTCTTAGAAGTTCTCTTTTCTTTAAAATGCAGCTGGGTGCTGCATTCCTGTGTGCTTAATGCTCACCATGTCCTAACTAGGCTGCTTCCTGGCTAGTGCTCTTTCAGTTGCTTGGAAAAGGACCATCTTCCTTTGATCATCTGTGCTTATTGCCTGTGAGGAGCTGGTAGATATATATATTTTTTTGGTGTGCTTTTAATACTTCCTTCAAAGCTCTCCAGTCTTTCTGGAAACAGAGGTTTGCTGGCTATGGCCTCGTCCTTGAGCTGTCTTTTGGATATGGCTGAGTTTAACTGTGGTGGTTTTTAAAATGCACATTTCAGATAATAGTAGAAAAAAGACAGCAAGGTGTGAATAATTCTGTACCTTGGAGAGCATCGTAGTAGGAATATGATCATTTAGTAGTGCCTTTTCTACTTTCAGATACATAGATCAAGGCCGCAACCCTCAGCTTTACACTAAAGAGTGTCTGGAGCGAGCTTTGGCTAAAAATGAGCAAGTAAAAGGGAAAATTGACACTATGAAGGTAAACCAGAATTAATGGAAGCATGATGCAATAATATGTTTGATAAATCTTTACTTTTCTGTAAATGCGTGGGCATTTTTCACTTGTGCAGTTACCAACTTCTGTTATTATGTGATTTGTCTTAGAAATTGCTCTGCATCCCTGTATCTTAAATGATGCTGATATAGCCTGTTCAGGAAAGGAAACCTGTAGTTCATCCCACAGTTGGGGATGCAGCTTTCACTGTGATTTTATATTGGTTAAAATTATATGTAGCAGTAGAGATATTTTATTTGGGGTTTTTACAGGTGTGTAATTCTGCTGTGGGCAAACTTAGAAATAAGCAAAACAAAAGAGGTATTTTTCCAGTCTTGAATGGATATTAGAGGGTTAAAATGTTAATTTGCTTTATAACCATCAGTTAATCTTTATAAAATTAGTGAATGCATGCCAGTGTTTATGGTTTTCTGAACTTGTACTTTCATTTATGTGAACCTAAGCATTCTGTGATACAGTTTAACTGCTGGAACTACTGCAGAAAAACACAGTCAGAAAAGGAAGTTTAGTGAATTCTAAGAATGTTCTTTGGCTGAACTCAGTGTGGAGGATGACAAGTTGTACTGCAAAATGGAGACATATGGAGATAAGCCCTAAACTTCTCTTCCTTTTCCCTGTGCTTGTGAAATTATGTACTTCTAAGGCAAGTGTGAGTTGCTTTTTGGAGGTGGAGTGGATTCCATATCAAATCAAGAGGACATGTCCTTAATCTTTCCTTAATAAGGTCAGGCAGAGATTGGTGCACCAGAGTTTACAAGAGAAGTCCAACTGCTTTGTATTTCTTAGGAGAAAATGCAAGGGAATTTCTGCGAATTCAAGGACGTTTTAGTTTGCCTGGTGCATTCCTAGTGGATTTCACTTGGGCATTTTCTGTGGATTTTGTAAACATAACTTTGTGTTTGTGTGGCTTTGGGGGTTTTTGAGTCCATTCTCTTAAGTCACTGAAAGGTGTGTTGGGTTCAAACATTTCTGTTTATCGGGTAACATTGCTTGGTGAAATCTAAATAAATTGTTCAGCTGATGTATATACATTTTTTATCTCTTTCCAGAAATTTAAAAGCCTGTTAATTCAAGAACTGACAAAGGTGTTCCCAGAAGATATGGCAAAGTACAAAGCTATTCGAGGAGAAGATCCTCCTCCTTAAGTTGGCCTTTGATAGCTCTAAAAATGTCACATAAATGACACCACCTTATAAAAACATTGATTGGAGAGAGAGGGAATCCAAGCCCTCCTAACAGCTGTACTAAAAATGGCAGTGGTGGCTGTAAAGGAGCTTGATGGTTGGTTGTTCATAGTTCTGGTCTGAACCTACTGGATCTTTCTGAAGACTTCTACTCAGTGATTGTGATTGAAACTTCCTATGTTAATCTGCTTTTCTTTCCCAAAGGGTTTGAGAGATGTAATTGCCTACAGGTCATCAATACAGAGCATTTCCCACAAAGTGCATTTCCATAGCAAAAAACCATGGTTTTTTGTCTTCTGAAAAGTGTGCCTCAGGATTGTGGGCTCATCTGTTTTTGAGCAAAATGCATTTATTACACTTGTTATTTTTCATTTGTAAACTTTGGGGGTTTTTTACTGCAGTACGAACAGTTGACTGCTTTTGTCTTGCCAAATTCTACTGAGCAGGAGCCTGTCAAGGGCTGCACTTCTCGTGTCATAATTAGTTGCAGCCAGGAAAACCTTCAGATCTTGTTTTGTTCTGGGAGCTGCAGTGCAGATGGCTGAGGATATAAAAAGTGAGCATACCTGGGGACTACTGCTCTACAACTTCAATATTTTGTACAGTATTTAATGTAAGCTTTTGTTTATTCATTTTCTGCAAGCAGGATATTGAATAAAAATTTGAAGAAAATCTAAATCATGACGTTTTTCTTTTGTATGCTTCTCTTTGGAGTGTGACCTGGCAGTTTGAGTTAATCTAATTGCTGCCTGATATTACCCTGCCCTGCCCACTTGCTTTTTCTTATATTTTTTCCACCTCTAATCACTTTTACCTTCAGAATTTTACTGTACAAACTTGCAAGAGAAGAGTGATAAGGGAAAGGCATTCCATGTTTGTGTTTGGCTTGGCCTGGGTTCCCCCGGGGTCCCTAAGAGCTGTTGGAGCAAGGCCTGTGTCTGCCAAGTGGGATGTATATAGGACACAAGGAAAGAGGGTAAAGGGTATTTTTCGCGTGTGTATAATGTAGTAGGAAAATGAGCTTAAGAGCAAAATTGTTGATAGCAGGCAGATGAATCTATTTAAATGGTAGTTGAGAGAACATAGGAAGCAAGAGGCCTGTAGATACCGGTCTGGATACTGGAGTATTCTGGCACCTGGCACTGACACCAGCTTGTGTGTCACATTTGGTGGAGTAGGACTCCTAAGAACTGGTGCTTCCAAGAAGTCTTATTTTTATCTCATAGATTCTTGGAATCATTTCTATCTCATAGATTCGTAGAATCACCAAATGGTTTGCATTGGAAGGGACCTTGAAGATCTAGTTCCAACTCCTCTGCCATGGGGGAGCTGCTCAAAGCCCTCTTCAACCTGGCCTTGAACACTTCCAGATGTGGGCATCCACAGCTTCTCAGGACAACCCATTCCAGTGTCTCACCACCCTCATAGTGAAGAATTTCTTCCTAATACCTCATCTAAACCTGCCCACTTTCAGTTTGAAGCCATCACCCTTTGTCTGGGGCTTTGTTGGAATCCAAGGCATGTCTCTGGCAGCCCTGGCAGGTCAGGGAGCCCCGGAGCCCCATCGAGGGGGTCCCAGACCCTGGCTAGAAGCCAAGAATGAAGGTGGTTTTGATCTTAGTCCATGGGAAAAATTGCCAGCACTGCGAGAAACATTGCAAAACACTAGAGTTTAAAATAAGTAGTAGTTTAGTATGTTACAAGGTAAAAAAGTAGATTTTAGGGTTTTTAGAATAAAGATAAAAGACTTAAGATGGAGGATTTTGGGCGTTGCCCTGCCTTTGTTCTTCTTCTCTTCCATCTTCTCTGGTGATGGTGGCACAAAATGATTGGTAGAATGAAAAAGAGGTAGAAATTATGTGTCTAGAATAGGTGCAAATTAATTGGTATAAAATGGTAAATAATAAATACGTTGTGAAGAATGGTTGGATCATGGAAAGGGTACAAAAGGGATGGGACAGCCCAGGACTGGGCAGTTCCCGCTCGGACACAGCTGGCATCAGACTTGCGGCCGGAGCTGAGAGCTGGCAAGAGATAAGAAGAAATAAACAACTTGAAACAACATCTGCAGGCGTTTCTCATCTGTTTGGGCTCGAAGGTAAAGCTTCACAGAGGAGGGAGATAAAGAACCTGGACTTGTGCGGAGTCCAAAACTCCCACAGGGATTTGCCTGGAGTTGGAGAGCCATGGGGGGGCAAGCAGCTCCACAGCCCAGAGGCCCTGAAAATGTGTGAAATGTCTGTTCTGTGAGTGTATTAATTTGTTGTTGTCATTAGTTAATAAATTAAGTGCCCAAAGCTGGCCACAGTGAAGATGGCTACCCCCATAACACTGACACCCATGCCTGCTGATGAGAAGAAGGTTCCAGGCTTCCCCAGCTCAGAGAGGGGATTTACAGTCAAAGCATGGATCACATACTTTCCCTGGATATCTAGGTGGTCATGGTAAACATGGCAACTGGGATAGTTAGTGGAGATGGAGGATTAGGGAGTAACATTAGGTCATATCATCACGAGAGCTCAGCAGCCTGTGTTTTGTGAGGAATCTGTCTGTATATGCAAACATTTTTTTGGGTGGGGGTTACATACATCAGGAATAAAAATAAAAGAAAAAAACAGAAAAAACTCTGTTAAATCATGAGGTTTCATGTTCTGCTCAGCTTCAGTTCCAACTTTTTCACACTTTCTTACTCTATTATTTTATGCTTGCTTTACTTACTGTTTCTTGGCTAGCCATGCAAAATACTGCTATTGCTGCAACTGTTCATATTTAGCATAATATTGAAGAGAAGTAACTGTTGTAAATTATGTTTGTTTCAGAGAAGAAAAGGTGGCCAGAATGAGTGCATATGAGATTAGAATGAGAATTGCTAGAAACAATGGTATTTTCCGTTTCCAATTGCATATGGAACGGAAAAATCCAGCCTAGTATTTCTCATTTGTTAATTGGTTCTCTGAAAAAGAGCACATGTCTGAATTATCCCGATGTATGCTTTGTTTGATGATAATCTGTAAGGCATTTGGTAAAGGAGACTGTTAGATCTTTCCTTTTTCCCACTCTTACCTAGACTGCATGGTTGGAGGTGAGATGGAATTTTATTTAAAGGTAACATTAAAACAACATCAGCCAGCTAGCAAAGGTTCTAAAATAGATTTGTGTTGCCCTTTAATTATCTCAAAGGAAAGCATGAAACCATTGAAGTTTCAATTCTATCCTTGAATTTTTAGTGAGATTAATAAGACTTAGGAAGATTTTGGAAATAATAGGGAATATGTAATTACAGGTAATTATTTTTTTAACAATTATCTTTATTACATATATTGTGAGATGAGAAGATGCTAGATAATGCTGCTGAGTACACAGTGCCTTAAGATGGACTGTGTGTGTGCTCCTATACTCCATTTAGGATAAAGAAAGTCAGTGTGAAATTCTTATACTCAGGCACAGAAAGAAAAGGATCAAGAAGGTGCTGAGGATTTTACTGCAACCTGTTATGGTTCTGCATCCTCTCTGCCCCTTTTTTTACTGGAAGGAGAAGCAGTTGGGTGCCCAGCCTTCCCCTGTCCTTGAAACCTTTTTTGCTTAAACCTCCTTGTGAAGAACACATAATGCAGAGCTATGCAGTCTGACAGGGACAGACATAGCTGCTACAGGAGTTGGATGCTGCGGCTGCTCAGCTGTTGGTTTATCCAACCTATAGCTCTTGTTAGTGTGGTTTTTTTTCATGCAGATCAAGGCACTGTCATCGTTAGCCAGTTCTCAGCATAAGATGAATCACCAGTGTGCCTGAGACAATCTGTTTCTCTCATACCACTCAAAAGAGACTCTCTTGATGGCAAAAAAGTCATCCTAGGCAGAGCAGTTTGGGTTTCCATGATTGACCTTTCTAATTCAGTTGGATGAACTGCTAAGTGGTGGGAATGGTTTGACGATTTCCCAAATATTTCATATGATGATGTTTTTATAAATTGCTTTCTTCGATGAGTGCAGTTCCCAAGTGATTGAAAGTGCTTAGTGTGTGATTCTAGTAGTTACTGCAGGTACTCTATAATCTCATCTCTGACTCTCCTCTGATCACAGAAATAGAGCAGATAAACCCTGCAATCTACTTCTTTTTGCCCCGAGTGATCTTTGAGATTTTAAGTAGATCAGTTAGAAACTGCTCACTGAACTTGTAGTTTTACTACACTAAAACCTCACTAAATAAATGTATTTTAAAGGTGAATTCTATAAACAAAGACTTAAAAAATGTGTAAGAAGTGTTCCAAACAGCTTAACAGCAAGTTCATAATAGAGGAATATCCATGCCAAGAATATTTCTGGATACTCATGTTTCAACACAAAGTAATTTCTTACTCTACTATGATAAATAGCTGCAGCATTTCTGGGCAGGTGCCAGATGTCCTTCCAGCTCTGCAGAGCAGAGAGCCAAGGTGACACGAATATCTGCCCTGCTCTGAGAAAACTCTGCTTGCTGCATGTACTTCAATTACTTCCATATGCCTAAGATCCTTCTGTATATTTTCTTAATTAAAAGTAATGGAGGAGCACACATTACAGGATACTTCTGTAACAGCTCTTGTAATGCTCTTAAAGCAGGAATCTGTATTTTCTGTATTGTGACATATATCATACTGAGAACTAGATTGTATTTAATCTCAACAAGATGTAATGCAGACAGTAAAAAGAAACATCTTTCTGCACAGTATGAAAATTTCTAAAACAATTCCTTCTCCTCTCTTGGGAGAAAAGTCCCTTCATATGCTAAGGAATGGCACTTAAAATTTCCATTCCTGCAGACCTGAACTGAATCTACTTCACTTGCTGTTTGCAATTTCATTACATTAAACAAATTCATCCAAATATCCCTCAAAGGAAGACAAAGCTACTTTTATATATAATCTGGGAAAAGGTAATTCAAATTAGTCCCATGTTATTAAATAAGTTACTTGGGTCATATTTATATCACTTCTGCAGCAAAAAAATAGCATTTACTCTTCATGTTAATTGTTGACATTCATAAACTTTTATTTGGAATGTTACTCAGGATTCAAAATTCCTGTATCTATATAAAAGTAATGATATATACCAAGCCACTGCTGTACGATCATGGAAATCTTCAGACCTTGTCTGTAAACAAACAGAAGCTTATAATTGTCTCTGAAATCACTGGTAGGTGCCATTTTCGTAGAGAAAATACTTTACTCTTAGTCGCCTTAGAAACACACTGCTAAAGTAAGAGGTTTTCATTTAAATATATGAGCAATTCCATCTTCAACCTTATTATTTGTTTCAAAGTATTACTACCTATTCAATAATAGACTATTATCTACTATCTTATTACATTTGACCTACACTTTTTTGAGACATTCTCTGATTTGGTCAAAACGTCAGACCCAGAAAGTTCCAGCAGATAAAAATGGCTTTGAATAGATCTGTAATCAAACACAAGATGTCACTTGGTCTAAAACTATTTAATATAATTTCTGGTTATCACATATTAGGTTACAATACTTAAATGAATAATTGAATAGGCATCTGGTACTCAATAAAACAAAAGATGGATTCAGTGATACAGCAAATCCTATTTGAGAAGAGAAGGATGTTAAAAGAACCCAACAACATTTCTTCTTTCAGAGATCTTAGGCGTAAGTTACGTGACATTGCTTTTTACCCAGCCTGGCTATTTCTCCTCTTATGCAGCACACTGCAGAAGACACATAGGTTCACAGATTGCACTGTTTCCTTGGACAGACTTTCTGCTTTTATATAAATGGACTTCCTAAAGTTGCTCTGTGTACATGTAACCTCTGTCATCTCGAGAGGTTGATACTTGTGATTGCAGAGTATTAAGATTCCAAGAAAAGTCTAACTTGCTGCTCAGCAGTGATGCTCTACTTAGATTGAGTGGAGGGGAAAGAACCCTTAGGAGTACATGTTGGAACTCACTGAGATCATGGTGAAAGCAAAAGAAAGGAAGTCATTAGTAAACCTCTTTTTTTCTCTCACCTTTTTGGCTCCAAAGTTTATCATAGAATCAGTTACAAAGCTTGCCATGGAAATACAGCTGTTGCTGTTAACCTTTTATCATTATTTGATGAACACAAACAGCCTAAGGAAACATCATAGGCGTGTGGAGAGAGGAATTGCAGGCAGAGAAAATTGTGCCTCAGAACAATGTAGCAGTACACAGCTGACTGACTGGCTGTGCTCCCCCAGTCTCTGCTGATTTAGGATGTGTAGGTGTGGCACCTGGGGATGTGGTTTAGTGGTGAGCTTGTCAGTGCTGGGTTAATGGTTGAGATCGATGATCTCGAGGATCTTTTCCAACCTTAACAATTCCATGATTCTGTGACATCATCATCTTGATGTAAATTACCTTCATCTTTATAAGTCTCAATATTTTTCCTCCATGAATTTTTGGGGCTGCCCTCTGAACCTGTTTAAATTGCAACATCTACCAAGTCTCACAGCAAGGAGTTCCATGATTCATATTTGCATTATGTGAAGAAGTCTCTGCTTCCATTTGTTTTGAATCAGCCATCCACTAATTTAATTCTTAGTGCTTGCTTTAGAAGATGTATGGAGAATGCATCTCCTTCTCTCTTCACCTCACTTGTGGTTGAATAAGATACTGCAATATTCCCTTCCCAATCATATTTTTTCCAGGCTTCAGGCTACTCTGTTTAGCTGTTCCTCATACTTTGAGTACTTCAGATCATACTTGCCACTCTTTTCCGAACTGTTACCAATATTTACTTCAGTCTTTTTGAAACCTGAGATGCTCTAAGATTCTTTACAAGGTGTCTTGTTAAGGCCATCAGGAATCCAAAAGAGTCTGTCTATGCATCTTTGGTGTCCAACACTCACCCACACTTTTAGGGAGCTCCAACAGCCCTCCCTGTATCTATGTAGGCCTTCCCTGCACCAAAAGCTGTGTTAGCTTTTCTCTAAGACATACTTTCCTTAAAATATAATCTTGCTTTTGCTGTTCCTTGATGATTGAAGTGTCCTTCCTTATCATTTCAGGATTACAAATGTATCTGGCAAGTCAGATTCCTGACCTACAAAGATATCTGCACACACTGTATTTATCCAGAACCATGACATTTAAGGCAAAGACAATGTACACAGCTTTTAAGCAAACATTTGCATAAAGTATATGTCAATTTAGGTTCACATATAAAACCCTCCAGTATTTTTCCAGAGGATTTGTCAACACTGATAGAATGTTGAGAAATCCTCTTTTCTAAACGATGGCAAAGGACATGGACCTTCTCCACGTGTGCATTTGCTGGATCAGGTACATGTGCTTTCTGAGAGTCAATATTAAACTGGGAGTTATAGAGACATCCTCCTTTGCACAAAGATCCTCCAGCATAAAATCATATTGCTTTGCCTAAGACCTCTTGCTACTGATACAACTTTCAAAACAGCTTAATAGACTGAGTTTTAATATTGTAGCATGTTAACTCACCGCTGTAAGCCATCTGGGAACTAGATCAAATGCATTTTGAGAAGCAGAAAAAAAGAATTTCTGTCTCACAGCTTTGGCATTTCCTTTTCTTATCTTCTTAACTGCACTCTGGAGCTGGTCAAGTAAACACAGACACGTTTAAATGAATATGTAAAAGTTCAAACTATCATAGCCTGCGGTTGTACAATCATTTAAATAGCCACAGATGCATGTTAGCAATTATATGTAAGCAGATACAAAAATGGTATTTAAATGTATAGGTATGCAGTCATCCATCTCTGCACAACCAGGAACTGCATCTTTCAGGTTCTAATGGTTCCACACCACATGTGCATATCATACAGTACGGACATCTTCTTATGTAAGAATCCAGGAGCCTTTTTTTGAACTATGATTCTATATTCTCTAATAACTTATATTTTTATAAGTGAATATACGTACTTTGTGTAGTAGTATTGAATATTCTCCAGGAAGCCGTGGCCATATTGT
The DNA here is from genome assembly GCA_013397975.1 of Machaerirhynchus nigripectus. NCBI lineage: Eukaryota > Metazoa > Chordata > Aves > Passeriformes > Dicruridae > Machaerirhynchus > Machaerirhynchus nigripectus. Next base: position 1,771,661 of record VZRQ01004873.1, on the reverse strand, counting down.
AGCTCCAGGAGCTCTGGAAGCTGCTTTATTTACTCAGTGCTTTAGCAATTTCATACACATTAAAGCCACAGCACAAGAGAGCTATTAAAAATTGAAAGGAATTATAGGAATTTTGCTGGTCTGTTTTCTCTAAGTGATCTGGTAAACTGCAGAACTAGAAAACTGCAGAACAATTTCCACACAGTTGTCAGTAGAATAAGAGGGGGTTGAAGGGGGTCCTAATAATCAAATTCATGGTTAATGGGATATGTATTCCCTTCTTTGAAGGCAACCTGGAGACTCATCAATAATTATAAATTGCTGCAAATTATTGAAGCTGGTTTATCTCCTGGGCATAGCAACAGCAAAAAGTATTGCAGAGGCAGCAGTATTTGGGGAGATGTGATGATGAGGCAAAAGGCTATTCTGATCCATTTTTATAGTAGTTGTCTTTGCAACAGTCCTGAGGCAGCCCCAGTAAGGGCAGGATGAAAGATTTAGATTTGCCTGAGGAATTGACAATATTCTCCCGTTCTTCCATTGGTCTGAATTGACTCTGTTCACTAGAATAAAAACCTTGTTTAATTTTGCAGCTTTTGCAATAACTGTGGAACCCAGGGACCCAAGGGCAGGGATCAATTTACTGCCTCTTTAGTGTTTAGGTGCACCGACCAACAAATTGCTTGCTAATTTCAAAGGACTGATGTATTTTAAAGGAAGATGCTGCCCTATTGTTGCAGAGAGGATATGCAAAATTGACTGGATTTTTTTTTACAGTTGAAGCTCTTATACAACAGCAGCCTTTAGTATTATTGCAACTAAGATTAAAAAAAATTGCAAAACCAGAGTGACTGTAAATATTAAAGCCAGAGAATTCAAAAGAAGATAAAGAAGCTTAATTAAATGCTTATGTATAAGGCTAGAAGAGACAAGATCATTTTAGCAGCCCCAATACATTCCTGAGAAATTCTTAATATTGAAGAACATAAGGTTTCACTCAGGCATTCTTTGACTTAGTTATAAAAGTTGAGCTAGGCTAAAATATTTCACTAAAAAACAGAGTCCAAAAGTAGGTCTTAGACATGATGGCTCTGATGTAAACTAAACCTTGTGACCCCCAAATTTATGAGTAAGCTCTAGGAGTTACGTGCCTGATCTGAGCTATCAAAGTGGTGACTCATTGTATCCCTTGTTTTTCTCTCTGCAAGTGACTTACCCACGTTGCTCAAGACAGACAGGAACAAAGCCAAAACCGTAAGAGAGTAAGTCTTGTTAATGGTGTGCTGGGAATAGTCTGTGTGGGACAGACTGGGAATAGTGAGGGACAGAGGTTCATCCTGTGGTCCTTGTCACCATTCCAGGTAAAACCTATCATAGAATTGTTTAGATTGGAAAAGACCTTTAAGACCATTGAGTCCAACTATTAACCTAGCACTGCCAAGTCAAACACTAAACCATATCCTAAGTGCCACATCTACACGGCTTTTAAACAGCCTCAGGGCTGAAAATATTCAGCAGCAAAGTCCTCTCCTTGCAGAGCTGCACAGGTAAAGCCGAGGTGTGCAGTGTGCAGGTGCGTTAGGCTGCAATTACCTGAGGGGCCCCCAAAGTGCTCTTACAGTCCTGTCTGCAGTTTCATGTCCCCACAACATCTATACCCCATATCAGGAATCAGCCCTGCTATGGTCTGCGTCTAACGGATATATACACCCTGTACGGTTTTTTAAGAGTAAAAGCATCCTTGGTGCTCATTTATGTGAAGCAGCATTTTGAAACAGAACCCTACAGTGTAAATAAACTACCAGCCCACTGTCATCCAGAAAATAACAGCAGTGAGGGTGAGGCATCCCCAAAGAGCAGTGCAAATACTAATTTTCACAATATTCCTGTGGCAAGTGTGGTTCAAGTTGCAGAATTATGAGGTGAATCAGAAACAAACACAGGCCACAGGCAGAGGAGATGTAGGAACCAGACTACAGCTGCCTTCAGATCTGTTCCTCAGATAGCCTAGAAATATTTTACATGTGCAGTACAGATAATCAGAAAGCATGCCAGCCTTAAACTGAAGGAGTGATAAACTGATCAATATGACAAAATTTTTTTAAGCAGCATTAGCTTGCAAAGCTGCTCAAATCTGTTTCGTTCAGGCTGTGTTAAAATTAATTTTAATGCATTTTAGCAAGTGTGTCAGAAGAATTCTGAGGGAAGAAGTCTATTGATACAGATCACTCACCAGACCCGGAGTGAACGGTTTTACAGCCTGGCTCATAAAAACAACTTTTGTTTGTTTAGCAAGATGCCCCAGGAACCAATTTTCTAGAGCCATTGAAATTGCTCACCATGAAAATTGCGGGTTGTGTTCAAGAAAGGCTAAACACCAGCAGAACCTTTGTGCGTTTGCTCCACTTTCTGCCGAGCAGCTTTGGCTGCAGCTTTCTGAGCATCGTATCTCATTTACAAGGTGACCCAGAACACAAAACCTTGTAATTAGCCTGAAAACCCAACCTGCTTTCTCTCCCTGCCTGCCAGCCCCCTTGCCTTCTGCTGCCCTTGGTTGCGATGGCAGCGTTTTCCCAACAAAGGGGGGTCTCGTGCAGAAGGAGAACAGCGGAGCCAAGATATTCAGAGCTTTTGCATGCGGCCAGATAAATATTCATGATGCAACTGCGTGCTTAAGAGCTGCTTTTTAAATTAAGTTCTAAGACCATTGTTTACCCTCAAATAACACCCAGATGAAACTTTTCCTTATTTAAAAATAAACAAATTCCTAGATAGACTGCAAATGTGAAATCACCTTCCTTCCCCAAGTAGCACTAGGGAAGTGCCAAGTGAGGAGGTTGCTGTACGAAGCAGGATGAATCAGGTGCTTGACCAGTGTAAATTGGTCTGTTGAGATCTGTAAAACCTCCCCAGTTCTCACTAGATGACAGTTATCATTTGGCCCATTGTATTCATGGCACAGTCAAAAGCAGAATCATTCTGACTGATAATAAGTTATGCAATGGTCTATGTATTAAACCTAAGTATGTGCTATGAATTTCTTACAGGATACAAATCAAAAAATGTCATAAGTAAATACTTACATCTGCAAATGTATTAGGCTGTTGACCTTCTTTTAAATGATTTCCCATCTCATCCTGTGTGGCTTTCTCTTTTTTCATGTCACTGAATTTTTTTTCTTTACCTTGAGATGGTATAACAACCAAAATGTCTGAATATGCTTTGCCATCTAGTTCAGCACTAAAAAAA
>VZRQ01004873.1:1748527-1768414 GCA_013397975.1 Machaerirhynchus nigripectus | reverse complement strand
AAAAAAAAAAAGGTTAAAAAATAAAAGAAGTACTCTGGGATGATTTCAACAGCATTTTTTGAAATAGTTAACATCTATGCTGACCAGGGCTTATTTTAGCTCGTAAATCTTATAAACATCAAAAAAGATGCTGTGCCTTCAGCAGAACACTGATTACTATAATACATCTTTCTGTCATAAACTGACAGAGATGCAGATACAAAAAGATACAAAGAAGGGCTTGAGTGATAGAGATCAGCTTCAGATTTGGTGACATTAAAACATCTCAAGGAAAGGGGGAAAACTGAGGAAAGAAGGCTGCTTCTATCTGGGTATCCACATTTGGATTAAGGATTTTATATTTTTTAACCAGTGTATGGATGTTATATGTATATGTTAGTGGCAGGCTGCTGTAAAGTGAAAGACTGAGAAGTACTCTATCACTACAAAGTACATTTTGGTTTCTTCTAAATAATACAAAGTAGACTGTAATTCATTCGTGAAATAACAGAATTTGCTTGATGTTGAAATTAATAACTTACGTAGTTGCTTAGCAACTCAGACAATACTAACATCCTTAGCCAGGTATCGAGTTCCTTTTCTGAATTTCTGACGGTATCTTTCCTTTCATTTAAAGCTTTGGAATAGCTTCCCTGCCTCTTCTTCTCTAAACCCAAGGCTCTCCCCTTCCTTTTCTCTCTGTACAAGAGGCAGCCTTGATTTAGATGTAGTGATTCCACAGAATTGGAAGCTGTGATGTGTTTGATACATCTCTATGGCCTTTGAATCATTTATGAGGAAATGCAGCTGACTTTTGTTTTCATTAAGTAATTTGGTTAATTTTAATTGATTTATTTTTAACCTGTTCTTTGTCCTGAACCACACACATTGCTGCTGTGACTGGGATAAGCGGAAAAGTGGACTTCATAGGGTACTGAAGCAAACTTCCCATTCATGCTGTAAAAAAGAACTTTGCACCAGACCTGGGTCAGATGTGCACAGTGAAATGACAAGAGGAAAATTTTCCAGCAACAAGGCACAGCAAGAGAAATGCCAGTGACATGTAAGGAAGGAATTCTTCCATGGTGAGAGTAGTTAAGCACTGAAACAGGTTGACCAAAGAAGTAGTGAATTTCCTTCCTTGGCAATTCTCAAGACTCACCTGGATGACTTCCAGAAATCCTTTCCAATCATGTTTTCTGTGATCCCATCTAGGGGACAAGTTATTTGTATTTTTTTGTGATTTCTGCACCAGGACACATTATGGATTACATTCCCCACTAAAATACATTATGAAGATGAGTAGGCCCCGTGGTGAGGCTTAGATAATGGAACAGACCATGAGAAAATAGGGAACATAACAAGAGAAACTGCCAAACATAACAAACAGCAGAGTAAGCAGCTGGCAAACATTACAGTGTAACACCATGAGAAATGGCTGGATTTCACAGCTGGTTGTGGTGAACTGTGTGAGAGAGGGACAAGTTCCCTAGGTAGCTGTAAGGGAACTGGAGGGCAATACTGGAGTATTTTTGAGGAGTACAGTCTTGGGAAAAAAACCCACAGTGTTCAGGTTACCATATCAGTAAATCTTGCAGAGGTTTGGAAAAACTTCATGGAAAGGATTGTCAAACATTGGAACAGGCTGCCCAGGGAAGTGGTAGAGTCACTATCCATGAAGGTATTTTAAAAATGTGTAAATGTGGCGCTTGGGGACATGGTTTAGTGGTGAACTTGACCGTGCTGGGTTAACAGTTGGACTGGATGATCTTAGAGGTCTTTTCCAACCTTAATGATTCTGTATCATGTAAGGCTGAGATGTGATAGCTAAAGAAATCAGAAATGCCAAATGTGGTCATGGATGTAGCAAAACTGGAACCAATGGGGAAAAGCTTTAAACAACTAAAGTTTATTTGGGAGGAGACACGGGTGGGAAAAGAGACGGATCAAGGTGGGTGGTGGGAATTATAAGCATGGGAAAATGGAGAGGAGTGTGGATAGATGAGGACAGCCATGTATAAGCAAGCTGCTGGTTGATATGGCTGTCTGATCAAGTCCTGCATCAACTGCAGTCTCTCTTACCCTTTTCCTATATCCTATTCCTTACTGTTTTTTCCTGTGCAGTCTCACTCTCTAGCCCGTGCTTGTGTGGAGAAGTCTAAGAGTCAGCAACCAGAGAAGGGGCCATGGGTTACAAGGGTTCATAGTGCCAACAACAGGACAGCACAGGATGTAGACATCCCTCTGTGATGAGGGAAAGGAGATTAGGGCTGGGGCCTATGAGTTGCCAATGTGAAGTGGAAGACTTGGCAGAGCTGCTTCTGGGAAGAGCTGATAGGTGATAGCCAGTCCTTACAGCACTCACTCCACAGTCCCTCCTCATTCCAGGTGGGACAGGACCAGTCTGAAAATCTTCAGAAGGAGAAGAACTTTGAATGGCTGGATATAAAGTGTTTTGCCCTGTTCAGTAACATGGCTTTTTAACCTTGACATTTCTGATCCAAACATCAAAGTAGATATGGCTGGCAAACAACAAAAAACCGTGAGTAGAGCTGAGGTAAAAAATATGCAGCAGTAGATGTTTGCTTATTCCTTTCTTAATCGCTTGGCTGCCATGGAGATAAGCATAGTGCGTAGTTCCAGCAGGAACTACTGTTATTCCTGCACATGCAGTTCTATAGCTCTGGGTATGTCTATCAAACCTTAAAAGCAAAGTATTTCAGGAGAGATTGAATTTAGGAACTCTGAACCTCATGTCTACAAACTGTATTGCCTTTCAATAGTCTCTCAAAGACTTGAGACCTAGGACCTCCTCATATCTGAGGTTTTGAAATTAGTTTTGAAGAAAAGGAATTTTATCTGTGAGTTTTAACTATTTATTTAACTCTATGAGCTTTGTTCTGTGTTTTATTTCTTGTATTTCAGTGAGGCTTATGCAGCTGAGCAAAAAGGGGGAGACGGTGGCAAATGATTGACATTTTATTTGATATTTGATTCCTCTTTCCATAGGGGACTCTTCCAGAAGGAGGATTTCTGCAGTTGACATCTCTGGTCTGGTTCCACAGCTGGGGGGAGTATATCTGTATATACAGACTGCTGTTCTTGTTTAAGTTAGTGCCTCTGGAAGGCTTAATGGGAATATACTCATCCTCTCCATGCATTCTGATGCCTACAGATATGAGAGAAGAAAGCCCAGCACCTTGAGAGCCTCTCCAACTCCTAAGAAAGACTGAGGCAAGGCATGTGCTTTAAGCCCCACTCTCAAAGTCGGTCATGCCTTCAGCCAGGCTGGAGGGAAACATCTAACCCACAGTCAAAGAACAGAAATACACAGACTGAGATGGTGGCATGAACAGAAACAGAGCTCCAGTAAAGCACCCCAAGAAGCACTAGAGCACAGGTTGGAAGAATGGCCAGCATCAGTGGCCAGTGATGTATGTGACAGAAATAAAATCGGTAGCAACTAAGGAAGGTGCTGCTTGCACCAAGGCAGCAGGACATCTGCCTCGACAGCGGCAGACCGGCACTCTGACAGCAAGAGAGTGGCTGCACAGCTGTGTCACGTGGGTTGTGCCCGTCATCCTGAAATTCCAATAGGAAGACAGACTGCAGCCACAAGACACAAAAAATGAGGAAATAACAGAAAATGGTCAGCCACCTTGCCTGACATTTTTGGGGGCTGTTGTAAGTGAACTCCTGAGGCAAAAGATTATGCTTCAATAACTGGGGACTCCTGAGGGGTGCAAAATAATTGGCCCAAAGCAGCCACCAGCAAGGAGATTTCAGAATACATAGCAAGGATTCAGCAGCTGGCACCTCTCATTCTTCAGGTTATGCAGAAATGATCCATCCCATACTACCAGTGTACATGTTTATATGAGTAAAACTGAGGAAAGAATGATAGGATGGGTGGAGAACAAGTTTTGTTTAAAATTAGTATCATCTTCCCTTCCCAGAGGGTCTTGTATTGATTTTCATTAATTTGAAAGAGTTCCAGTCCTTGTTTTTTGAATATATCATTGTCATATTGGGTATTCAGCAGCTTCTAGGCAGGTGTTCTAAAACTTGAGCTATAGTTGCCATAAATCTCTGATTCAATAATCAATAATTATTCCATACAAAGTAAGACAGGTTGGGATGCTGAGGGCTTTTCATTTCAGACTTCCGGGTATCAAGAATGTTCCACCCTTTTATTTGTGGGGGTAAGGGCTGACAAATTAAAGGAAGGTGAATATGCACATGCAAAAGGTTGGATTGAAGGAGCAAGGGTTGAGCAGTGGTACTCCAGTTCCACTTACTCTACTCTTACTACAAAAGCCAAAAAGCGATCTCTGGCCCTTCCCTCATTCACACACATTTATCACACCCTGTGAAGTTTGGTGCAGAGAAAGTCTCCTGCTATCAGCAGGACACTTGTTGGTTGCTTGCAGTTCAAATTAGCCTGTGAGGTGCCTCTTGAGAAACTGCAATAGAGTTTCATGGTGAGAGTGTTCAAAAAGAGCTTTAGATCCTGATTTCCACAGGCAGAGAAACACCGTCTCTGCAGCATTGTCTCTGATGTCAGCCCCCGGGTCCTTTTATAAAAGAGACGACAGCACTGCTTTCTGTACTCACCGTGTTCTCCTTCCCCCCTAGCTTCTGTCTTTGTACTAGGTGAGACCATCCTCTGCAGGACTTTACAGAATGTGAATTGTTAGCACATAAACATTGACACTTCTAGCCAAATCTTTTAGGGCTTAGGCATCAAGAAAAATGGAGCTTTTGAGAATCTAAAATTTGAATCTAGGCACCAGGAGGGATAACTAGACAACCCTTGAGTGCATAATTCCTGTAAATCTTGCCTTGCTAGAATTATCAGTACCACTTCTTCCTTCCTGCACTTTGACCTTCTCAGAAGGTCATCTGGTTATTCCCAGACCAGTTCCACTTTTGAAACAAAGAGAAGCCAAGGTGATACATTTGTTCATGCTTAACACGAATGTAGTGCTACTAACCCTGTAAATCAAAATACAAGTGGAAATGATTTGATTCTCTCCTAATGAAATAGCTCATTCTTTCTTTTACATTCTTACTTGAACACAAAGAGGCTAAAACAGCAGCTCTAGCTCCAATGGTCACCTTTTTCATTACTCTTTTCCTATGTAAGTAAGCATGCAAAGGGAACACCAGAAGCTGTAGCTGTAGAAATCACTGAATGGAACACAGTACCTTATCCTACTGCTAAATATTTATAACTTTAGGAATCCCTAGCTTGCCTTAGTGACACTCACCTGTTTTGTTGTAAGTAATAAATTGCTGGGAGCATGTCTCTGCTTTGTGATAGAAACCAAATGTGGATTGTAATCGTAAGCATTTTAATCAAATGTGTATAGAAACAGTAAAACAATCCAGGCAAGGAATATTATGTACAGACAAGCAAATACACAAGCAAAAAAGTAAACATGTAAAAAGCAACACATGGAAAAATATCAGTGATTCTAATGGAAACTGGGTAGAGATCCCAGGTCAAAAGCTGTCAGTGGAGGCTCTCAATACAGACAGATTTAAATCCACTCATGTGGTGTGGCATTCAAGTCTATGTGCAAAGAGGAAGCACACCTTGTGTACAAAGGCCAAGAAGTTATTGTTAGCAAAGGTAAAATCCTGAGTATAATTCAGAAATCATTATTTGTCTATATTTGTCTTTTTGTTTTTTTTTTTTCCTTTTTCCCCCCCCCCCCCCCAAAAAAAAAAAAAGAAAAAATAATGCAGGTAGAATATTTATGTACAGATAGAAAGCCATAGTAATAGCAGTAATACAACTGTAATTGTAATGCACACACCTTTTAGTTTCTGCCATTTTCATAGTATTATCCTCACCCTTCCATTGCTCTTCTGTGTCTGAAGGTCAGCAGTTTCATGCTGATGTCGGCAGGGGAGGGAATATTGTGGCAAGTGGACAACATGTGGAATCCTTTACCAGGAGAAATATGATCTTCATTTTGACAGTATGATACTGTGTACAGTCATTTTGACAGTATGATACATAATACTGTGTACACACAAATTGTATGTTTGCTAACATGCCTGCACACCTTTCATCTTTGGTCTGTAGCTCCAGGTTACAAAGCACCGTTTATATTAAATTTAGATGTATGTATGTTACATACTATTTCTTTGCTCTTCTTCCTGGCCCTAACCACAGTTTTGTCCAGCTCCAGGTCTGCAGGTTAATTGATCATGACTGATCTTTTTATAACATGGGGTCTTTGGTGACAGTCCTGTGCCCCATCTCTTCTCATCCCGTAGCTGTAATCCTGTCTGCCATGTCTTGTGGTTGTCATTGCAAACCTGTATTTCTCTACTCAATAGCATTTTATTAAAGTTGTAAAATTCTCAGTCTACCTAGAACAACTGCTTGTTACTGTCACCTAGAGCACACAACGCTTCTATCTCACAAAGATAAACCAAACACATAGATATGTCAGTTAAAAAAATTGCTGCCACATCCAAACCACATAAAATAAAGCTGTAGGCAGGTCACAAGAAACTAAGAGCAGACAAGCCTCAGTTCTGAGCCCTTGCAGACTCAATACCAGGCTTATGGCATGTTACTAGCAGTGACAACATCACATTACAGGACTACAGTTACCTGGCATGGTGCCCAAGGGAAAAAGCAATTAGGCAAAAGCAACACCAAGGCACTACCTGAACTCCTGTCACAGTTATGAAGCTTCACACCTGTGACAGGAGGATGGCCTTGTGCCACAGGGGGCAAGAAGTGTGAGGGAGCAACAAGAAGAAGGCTTCTCCATAAGAGATGACTCAGGAGCTGAGGATGACCACATCACAGGCAGGAACAGTGCCCTCTTTGATCAGAACAGATTTGCAGCACCCAGGCCCAGTGGGTGGTACTTTTCCTTCTTACCAGTGACATCTCCTCCTTTTGCCTCTACTCCTTTGAAGCCGTTCTTGATCCTGGCTTAATGACACCCTTGTTTGTGGGAAATGACTGGTGTGCTTAGACTCTGAGAAGAATTTATCCTTTTTTTAGATTTGTGGAGGGTGTTTTAGGTTTGTGTAGGGCAGAAATTGACTTATGATGAGCTGCAAAGGACACTTTGCTCTTCTCCAAAAATGGGTGGAAGTAGTGATGGAGAACATCATGGCAGAGAGCTGGTAGAGAAATAGGTCAGCATCAGCATGCAGAGGTGATACAGTTAAAAGACAAAGGTGTGGATGGTCTACCAGCATGGGGAGGGGGCTGTTCTGTTGTGTTTCTTGCTGTTGTCTTCCAGAGTTAGACAGCTGGGGAGCTTTTGCCCCAGATGAGGGAATATTTTCCATATGCTGATGACAGTGCAGGTCTTGCCACGCAGAAAGCAAGTACCTGTGCCCTATTCCCACATCCAGCATCTCACTGCTGTCAAAAAGCACCCTGAAGTTGGGGGCTGTTTCTGGAAGAAACTGCTTCACAGAAACAGGAATGGTTTGTTCAGGCCCATGTGAGGGTGCCTGAGGGCAGAGCAGAGAGGCTTTGGTGCCCTTCAGGTATGAGCATGTTGCATCACCTACAGAGATCCGCAGCAGAAGGCTTCGGATGAGTTTGCCTAGAAAGGGAAGACCTTAAAAGCAGTGGTGAAGGTCAAGAAGAATGGTAAGTGTTGATGGCATGTGACCGAGCAGGTTCTCAAGATGTCAGCACATCTCCATGCAATGCTTTTAGTTACCCAGATGGGAAAAGTACAGGAAAGATAAAAGGAAGGGGAACCTGCTCTCAGCCGAAGAGCAAGGACAGTCTGCAGTCTCTGGACAAATGCTTTAAACCTGCAGGGGCACTGTTGTTGGTGATTCCAGAAATGTGAGCAGTTATTGTCAGGGTGAACAGAGACTTGGAAAGTTTCTTCTACAACTACTGCTCTGATATCTTCAGTTTCATGTCCTGTTGTTGACACTTTAATTGTTTTTCCTCTCCTCATTTGTGGTGTTACTCCAAGTGCTGTGCCAGCCCATACCCACTCAGCTGGACTGCAGACCTCGGCCAAGAGATCTGGGTGTGCGCCATTGCTTCTCTGTATCTGTCAATAGAAAGGAAATCTGTACTGTTTTTTCCTGGAAATAAATATGAGAATATCTTCCCTGTATCTTCAGCATGGCAAAGCCATAAGCTGACTCACATAACTACATGTGTGAGTTCTTCCACTTCAAGTCACTGTGGTCAGAAGCTGCTAAGAACCCATGTGTTAACTGGTAGAGATACTACAGAACTTTATTGGTTGTAATTTGTATCTTTTTAAGTTGAGAGAAGGAAGAGTGCTTAAAAAAGGGCTGACAAGCGCTAAAGGCAAGGTCAAAGCCATCCATTGTTCTCCCTTGGTCCAAAAGTCCAGTAATTTTATCATAGACAGCAATCAGATTGTTCAGGTGTGACTGACCCTTGGTAAACCCATGCTGATTCTTCCTAATCACTTCCTTGTGCATGGGCCCAGAAATGTGCTCCAAGGGGCCTTGGTCCAGGATTTTTCCAGGCTGGCCAGCCTATAATTCCTGATCCTCGCTCTCAGAACCTTGTAGGCACTCTTGACCCCACTGATCTCCTCTGGCAGTGTCACTGGTGCCCATGTGGATAAGCAGCAGGGAGTGATAGCCCGAGATGCTTGGTAGTTCCTCTGCTACATCTTGGATCTGAGCCCCTGGCAAGCCATGAATCCATCTAGATAGCAAGCCAAGGAGGCAGATGGGGGCTTCTGTCCACCACAAATGGAAACCTACCACTACTGTCCCCTGCCATTGCCTCCTGTCGATTGTATGTGTTTTATGCACGGACAGCTCAGATGCTTCCTCAGGTGCAAAATTCTGCTTCTCTCCTGCTACCAGGTCACCAAACCTGTTCTGCAACTGTCCTGCAAGTGGGGAAGGAGCCACCTTCCAAGTGCCAGAAGTCAGGTTAGACCAATCAGTTGTATTTAATTCAGTAAAAATTAATTCCTAATTATCTTTCCCTTTGATGTTTCATATTACAAAGACTAACTCATGCGTTAATGCCTCACTGCTACTTGGGGCCAGTTTTGATTCTTCAGTTGAATAATAACTGGGAAGTCTGTCTACAGTTTCCAGAAATGCATGCAAATCCTTGAATACCTGAATGTTTTGCTGTCTCTAGCATTAGAATGGTGGAGGAGGAAGATTATTCCAGATAATACAGGGTCTAAACCTGATGGTTTGTTTTCTCCTGCAGTAGGAAGGCTCTGAATACTTGTCAGAATGCAAGCCTAGTAAACCCAAAATGCTAAGGATACTGCAGAGCATGTTTCAAATTTGGATGCTCTTGCAACTGTACTTTTCCATTAAAATGAGTTTGTGAAGTTTGGGGATTATTTTTGTTGTTTACCTGCTTCTAATTTCATTGTTATACGCTAACTGCATAATATTCTTCACACTGAAATATTTGTGAATTATTGCATTGATTGTTATACCTGCTTTTAGGGGCTTTTCACGCATTTATGTTCTTCACTAAATGAATAAGATGGGAAGATTTTAATTTCGATCCAAGTATGTGGGACTGGCCACGAATAAGTCTTGCAAGAAAATCTTTTTAAACTGGAAAAACAAGAGAGAAATTTATAGCAAATAGATTTGTTCTTGAAATTTCCTGGCTTGTTACACAAGTCTTATCTTCCCATTTTGTAATACCACATGAACAGAAAGCCCAACCCCGTGCTGCATGGCTTATACAGAGTGTTTTACTATTTTTAAAACCACAAGACCAGATTCATGGACCTTAAGAATAACTAATGCCTGACTGTGAAAACAAAGCATATGAAACCCCAAACATCCTCCCCCCACTGGAGCAGGCAATCTTTTTTATGGAGGGAGTGGGGCTGGTGCAGTCATGCCCCGTGCACAGCAGCCACATCCAGCTCTGTTCCTGGCAACCTACAGATGCAGCAGCTAGCATTAGGATTCTTTTTTTTTTTTTTTTAAGAGACTTGAGATAGCAAACAAAGGTTTTGTGACGAAGCCATGACCAATGCCTCACCAGCACAATCCATCCTGTCTTCCCCTGAAATTCCATTTCTGTTTTCCTGGTTGTGGGGCTTCCTGTTCCATGTGTTTGTGGGGTTCTGTGTGCAGCAGCTGGGGAACAGCCGTGGGTCACAGGGGCCCCTGCATGCTTGAGGCAGCATCCAGAGCAAGTGAGAGCATGTGTCAGTGTTCTCCCTTCCAGCTGCCTTCCAGGCAGTCTGCAATTCCATTTCAAACAGCTCATGGTGCCAAAAGGTAAAGAGGGGATGTGGCACTTCTAATCCAAACCTTTTCTCTTTCTCCCTGTCTCCCTGCTGCTATGTCCCAAACAGCCTGTGGCCTAATGACTGGGAAACGTTTTGAGGAGACAAGAAGCTACAGTCCCCATTCTTGCACTCTAAGGCAAAAGAAGGAGTGAGCCAGAGTGCTGAATTATGAGAGAAATTTTCTACCCTCTCTTACAGAAGAATGAAGGAACACTTTTCAGTGGCTGAAGATCTGCGCTGGAAGCCTCCAGAGAAGACTCACACTTAAAAGTCATATGTGTACTGAATATTCTCCATCAGCTTACTGTAGGCAGACTGTAGCTGTTCCAGGTAACATTTAGGTTACAATTTACATATTTATGTCCAAGCCAATCACATCAGGCTCCATGTCTAACCAGCAGAGAGATGGGTTCATGTTAGCTGGAAGCAAATATTCACAACAGGTTGTCTGTCTCAGCTGGCTCTTTAGAGTCACCTTTGGATGCACCTTAACTCTCCTCATGTTCTCCGTAGGGAGCTCAGAGAGCTCAAAACATGCTCCTCTCAGTTCTATGCTGGATATTTAATAGTTTTACTTGACTTGCTCAACTACTTTGGGGAATTTACCCATGCTTTTGTGTTCTGAAATCAGGCTGGTGTCACTCGTGGTCTCTTTCGGAAGGTGGAATCTGTGAAAATATTCAAGGCTGTAAGGAACTCAAATGTTACAGTTGTGTTTTAAATAGCATACTAGAGAATCACTCTATGGCCCATAAAACTCAGTTCTCGTCTAGCAACTAGAAAAATGTAATATTGAGCTGCTGTAGTCATTTCTCTTCCATCTCCTCTTCCCCTATTGCCTCCTCCCCCTGCCCACCCCCAAAATAATGCAGTTTGTAGCTGCAAATGCTGTTCAGTGTTGAAGGAGGTGAATGGATCAAATCTATAAATGTCTGTTGTTTTCTGGTATATATGTAGCTGTGGAAGAAGCTGTTCTGCTGCTTCTTCAGAAATGTCCTTGTCTTTACAATTTATCTGTTTCTACACTGGAAGGCAAGAAAACAATTTTTTTTTTTAAGTAAGGTTTCAAAACATTATGTCATAAGTTTGTTTGAAACAGGGTGTGTTACTGGACTGTGAGACCCTGTATCTTTAACCTTGTGTTTCAAGAGAATGTAATGATTCAGAAGTATGAAGAAAATATAAATACAAATAATATGAACAGCTTCAATTTTTTAATAGCAGATGTGGAACAGAGGCAGTGGCTGAGAAAGTTCTTTCTAAAATCATAGTGAAGTATAAAATTGGCTTCTTTCCATACAGGTCAGGTTCCTGTCTTCTTGCAGGTATCTCTGTCTCTGTACTGTGGTTGCGTATTGCTGTAACTTTCACACTCTACAAATTCTGTAAGCTCTTCCAAGAAGACGTCACCCCCAATTGCTTGAGCAATAAAAGTGCTTAAATAATGCTGCTCTGCTGAAGCAGATTTGCATTTCTGGAGAAAGCTAATTCTGCAGTGGATTAATTCTTTTTGAATTGCTGCTGAGAGGAAATGAACCTGCAGAGAGACAGCCGAGTCGTAAATTTCTTGTCTAAGGTTACTTAAGGTCACAATGTTCATTCCATACAACTCGCTTGTGTTGGACAGATCAATATTTACTGAACTGAGAATACACTAACCTAAGTAACTATGATTTTACTAAACTGGCAATGCATCAATAAGCACAATAACCAAATTCAGGTTAAAATTTAAATGTAATCCATAAATCAGCAGTTTCAGTTAATCCAACACCATACAAATGCAGCAAACTCAACCTCTGAACCACAGAGATTGCGGTGTGCAAACTTGTCTTGGCTAACTGTAGATAGATTTCTTTCAGTACCTAGACACACAGTCTTGCTTGATTTATGTCAGTAAACAGCTGTGCTACTGTCAAAAGTGTGTGGCTCACTCCTGAAATAATGCTATGTATAGAGTTTAATCATGGAGCAGCATCAGAAAGGTTTCAGTTGGAAGGGACCTTTTGAGCTCATCTAGTTCAACATTCCTGCAATGAGCAGGGATACCTTCCACTACCTCATTTCTCAAAGCTCCATCCGACTGGCCTTAGCTATTTTCAGGGATGGGACATCTACCATTGCTCTGGGCAGTCTGTTCCAGTGCGTCACGTTACAAAAAATGTCACCCTTACAGCTCGTCTAAATCTACCCTTTTCTAGTTTAAAGCCACTGACTCTTGTCCTATCGCTACATGTGCTTGTAAAAAGTCTGTCCCCATCTTTTTTATAGGCCCCCTTTAAGTACTGAAAAGCTGCTCTAAGTTCTCCCTGGAGCCTTCTCTTCTCCAGGCTGAACAACCCCAGCTCTCTCAGCCTGCCCTCATAGGAGAGTGTTTCAGCCCTCTGATCTTCTTTATGTCCTTACCATCATGGCCTTGTACATTCAGCACTAACCTTCAAGGAATGATTCGTTTCTGGACACATAACCTAGGCATAATGTACTGAAACAGCTTTCAAATAGAATTGCTTTTGAATCAATGGCTACATGGACTTTTTAAACACCTTTAGACTTACCTTTAGAAAATTGCTAAATTCTACCCCATTCCTCTACTTTTCATTCATTACCTTCAGCAAGTGGAAAGTGCTTTAGCACAGCCTGTAAGCGTACCAGGGTGCTCTGCCCTGTTGAGCTTCTGTCTGTTGAAGTGGGTCTCTCCAATAAATCAAGTCTTTCAGCTCATCCTTCTTCTCTAGACTTTCACAGGCAGGGAAAGATTTGGGGCTTCATAGGTCTGTGCAGAAGAGGAAGAAAGCTACTTCTCTTCTGCAGGATCTTTGTTTCTTCTTTGGGTGACAATGTTTATTTTCATAAAGGAGTGACACCTCTGTGCAAATGGTATTATAAATGTAACTTTTTATTTCAGTGCTGCAGTATACCAGCTCACCTTCTTAACCTTAAAAAAATTGGCCTGGAACACTTACCCCTCAACACTTCTTTTCTGCTTGAGTTGTGTTCATCTCAGATTGCCTTGTCTCAGAGTTTTAATTTGTTTTCCGCTCTCTCTTTCTGGATGCCTTTGCAAGCAATCTCTATGAATCCTTGAGTTCAGTTTTTACGACAGCCTTTTAACTTGTGTGTTGCTGATACGGCTTCAGTCTTCGCACCTGCTTTCAGAGTGCTTACAACTAGATCATGTGGGGTAGCATGGATAGGAGAACCATCTGTGCAGGTTTGGGCTGGGGTAGAGTTAATTTTCTTCACAGTGGCTGGTATGGGGCTGTGTTTTGGATTTGTGCTGAACACAGGGTTGATAATATAGAGATGTTTTTGTTATTGCTTTGCAGGGCTTGCACAGAGCCAAGGCCTTTTCCACTTCTTGTACTGCTATGATGGTGAGAAGGGTGGGGATGCATGGGAAGCTGGAAGGAGACACAGCCAGGACAGCTGACCGCAGCTGATGAAAGTGATATTGCAGACCATATGACATCATGTTCAGTATATAAAGCTGGGGGAAGAAGAATGAATAGAGAGGTGTTTGGAGTGATGGTGTTTGTCTTTCCAAATCACTGCATAAGCATCCCCTGCTCTCCTGGGAATGGCTGAACACCTGTCTGACCATGGGAGGGGTGAATGAATTTCTTGTTTTGCTTTAACTTGTGTGTGTATGGCTTTTGCTTTACCTTTTAAACTGTTCTTATCTCAACCCATGAATTTTCTCACTTTTGCCCTTCCAATTCTCTCTCTGATCTCGCTGTGGAGAAGTGAGCAAGTGGATGTGTGGTACTTTGTTGCTGGCTGGTTTTAAACCCTGAGACCATCCTAAAACTAAAAAAAATGTCATTTGGAAGGGGATTCCTGGGGCCTCTACTCCAACCCTCTGCCTGAAACAGTGCTGTGGCTGCAGCAGATTAGGTCAGTCATGTTTATGTTTAAGAAGTCTTGAAAACCTCCAAAATCATAGATTCTGGCTGCCCCATGAATAACCTGTTTCAGTGCTGCACTACCTTACTGGTAGTATCTTTTCCTGATGTCCACCTTAAGCCTCCCAAGCTGCAACTCAAGTCCATCTCGAGCTTCTGCAAAGATGAGGGACACTCATCAGCTTTTAGCTGCCATTTGAACAGATGTAGGCTGATCACCCCTCTGCAAGCCCAGCTCCTCCGATCACCTCTTCACAAGACCAGCTCCTCACACACGTTCTGTGTCCCAAACCATCTTAGCTTTTCTCTGCTGGACCCTCTCTCTTTCTCCATGGCCCTATCTAACTTAAGGACCCATATCTGCACATACATGGGGATTCATCAATAATACTGAGAGAAGGAAGCTAAGAACTTCCCTCAGTCTGCTCGCCGTGATCCTAACAGGCCATATTAAGTCCATAACCTGCCCTATTTACAGTAGTACCACACTGTCAGCTTGTACTCAGCCTGGCATTCCCTGTTCTCTCTGGGTTCTCTTCAGCAAGAGTGCTGTTCATCCAGTCAGTTTCAATGCTGATTCAGTATTTTGCACTTCTTAGTGAACTTCATGTCTCTGTTCTCCCTAATGATTAGTTCAGTGTTGGATTGCTAGACGTTTGTCACAGTCAGCAGAAGTCTGCTTTTATAAAAAATATCTAATGACTTGCTGAACACATTAGCTTTATTATGCCCTCTTTTATGACATGCATACAAGCATTGCTCAGCTTTCTGGACTTCTAGCAATACAGCTTTTGGGATGCTATGACTGAAATTCATGACTTGTCCTATGGGCTTGTACCTAAAAGACCCTGGACATCCCTACTTTTATATTCTGTCAGAATAAATTCCATGTACAATAACATCACTATTTGTCCTGGTCTACCTCAAATCTGTGTTCCTGACTGAACAGTCTTCCCTACTTTATTTTATGATCATGAAACACAGTGTTTCTCTTCATCTCAAATACCAGTGGGCTATGCAGAAAAAAACAGTGATGTACTGTACCTGTACTGATGCACTTCCAAAGAACTGACTAAACAGCTCCCTACTGACCCTTGTAGACAGCAGCAATCTTCTGATGGTTACCAAAGACTTTCTGTCCTCGTCCCCAAGTGTGTCTTCGTGACACAAATGCATTTCAAACACATAAAATTTATTTTGAGCCCCATCTGCTACTTGCCTAGATGTGTCTAAGGGGCCACAGAAGTGGCTCCCTGTGACAATTTAGAAATATCTGCTCTGTTCTGTTTAGCAGATGGTCATGTGAGTGTCAAAAGTTTTATTTAAATGATGGCACATAAACTACTCACTTCATCATAGCAAACTGGTATGAAAGTTTTCATTTAGTAGAGATGAACAAAACCTGCTCTTCAGAAGTCCAGCAATTATGCAAGAATTTTGGTTTCTAAAAGCAGTTGTGAATGTAAATATGTTATCAAACTCTGATTGTGACTATTTAATGAATTGCAAATATTTAGCGAAGGCATAAACAGAAAACAGGTGTTCTCTGCTGCCTAGACTTCATTTCCCACTTTCCTGAATCCTGTTTTATTTGCTTTATGGTTATTATAATGGCTGCCACCAAGCGCTGCCACTTCAGTGTGCTAACCGTGACTCACAGAAGTGCCTCATAAATTACATCAATGGGAAAGCAGATGAGCACATGAAGAGGAGGTGCAAAACTCATTAGTCATGCAGTCTCCTTTTCTGGGGACTGAATTGCCTGACAGAAAAGCATTGTGAGCGCCTCGTGCATCTGTCAAGTCCACCAGATGCCAATCTTACTCTTGTGGTTTTTGTGAAAGCTATGAATCGATATGCATTATTCAGTATTGTAAAACAGGACCTCAATTAAGCACCCGACTAAAGCAGAAGGAAAAAGGTAATCACCCAATACACAGTGAATTTCTTCAGACAAAGGGAATAACATAGATTTTGCCACTTGAAGCAATATCTAGATCACAGTCCATTTATTTCTTTTTCATACATTATCTTGCATAGTGATTCAGTTGAGGACAGGTATTCTGGAACAACCAAATGAAATGAAGAATCTGTGAGCTAGACATTGATTTTGATCAATCTGCATGAAATGAAGTGCATCAGTGTACTAGATCAAAATCAGAAAAGGACACAGTATAACACTCTGTCTGTATTTTTGGGGATGAGCCAGCATCTTCATTATAACCTGTGTGATTTCAGGGGTTTATAGCATACCTATAATAATTCACCTAAGGCTGAAACTGTGCAAGACCTTCAAACAGCTGTCCAGGATATTTTTTCTTGGTTTATTTTCACAGAAGGATCCTAGTGCATTTACACAGGAGCATAGCATATTAAAAAAAAGAAATAGTGCTTTTTTTTTTTAATCTTAGCAGCTGCAAAGGTGTTTCCTTTGTGAAAGAGTCTCACTAAGCTTGACAGCAGAAAGGACTGCAATCTACTACAGCCATTGTCATAAACTGATCTGACAGTCAGATCAAGGTCCCATTTAGTGATCAAGTAAAAATGAAACTCGAAGGCTTTACCAACACTAGCGAATGTCAAAATGAATCCACACTATCCCTTAGCCTGAAAAAAAGAAGAGACCACTTACGACAATCTGAAGAAATAAAATAATGACCATGAAAGCTTTAAAGGAACAGCAGATAGAGTACAGAGAAAAACCTCACCAACAGAAGAGCTGAACCCCATGAGGACGCATGAGGGGTTTGTCTATCCTGAAAATATTTGTCTCTCTGAACAGAGTGCATTGCAGGTTTTTGATCCCAGAAAAAGACTAAAAAATACTCTTTTTTTTTCTAAATGAGGATGCATTGAGTCAGAACTGCGTTTAGTATGTCCAAATGATCCTATAATATAACCTAATATAAACCTGCCTCTCCTTCTCCCAGTTCTCTGCATTCAGAACAAACACAAATATAAACATGCTGAATCTGGTCCCTGCAGAAGCTTTAGGAGTTCTCTGGTACCAATTTATCCAGCTATCTGGATAAATTTGCAGCTGACAAGTTTGTCTTGTTTACGGCTAACAGGGATATGTCAGTATTTCTTGGCAGTAGAGCAAACGTACCCAAAAAGACAAAGCCATTTGAGTCTACTTTTAAGTACTCATTGTTCAGGTGAAGCTCTAACCAGCTTAAATGGACTGCAGCACTTAGGCAGAGCAAGAAAAGAGGGAAATAATCAGTAAGTGGTATTTGCTTCTGGCATCTTTTGATTTTCCCCAGTTTTCACTTTACTTTGCTTTTGCCTCTTGGGCACTAGTACACTCTTAAATTTGTGACTGTAACTCAAGAACAGGATGTGCACAGAAACTTTTCCAGGTCAATATGCCTCTGTGTAAACCAGCCAATTCTTGCATTCATTCCACTTTTTTTTTTTTTCCAATGAGGATAGCAATTTATCTCCAAAAATTTGCCATGATTCTACTCCTCATTGTAAGAAACGTTATATAACAAAATTCAGCGGTTGACCTGCACACATCTGATTGTACCATTAGGAGCACTCAAGAGAAAAGCACCAGTAAAATAGAGCATTGATCAAGGTAATGTTACTGTCACAATAATAATGATACTAAGAAAAATCCTGTTCACCAGCAGGGGACTTCTTTATTAATAGTCCACAACCTATATGCATATTCTGCATTCTTTACGAGACTGCTTTTGCCAAATTGATGTGTTGACTGCTTTATATGCCACAGCAATTAATAATATACAGATTAACAACTGCCATCCTTAGGAGCTAAAAATGTAAAGTAAACTTAGCTTCCAGAAAAAATGCTGTCTTGGGAGGTGGGATGTGTTGCTGTGAAAATGTTCACATTAAATGTTGTTTATAGCCCTTTTATGAAAAATACTCTTCCTTGTGGTAACTGAAACTTGTAAGGAATTTTCAATGACTAAGGCAAGCTGCAGAAAGGAGCATTGCTGTGAATGGATAAATCTCTGCCATCAAAGCATTAAACAATGTGAAAGCTTGATAAACACACACAGTTTAGGAGACGTCAAATCTGGCAGAGCTGGGAGAGAAGCGAAGAGCTGGGGCCTGTTACGTCCAAAAGCATCTTGCGCTGCTTTATGAGCAGGGTCATCAGGTGTCAAGAGAGATGATCCTTCATCTCTGCTTGGCTTTGGTGAGACATATCTGGACTTCTGTGTTCAGCTCCAGGCTCCTGAGGACAAAAACAGATGTGGGCTTATTGGAGCAAGTCCAGCACGAGCTCACAGAGATGATGAAGCATCTTCAGTACGAGGGAAGGCTGAGAGAGCTGGGGCTGTTCATCCTGAAGAAGAGAATGCTCTGGGGAGTCCTTATAGCAGCCTCCCGGTAGCTGGAACTGATTAAATGGCTTTGCCTTCATCCATGACATTGTCCTTCACGTGTCCTTCAAATGCCCATTCTTTTCACCTCCCTGCCTGACCTGGCTTGTGTAAGTGGAACTGAGCAAGGCCAAGCAAGGCTCCATGCAGCTGAGAGCAAGAGGACTGGTTGCATGGACTCCACACAGTCTTTGTACACCAAACAAGACTCAGACCAAGCCCAAGGCCCCAGGATACAGCTATTAGGTGTTATGGGCTTTTCATTCAAAGTCTTTGGGACACCATGAAGGACTCTGTCACAGCCCATCAGAACGGGTATTTCTGTAACATCAGTATAATGTGTACCCATGTGCTCTGTGCCCTAGGTCCTTGTGTCAAGATGGTTGAGTCTGGCAGAAAGAGCAGTTCTGCCATGCACTCTACCCATATTTCCTGTTTCAAGTGGTGATGGGAATTGCACTTGCATTTTTCTCAGAGAAAACTAGTTGGACTTACTCTGAGACAGTGCTTGGAAACAAATAAACCTACATGTGTGTATGTGTTTTTAACAGCCAGGGAACTGGCATGGGGGAAACCCTTAAATTACTTGATTGGACAGATGTTCCCAGAGAATATTTTGGATTATCTAGAGTCATGATTCGACATACACTGGATCAGAGATTTGGGTCCAGGGACAAAAGAAATTCCTGAAACACCATGAAAGTGGTTGATAATTTTGCTGATAGAGCAAATCTATTTAGAACAGTGTATTTGAACAGTGTGTAGCGCATTTACCTCAGTGAAGTTGTAATTTCTGACGAACAGTCTTTCAATGGTTGATGTATAGAGACAAGCAGCAAAGTAAATGTTTAAATGCACATGAGAAGTCAGACCCTTTTTATACCAAATGTGAAAGAAAACCTCAGACTATGCCCTGAATACAACTGAAGCACAGGCTCCCTCAGATCTATTAAGAAAAGCACAAACTCACTCTAAAGCTGTTCAGATTTCTCTTTGGCTGTAAACTTCTGCCTCCATGCTGTCACTTATTTCTCCTGCATACCACACCATAAGCACACCCAGTTCTTCTCTAGGGAAGGAACAATCTCCAGCTCCTACCAGAAGATCCTTGCACTCATTTTTATAAGATGACAGTCAAAAACCAAAGTCACACTAAAAATCTAGATATTGTTGTCATATTTTCTCCAAAGAGTCAATCCAGACATGCATATAGCTCATTTCATTAGTTTAAAATGTCTGAAAGTTGCTCAAAGAAATTTCTCTTTCTCAGGACTTTGGACATTTTTGCTTAGAATCATAAAACTACTTCTTGAAGATTGGTTTGGGTTGGTTTTGGTTTGGTTTTTTTGTTTGTTTGTTTGTTTGGTTTTGTTTTTTTTT